>OY723267.1:942422-1460989 GCA_963210315.1 Rhynchopus euleeides
CGGTTCGTCGTGACGTCGATAACCTCCCCGTCATTTCCGATGCCGTCAAACGTCTCGATCTCACGCTTCATCTCCTCCCAGAACTGATGGCATGCGCGGAAGGACACGACACCTTCGACCCCCGCAACCCTCACCGTGTGGCAGTTGAACGTCTCCCAGGAGCGTGTGAACTTCGAGGCCCATTTCCGGTTGACAGGCACCCGGTTCGCCCCCAGGTAGATCTCCTCCAGGGGGGGCAGCTGCGCCTCGCTCATGAGGCGGAACTGCGAGGAGAACTCCGCGATGAACGCGGGGTCGTCAGGGAGGACGATTGCCTCGCCCTCCCCAGCCTCCGGGGCACTCATGTAGAGGCGCAGGGCCTCAGGGTCGTGGCTCGGCTCGAACACCGGCATGCCAGGTCGTGCCGTCATGGTGCCGCCTTTGTGTAATCGCCACGGCCTGCCCTGTGGAGTGTGGAAGGGGGTGAGGTGGGAGTGGCAGGCAAGGCTCTCGGGCCTCCGGAGGCGCCTCCGGAGGCCTCCGGAGGGCCTCCGGAGGCGAAAAAGTCAAAAAATAGATTGCCCATTTGGTGACACTTTTTTTTTTGGTACCTGGGACCCCCCGTGTTTAAGTCCCCCCCCTGGAGGCGATTTTCGGCCGGGGGGGACTTAAACACGGGGGGGCGGACCTAAACACAGGGGGGGCTTAAACACGGGGGTGGCACAGTGGAGACCAAGAAGACCTCTTCCTCTGCTGTCGTAGGGGGGTAATTCCGGTCCGGATGGACTTTTGGCACCCCACTTTTCGACTCTGACAGCACCTGGAGGGCCTAGGGGCCACCTGATGACCCTCCAGACCAGCCCACCCCCGTGTTTAGGTCCCCCTGTGTTTAAGTCCCCCCCCTGCCAGACCCCCAGGGGGGGACTTAAACACGGGGGTAAGGGGGGGGGACTTATACACGGGGGGTCCCAGGTACGGTGAAAAAATGAAAATAGAATACGATTTTTGGAATTTTTTGAAAGATTTTGCCCGGGGAGGCGCTAATCCGAATTATCTGGCAATAGTATAGTATAAAGGTCCCCCTTACAGAATTAGCCTTTTTTCAAAAAATCGGAAAATTTCGGACCGCAATTTGTACCCAAGAAAGTGCCGAATTTTCGGACTTGGTCCGATTTGAACGATTTCCGTGCCTCTTGCAACCCCCATGAGGGGGGGCTGCTGTTTCGGGTTCTTCCGGTGGCACATGCTGGGGTGTCAGGACAGGTAATCCTGCTCGCTGTACCCGGTGATCCCTGACGCAGCCAGGAAGTGGAGAGCCTTGGAACCCTGGTTGAGGCCTGTAACACCCGGCCTTCCTGCCACTTGTGGCATTGTGGAGTGGAGGTGGTTATGGAGAAGGTTCTCTCTCCGTCCGGTCAAGCACAACCGTCCTCTCCAGCCAGGGGTCATCTACTTTCCAAACAAGGGCCAGGAACATGCTCAAACAAACTAATTGATCAGAAAATCTGGCTTGCCGTGGAATCATTGAGCAAAAATTGGGGAGTGATTGGTGCCCCATTGCTGCATATGACATGTCCATTTTTGACGATTTTTGGGCAGAATTTGGTGCGTGGGACCTTTCGATTTTCATGAATTTTCGGAATTTCGTGGGGACCGGTACCCCATTTGAGGGCCAAAAATCTCATTTCCGAGGCCTGGGAATGGTCGCAGTGGCCTCAGATGTCCAAAAACGTTCAATTGACCTCTCCTCGAAAAAAAATTCGAAAGGTCCCCCCTACTGGCACCCCGGATTAGGACATGTCTCTGGGGGTGTCCGGGGGCATTTTTGGCCCATTTTTGGCTGGGGAAAATGGGCCATTTTTCACGATTTTTTCGGTTTTTTGTCCGGACCGGCACCGCATTTGAGGGGCCAAAATCTGATTTCCGAGGCCCGGGAATGGTCGCAGTGGCTTCATTTGGCCAAAAACGTTCAATTTACCCTTCTCCAAAAAAAATTCGAAAGGGCCCCCCTACAAATCGCCGGTCTTAGGAGCAAAAAATTTGGGCACCCAGATTCACGGATGACGTACGAATCGTAATATCGTATCATATCGTAAATACGATATGTATCGTATTTTTTAAGGCGATATCGCAATATATCGCAATGGGGGCCCTCGCTACCAAGTGTGACTGAGTGAGAAAAAGTGAGAAGTCAGCCATGTTTGGCTGACAACTGACGACTCGTGACTCACAGTGACTCGTAGCGAGGGCCCCCAATATATCGTATTTATATCGTGTTTAGTCAGCTTTGATATCGTATGCGATATGCCCATATCGCACTATTACTACAGGCTTCTGAGGGAGGCAATGGGATGGCTAGGTGGCCACATGAGACAACACCACAAGGATGGGATCCGGCTAAGTGGTGTTACGCCCCAAGACGTCCCGCCACCTCTCTTCCGACGCCTCCAGCACCTCATCAGCAATCACCTCCTGGGCAACTGCTTCCGGGTCCATCACCTCCATGAGTTTAAAGAACTCTCTTGAGGAAAACGTGTCCCACAGCTCTTTGAGAAGTTGTTGTTCCTCGTTGGTGACGTGTTGGATGCTCTTCCATACTTCCCCCACGACAAAGCAGGACTTCTGATCGCTGGGGGGGTTGCTCATCCAGAGGAAGAACTGTAGGAGGCTCTGTGCATCATCTGGATCTCCGAGAGCATGTCCCCCCACCCATCCCCTCCGATCAAATGTGCTAACTCTCGGACACTTTGCGGTTTGTAGGCGCGCTCAAGCTCTTCGTGCAAGAAGCTTGCAAGCAGGTCGGTCCGGGGTGCCACATTCTCAACGACGTGAAACAGCGCTGACCACCTCGTTTCTGAGGTGGTGCGCGGCGCCTGTGAGAAGAAGGTCACGAACTGGATGGCGAGGGGGAAGCGCTTCGTGTAGAAGTCTTTGCAACATTTGTTGGCGTGATGCCCCAAACACCACACCGACAGACGCCCTGTGAGCTTGATGAGGCGCTGGTTTGTCGCGCATCTGTCCATGTTGACAGACGCGATCGTAAACGAGTAGTCGCATTCGAGCCGCTGCAGCACATCTTCAAGCATCACTGCGTCAGGGCTCACCCCAGCCTGAACACCTCAACGCACACCAGCAGCGGTTGTTGCTCAACATATGCAGTCAGAGCGAGGTACGAGGTGTGGATCGATGCTGCTGTAGTTCCGTCGATGCCAATAGGCACGGTGCGACCTTTGAGAGCATCTTTCAGCGCCTTCAGAAGTGCATCCGTGTGGCTGCTGTGTTTCTGCAAGAGGGCGCGTCCGCTGGGCATGTTCGGGTACAGGTGTTTCCGAATCGCCAACACCACAAGCTCCGCCTGGCTGGCCGTGGTATTGCCGACGCAAAGTGAATACGACAGGTCACTCACGAATTCCGGTGCTGGATTGGCTCCGTGCGCCTTCTGCTGCCCCCCTTGCCTGTCGCCGTTCTTGTCTTCACCGCCCGACTGCTTCTTCTTCTGGTGCTCGACCGCACGGGCGGGTGATGGCGAGTTTTGATCCGGAAAAAGGGGTGCTAAAAAAAATTGCTCGCGCGCTTCGCGCGCGAGCACCTCATGCAATGCACGCGTATATCCGCAACAACATTCGTTATGATCGATACGCTTTGCAATGTGCGGTGTGAGTGGACAACGAGGAAGTCGTACAGACTTCGTTGTGCAGGGATGGTAGTCTGCACGTACTCCGTCTTCACTCACGACCATGTCGCACTCCTGGTGTTGTGCCGTTTCCCACTTGCCATGGTACACCAAATGGTACATGCACACTCGACAGGTGCACAGCACAGGGGTTTAGGGGGCGGAGCCCCCCAGCCGCCGGAGGCCACGGTAGCGAACATCTGGCCTTCTCCTTCGCGTTCTGGGACTCTTTGGATCAATTGCGGTTCGTAGTGGGGCACGAACCCAGGGACGCTCGTTGTTGGGAAGTTGTGCAGGTCGATGAGTGGGAAACTGTCTGAAACCTGTGAAAAATTCCACTCCCAAAAAAATGCCGAAACTCGCCGTCGGGTTTTCGGGGGAAAAAATACAAATGGAGAATTTCGCCCCCAAACTCGCCATCGGGAGAACACTGGGGTTTGCGGGTTTGCAGAGACGCGACATCCTTGACGGCGTACACGTCTTTGGCATCGCCTTGCAGCTTATCATGACGTGTTTTCGCTGTCACGTAGCTCACTCGCGCCCCTGCTTTCTGCTTCGCCAGCTGCTCTTTGAGAGCCTTTGGCTTCGGAGTGGGTGACTCATCTGGGGTGGTGGTGGTAGTCTCGCCGCCCCTCGTTGATGTGCTGGGTGCCTTTTTCCCCGGTGCCCACCCCGTGTGGCCATGCATCATCCTAAACGATTCGTAATATCGCATAATATCGTATTTTATATCGTAATCGTATACGATATAATGCGATATAAAATACGATATGCACGATTCGTATTTCACCATTACGATTCGTACGTCATCCGTGCAGATTTCAAAAATTTTCAAACTATTTTCTGGACCAAAAATCAAACTATTGAGGTCCTGGCCGGACATGTCCGGGGGGGGGGGGGGGGGGTCAAAATTGGATTTCCCGAATTTCCGGGTCCGGACATGTCCGCCCGGACATCCGGACACCAGAAAATGTCCGCCCGGACATGTCCGCCCTGTCCGGGGCGGACATTTCTGGATGTCCGGATGTCCGGGCGGGAAATTCGCAGGCCTGTCGCTAACTTTTCGATTTTGGAGATTTGGTGGGTTGACGCTCCTGTTTTGGGGGGGGATCAGGGGGGAAAACACTAGGGGTCAATTTTTCTCGCGCGCGCTTCGCGCGCGCTCGTGTTGTTGCCAAATTTTCCCATCGGTGGACCACTAGGTGGGCACGGTGTGAGGCGCTGGGTTCCTTCCGTGGTTCCTCTCCCGCTCGCGCCGTCGGGTGCCGGAGGAAACCAAAAAATGGCTTTCGGGACCATGATTTCGACGCTGCCCCCTGATATGCCACGGCCGTCAAAGCGCAAGGACTTGGTTACTAGACGGGCACGCGAGATAGGGGGGCTGGGGGGCAGAGCCCCCCAGCCGCCGGAGGCCACGGTAGTGAACATCTGTTCATTGTGGGCGTACAGATTCTGTGTGAGTTGGCTGTGTCCCCCTGAGGCGACTGGAGTGGTTGGATTCCCTGACCCGGTGGGAATCGAATGACTTGAGTACGAGACACACGCCACAGGGGGGTCTGGGGGGCGGAGCCCCCCAGCCGCCGGAGGCCACGGTAGTGATCATCTGTTCCTGCAAAACCATACTCTCTTCGACGTCGACCCAGTGAAAGTGGGTTGACGCTTGGTCGACGCTTGGTGAGCGTCGACCCAGTGTAACCGGGTCAACGCTAGGTTAGCGTCGACCCAGTGTAATAAATGGGTTGACGCTTGGTCCAGGCTTGAATGGCAACCCAGTTCCACTGGGTCGACGCTCCAAGCCTCGACCAAGCGTCAACCCAGTCCACTGGGTCGACGCTGGGTCGACGCTTTTTTATGGGGGGGGAAACCCAAAATCACTGGGTCGACGGTCGACGCTTAGCGACATGCCTGGGAAATTCGGGAAATGTCCGGGGGGGGGGGGGGGGGGGGGGGGGGGGGGGTCAAAATTGGACCCGGACATCCGGACACCCGGATTTCCGGGTCCGGGCATGTCCGCCCTGCTTGCGTGGAAGACAGGGAAGTGTTCAGGATGAAGCTCTTTATGGTTTATCGCAAGGAACATGCAGTTGTCAGCCCGTTCCGCACTCAAGACGGCACGGTGTTTCGAGATGACTGAAGAGAGGCGCTTGAAGTGCCTCTCCACGGTCGCCTCAGAGTGTGCACTCTTGGCGAGGGCACGGGCAAACATGTTTAAGTTCGTAAAGTCATCGTTCTCATACCCTTCCCCCCAAAAGCCCATGAACGTGTGCTTGTCACTGTACCCCCGGAAAAAAAACTCTCCCATCTCTTTCTTCAGAAGGTCACGGAGTTCTGTGTCGCTAATGTCATTCGTGTTTGTCCGCATGCGTGTGTAGGGGAAAAGGTAGTTCATGACGAGTTTCACCCCCTCCTCCCGCTCTTCCTTCGCCAGGAGGCGGTGGTTCATGGTTGGGTCAAGGAATTTAAAAAGTTCGACCCCGTCAAAGGAAAAGTGTTTTGCGGTCCTCGTCTCGATAGCATCGATGAAAACTCGCGCCTTCTCCAGTGTGCTGCCCGTGAACCCCTTTTCTTCAATGACCCTCGTCACCTCAGGGATGAGGTTGCTGATTCCCTGGACAAAGTCGATGAACGATGAACGGGCGCTTTGCAGTCTGTCCGTCAGGACTGCGATGGGCTTGGATAAACTTAAAAACAATGTTGTCTCATCCCAAAATCTGCTGTCATCCCTGTCGACCGTCATCAAAAAGGGCCGCAGCTGCTCCAGACGTAGGGCACAGTCATACAGACTGTTCCACCGGACATTCGTTGGGCGGATGACAGAGAGCTTTTTCCCCGCACCCTGGTTGGCGCGGAGCACGGTGTACTCGTCGGTCTTGGATGACCCGTACCTTTTAACCAGGTCGATAATTTTACCCCTCCATGCACGCATCCCGGGCACCTTCTGCACCATGTCCCCGAGGATGAGCTGGAGACTGTGCACTGAGCACCGATAGCTCAGTATGCCCCAGTCTGCGAGCTCTTTCCTGGTGTCCTCGAGGATGCTGTCGATTATGGCTTCGAAGGAGTCAGAGGCAGAAGAGTCTGCGGCACTGGGTGCCGCAGACTCTTCTTCTTCCATGACATCCTCTTCTTCGAAGTCCTCTGTGACAGCACCCTCGAGATCGACCTCCAGCTCCCTCACCTTTCTGAGAGCCTTCTGCATCGTTGCAGCGTTGTCTGCGACAACGCTGAACACCCTGATGTGCTCCTGGGCCAACTCCTTGATTGTGGCCTCCAGCACCTCCACCACAAATTTTGCGTCACAAAAATTCTCGAGTGGCCAAAAACTCATCTCCCAGAGCAAAATGACCCCACCACGGTTCGGAAAAATTCCGGAAATGCTAAATTCGCGAAACCAAAAATCGCGATTTTGTGGTACCAGGTGGTACCGGGTGGTACTACCTAGTACGGTACTAAATCAGATCACTGTTCGGGAGGAAAGTATGATGAGATAAAGCGAGTGATTTATGACGTTACTAATGTCACATTCTCCTACACGGTGAATGAAATAAGACAGAAATGCTTTCCGACAGAGTGCCGTACGCCATTCCTGTGTATAACTCGTAATACTAATAGCCAGATATCGATGAGAAATTGAATATCAGTGCATGAAAAGCCAAGGTTTGATTCAAGATGACCAAGACAAATACTTGCCGAAAATGAAAATGTCAAAGTCATTTCAAAAAGGGTAGAGTCTGGGCTGACTCTCTTCAATTGAATTACAAGTTCAAACAGAAACTTAAAAAGACCTGTATCGGATCTTTGCAAAGTGAGTCTCAAGACAGAAATCTGGTATAGCCTGTATTTCCCTAAATAGGATCAAGACAGAAATCCAGTATGGCCTGTGTCGACTATCCTCAAGACAGAAATCTGGTATGGCCTGTGTTTCCCTAAATAGGATCAAGACAGAAATCCAGTATAGCCTGTGTCGGATCTTTGCAAAGTGAGTCTCAAGACAGAAATCTGGTATGGCCTGTGTTTCCCTAAATAGGATCAAGACAGAAATCCAGTATGGCCTGTGTCGACTATCCTCAAGACAGAAATCTGGTATGGCCTGTGTTTCCCTAATTAGGATCAAGACAGAAATCCAGTATAGCCTGTGTCGGATTTTGAAATGGAATGCCGACAGTTTAACGTCATGTCGAGGACGAATCGTCACAGAAATGAAGGGGTGGGCTGAGTTTCGGGATTTTTTTTCGGATTTCTGGGCCCGCACAGGGTTCTGAGTTGGTACCGTACTAGGTACTACCACCCGGTACCACCCCCAACATTGGAAATCCAGACTTGGGTCCCAGCCCAAATTTTTTCAGAAATTATGAATTTCCGGATGAATTCCAGCCAGCAGTGTGGTCATTTTGCTCTGGGAGATGAGTTTTTGGCCACTCAAATTTTTTCAGTCCTCACGACGAAATACCACAAGCAAATATGACCGACTCAAAATCTGAAAAAATGAAAAATCCGAAAAATTATTTTCTCGAAAAAAGTGGGTTCGTGGGTTTCGTTTTTCCCCACAACCCCGAAAAAAAAATTTGGAATTTTTTTCAGATTTTGGACTTTTTTCAGCAAACTGATTTTTTTTGGTTTTACTTTTTGGGGTGGTCCATATTTACGTTGGGAAACCTGAAAAATTCTCGAGTGGCCAAAAACTCATCTCCCAGAGCAAAATGACCCCACCACGGTTCGGAAAAATTCCGGAAATGCTAAATTCGCGAAACCAAAAATCGCGATTTTGTGGTACCAGGTGGTACCGGGTGGTACTACCTAGTACGGTACTAAATCAGATCACTGGCCCGCACCCCAATTTTTTTTTTGGCCGATTTTTTTTGGATTTTGGGCCCGCACCCCAATTTTTTTTTTGGCCGGATTTTTTTGGATTTTGGTCCCAGGGGGCCCTCGCTACGAGTCACTGTGAGTCACGAGTCGTCAGTTGTCAGCCAAACATGGCTGACTTCTCACTTTTTCTCACTCAGTCACACTTGGTAGCGAGGGCCCCCCCACACCCCAATTTTTTTTGGCCGGATTTTTTTTGGATTTTGGGCCCGCACCCCAAATTTTTTTTTGGCCGGATTTTTTTTGGGGTTTTTTCCCGTCTTCATTTGTTTGATTTTTGGGGCCGCATGGGGGATTCAGGGGCCAAAAATATCAGTTTTTTTAGGATTTCGTTCGACAATGGACAGTTTCAGACCACTAGAATCCGAGTTTGGGGTCAGAATTTGAACGATTTGAACGATTTTTGGCCGTGCTCGTCGCGTCCCCCGGTGAGGGGGGACGCTGTTTCGTGTTCTCCTTGCCGCACGGAGGCATTGCCTTACGTCGCCTCTTCCTCTTTTCCTTTATGGGCGGGTTAGTCTGGCTCAGAGGGCGGGACCGTGCTGATATGCACAGTGACGACTCTCCCTTTTTTTTGTTGTGCCCGCCTCCTGCCGAGTCGTGGCTGCTGCCTCTCAGACTGGGGGCGGGCGGTCGCCGACGCTGACGCGCCTGGCGGCCCGTGGAAAGTGACGTGGGTCTGGGGGTGGGGGGGGGGGGGGTGCTGGGGTGTCAGGCCGAAGCCCTTGACCGCTGTTGATTTTTGCAGGTTTCACGAGATCAGGTAGTCCTTCTCGCTGTGCTCCGTCACCCCTGCCTCAGCCAGGTAGCGTAGGGCCCCCTTGCAGTTGTGCAGCAGCAGGTTGTGCACGCTTGTGGCTGTGAGGTGGTGTCGGGCTGACGCTGTCGCGGGACAGCCGAAGAATAGGTGCTTCAGCGAGACCCCAGGCGGGGGGCTGTCCGGCGCAAGCTTCAGGCAGGGTTTGCACGGTGGTTGTGCGCTGCCCGGGACGTCGTGGTCGTACACCAGGCGGTGGTGGTCGGCCCGGAGGCGGCGGATGGTGGTTTCCCCTAAGCGGGTAAGGCCCTCCATGCGGAGGTCAGGGCGCTGCAGTCGCGTCTCCCCGATTCCTGACCGATACGCGTACACGCTGTCTGTGCGGGGCAACGTGGTCCCGCTGTATATGTGTCGGCGGAGGGTGACACGGGCCGACGCGAGGCTGATCGGCTCCATCTGGGGCTTGAACGCACCGATCTGCGCCTGCTTGTCAGCAAGTTCGTTCCCTACCACCCCAACATGCGACGGGATGTAGCGGAGGTGGGTGGTGACATCGTATGTTTGGGCGAGCTTGCGCAGCCTCTGCCAGATGTCCCATTCGGTGGACCCCCTCGCTCGCTGGGGGCCGCTCAGCAGTGCATTCAGTGCGCTCTGCGAGTCGGTGAGGATGGCGACCGTTTCGCCTTGGGTTACCACGGTGCATAGGTGGGCGAGGGATTCTCTGATGGCCACCAGCTCTGCCTGGTAGCTGATGCAACGGAGTCCTGCCGGCCAGGCGAGCTTTTTCTTGAGGCGGCCCTCCGGCATGCTGTACACCGCTGCGCCCGCGCCGCCCTGTTGCTGCCGCGATGTGGAGTTGGAGACTGACCCGTCGGTGTAGACATGCCAGGCGCACGTCGGGAGGGCCTGGATGGTCTGCTCTGCCAGGTCCCGGAGGGTGTCTTTCGGGGTGGCGGCCTTCGGGGCGGTGAGCCCCGGCAGCGTCGCCAGGATGTGCACTCGTGGCAGCACCAGGTTCCATTCCCAGGGGGGGATGGGGTGTGCTGCATGCAGGGGGGCCAGCAGGGGGGTGCGCCCGTCGACCTTCGAGGATTTCACCAGACTCCGTGCCTGATGTAGCCAGCTGCCTCCCGTGTTCCCGGTATTTAGTTGCGCCCGGTATCCTGGGGAGTGGGGCACGCGGCGGAAGCGTTCGTGGTCTGTGCACACCGCAACCTTGAAGTCGAGGTCGAGGTCTCGTAGGTGTGATTCCCAGAGGAGCTTCGCCGTGCTGGTGTTCTTCATGCAGCCTGTGATAATCAGGGCTGCGGTGCGGTGGACATCTTGCAGGCGTTTGAGGTTCCTCGCGGTCAGGCCAGGGGTGTAAACGCTTGCGGCGTACATCAGGATGGGGTAGACATACGTCAGGTAGGCCTGGCGCAGCGTGTCTCCACTTGAGCCCCAGTCGGTGCCTGCCAACATACGCAGTATGCTCAGGCGTCGCATACAGGTGGTCACGACGTGGTCGACGTGGTCCGACATCGTGTAGCAGGCATCGATGTAAACCCCGAGGTATTTTGCTGTGGAGTCGTGCTGGAGGGGGGTGCCGTCTGGGAGCTCCATGCGCTTGTGCTCGCCCAGTGCTTCAGGCGTCGTTCCCATCAGCGTGTAGCAGCACTTGCTGGGGGAGAGCTGCAGCCCGTGGAGTGGGACTTCGGCGGCGAGTGCTGATATGACGCCCTGTGCGGTGCTTAGGGCGTCGGTGTAGGTGTCCCCGACGACGAGTACTGCAATGTCATCTGCGAACACCGCAGGGTGGACGTCCGGGGAGGCGGTGATGGCTCGAGATACGTCATCCATCACGCAGTTGAAGAGCAGGGGCGAGAGCACTGTTCCTTGTGGGACACCGTTGTTGAAGTCGTAGTAGTCGCTTCTCACCCCGTGCACCTGTGCGGCGGCCCGGCGGTTGCTGAGGTAGTTGTGCAGCCATCGGGTGAACTTCGGGGGGAAGCCCTTTCGTCTGACGCTGTTGATGACTGCGAGCTTGCTGACCTTGTCGAAGGCTTTCTCGAGGTCGAAGTACAGGGTGACAGCTGCCTTCCCGGAGGAGAGGGCGTCCGTCGCTGTTTGGGTGATGTAGGCTAGCTGGTCGGTTGTCGATCTCAGTCGCTGGAATCCCGCTTGGTTCGGGCAGTGCCCCTCGACTTGCGGGTATGCGTCGTCAAGCATGAGCTGCTCCATGCGCCTCTTCACCATTTTTTCCAGTACCTTGCATGCTGTGCTGGTGAGCGCAATTGGTCGGTACGAGGATGCTGCCGTCGCTGGCTTCCCCGGTTTCAGGATCGGGACGATGACTGCTCGCGTCCATGCGTCGGGGAGGATGCCGCTGTTCCACGACAGGTTGAGCACGTGCAGGAGTCCCTGCCGCGCTTGGGGGCCGAGGTGCATCAGCAGTTCGTTGTTGAGGTCGTCAGGCCCTGGGGATTTTCGCTCCTGCAGTTCGGACAGGGCTGCGCTCAGCTCCTCTTTGGAGAAGTCGTCTTCGGCAGCTGAGAGCTCGGGGGGTGTCTGGCCATTCGCATGTTGCGGGGTGGGTACCGATTGTGACTGTTGGTCGTTCCCTTCACTGATCTTGGCGTAGTGGCTGCAGAGGAGGTCCGCCTTAGCTTTGGGGTCGGTCACCGGGACCCCTCCGTCGACAAGCGGGAAGGCGGCCTGTTGAAGTTTGCGGCCGTCGAGTTCTCGCACAAGCCGGAAGGTGGCGCCGAGGTCGCTGCTGGTGCTCGCAGCCTGGCACCTGGTTTCCCAAGTTGTGCGTTTTGCTTCGAGGACGGCGTTGGTGGCGTCGGTGGTCAGCTTGTCCAGTTTGTCGTAGTCGTCCTGGGACAGGTGTGTAGTCTGGGCGTGTCTGCGTGATTCTTCGTTCCGCGCCCGTACCGCGCGTTTCACCTTGCTCGTGAACCACCTCTTGCGGGGGCGTGAGCTACGCTTCGTCGGGATGTGCTTGGCTGCGACCGTTCGCACCAGTCCAAGCCACTTGTGGAAGGACTCCTTCGGGTCACACCACTTCGTCACTTTGCGTGATAGCCGTTCGAGCTCCTCGGTGAAGGCGGGCCAGTCCGCTGCTGCCCAGTTCCACAGTTGACGGGCCTTGGCTGCCGGGTGTGTCGCAGCTGCTGGCGTTCGTTCAAAAGGGACGGTGTATTGGATGGCGAAGTGGTCTGATTGCCACTGGTCCAGGGTATTCCAGGTGACCTCCCCCAACTCGTAGTGGGCGAAGACGATGTCCGGCGAGGACTTGGAGTCGCGGCGCATGCGTGTGGGGTGGTCGGGGTCGTTGCACAGTGACATGCCGTTGAGGAGGGACCAGTGGTACAGATCAGTTCCCTTGTTGTCACAGCGCGCATGTTTATCCCAGGCACGGTTGTGGATGTTGAAGTCGCCAGCTATGACGGACTCCGGCGTGTGTGGTAGCAGGGATGTAGAGAAGTCATCGTGGCGTGGGTCGTTGCTAGTGCCGACTCCCGAGGGGCGGTACACATTGGTGAACGTGACGGCGCTTTCCGGTCCCGTGACTCGCACTGTGAGGGTCTCTGTTACACTAGCGTCTGGTGCGGTGGCAATGAGAGTCGCGTGTAGGTCCTCCCGCACTAGCGTTGCGATCCCGCCTCCGGAGGTGAGCGTCCCTTTACAGCGCTTCTGGGTGCGGCGTCGGAGAAATGTGGAGTAGCCCGGGAACTTGGGGTCTCCCCCCTGTGCTGCTCGGAGCTCTTGCAGATGCACGACGTCGTACCGTTGGGTTGCGAGGTGGTGCTGTAGTTCCGCTTTTTTCGCCTCGGTGAGACCGTTGCAGTTCCAGGTCAGGCACTTGAGGTGCTGTGCCGGACCAGGGTTCTGCTCGATGTCACCCGCCCGGAGGAGAAGGTCTCGCTTGGTCTCGAAGATGTGGCGCGGTCGGTTTGGGGATGGCGGGCTTCCCCGTCAGTTGAAGAGGGGCTCTTCACACAGGCGTTTCTGCACCGGCTCCGCCGGGGCCATGTGCTTCGTGCGGAGGGTTGTAGTCCGAGTCGGGGTGAGTGTCCGGCTTTTCTTCTTAGGAGTCAGCCCCGTGCGTGTCCGGGGCTTCGGGGAGGCGGACTTCGGGGGTGGGCCCTTGGTCCCCCGGTCTGGGGTGGTGGAGGCCGGGTCGGCCTTTCGAGGAAGGGGGTTGGAGCCCGGCTTGGTCTGCTTCTTCGGCTTAGATTGCGGCTTCGTTGCCGCCTCCAGGTGCTGCAGGCGAGCCTGCATCGCTCGCAGGGCGGCCGTGAACTGGCTCTCCTGGTTCACGGCCCGCTCCTCTGCCGCGGTGGCCCGCCGCTCTGCCTCGGCGGCACGCCGCTCTGCCTGCTCGAGGAGGGCTTGCACCCTGGCGAGGTTGGCGGTGGCGGTGGCTGCTGCGGCGGCGGTGGCGGCGGCGGCGGGGTCGGTGGTCGTGGTGGCGTGGGGCGTTGGGGCGTTGTCCTTCATCTCAGCGTCGATTTTGGACTTCTTCTTTTTGCTCTTGTTGCTCTTCGTCTTCTTTGTCGCCTTGTTCGCCAGCTCACTCCCCGGCACTCCCTGCGGCTGCTCCGGGGCTGCGGGAGGTGGGGTCGGCTTCGGCGGGGGCTTGGTGCGCTTTGCCCTCCGTCGGCGGGGGAAGAGCCCCAGGTCCTCGGGCTCGCGGTACCGCCGCAACACCAGGTAGGTGTTGCTGTCGACGCAGTACGCGCCGAGTTTTTGGGGGGCGGTGGGGGCGCGCAGCAGCACTGCTCGCCCGTTCGGTTCCCTGGCTGACGCCAGGATGTGGGCCTGCCAGCCTATTTCCTCTAGCAGGTCCCTGGTGCAGCGGGCGGTGTACTGTGTGGGCAGCCCTTCCAGTACATATTTCCCCTGCAGGGGGGTTGCAGCTTCGTCACCGACGACTGCTGCCGTGGCACAGTGCCCGGCGGTGTTCGGCACTGCGATGCCGAGGCCGCCCTTCACCAGGACGACCCTTCCGCTCAGCCGGCCCGCCTTCTCCTGTGCCTGCTGGATGGTGGCGTCGAGCGGCAGGCGCACGACTGTGTCGGGGTGTGTGGTGGTGTGGAAATGGGGGCGGCAGAAGATGTCGCTCTCGCCGCTCGCACGCAGCAGGTCCTTGACCTGTCGACTGTCCACACCCACCTTGAAGCGGCGGGCCCAGGTGGTGCCGGTCATCGCGATGACCGCGTCCGGCTCCGCGCCGTGGGCCCGCAGCCAGGTGCGGATGTGTGTGTGTGTGAGGGGGGTGGCTGGCGGTGCTTCCATCACCACCCACTCCCGGGTGCCCTTGGGGGCTTTCAGGCCCGGGCTGCTGCTAGCCCCGTAGTGTACGGGGTCACTGTGGAGCTGCAGCAGGTGCCGCCGCAGCCCCCGGGTCTCGCCGTCGCGCTCGACCAGGAGGGAGAGGACACGGCTGCGCCCCTTCCCCCCCTCCGTCGCCTCGACGGTCAGGATTGCCGCCGGTCCCGGCGGCGGGTGCTCCCTGCACCTCGCGATCAGGCGCTGTGCGTCGCCTTTGGCGCACAGCATAATGCCGCCCTTGGCGGCCAGCTCGTCTGTTGAGTGCCTGACGTCGGCACTCCACTCCTTCTCCCGCAACACCCATCGCTGCTTCCTCCCTGCAGCTTCGCTCGGCGCCGGCTTAGCCGACGCCTCCCCAGGGAACCCCGTCGTGGAGGGGTGCAGGGGGACAGAGGCAGCGTGGGACATTGTGTGTGTGATGTGTCAGTTGTGTTCCCCTTTTTTTTTCCCTCTTGTGTCCCATGCCTTGTTTGCAGTGATCGCATTGTTGGCCATCCTTGCTGTAGTTCGGCATGCCGCCCTTCCCACCTTCCCCCACCCCCTCCCCGGCGGTTTTGCTCTCCGTGTGGTTTGGTGGTACTGGTGAGCCATCTGGGGAAAGAACCTTGACAATCCCGGGCCGGCAGTACGTTCGTCACCCCCACGGGCTCGGCCGGTTTCTAAACCTTTAGGCAATCTACGTCCGCAGGCCAAGAACCCGGTGTGCAGATGCACGTTGGGAGCCCCCTGAAGTCCGCACACGCCCTCTCTGAGTAGTCCCCGACCAAGCGCTGGCCTCTCTGACCGACTACCATGCCGCCGCAGGCCAAGAACCCGGTGTGCCGAAGCACATTGGGAGCCCCCTGAAGTCAACACAGCACCCCGCCAGTGGCTCCAGCTGTCCCTCCCCATGTCAGAGTTGACGGAAAAAGGCGGACCCTCTTTTGTCCCAGTGCTCCGTGCTATGCACTGGGACCCCGTTGCCCAGGCGGACCAGCCTGGGGGAGCCCTCGGGGTGTGGGGTTGAGTTTTACGACTTCCCTAGGTCTTAGGTAGTTTAAGGTCGTGCCCAGGACCTGGATTTTTTTGAACACCTTTTGGGTGGATTTTTGCCTTGTCTGATTTTTCGGCTTTTTCGGCCCAAAACCGTACCAAACCTCATTTGTTTGATTTTTGGGACCGCATGGGGGATTCAGGGGCCAAAAATATCAGTTTTTTTAGGATTTCGTTCGACAATGGACAGTTTCAGACCACTAGAATCCGAGTTTGGGGTCAGAATTTTTTTGGTCATCTTTTGGGTGAATTTTGGCTTTCTCGACCAAAAAAAAAATTCTCCCGAAAAAAATCTCCCGAAATGGCCAAAAATTGGCCAAAAACCGTGTTTTGGACCAATTTTTCACCCTGTACTCGACATGGTGGGTTCCTCCGGAGGCGCCTCCGGAGGCCTCCGGAGGACCTCCGGAGGCCTCCGGAGGCGGGTGGAGGCCTCCGGAGGACCTCCGGAGGCCTCCACCCGCCTCCGGAGGAACCTCCGGAGGTTCCTCCGGAGGAGGCCATTTTAGCTCCTCCGGAGGCCTCCGGAGGCCGGAGGCCCGGAGGCGCCTCCGGAGGCCCGAGAGCCTTGTGGCAGGGCAGGGCAGGTCACCTATGAAGCCGGTGTAATCGCAAGGGGTGGGGGGGAGAAGGGGGTGAGCTGCGGAGGTGGGGCGCTCTTGAAAGAGGTGGGGGAGGGGGGGGGGGGGGTTTGATCGTCGAGAGGGAATTGAAAGAGGTGGGGGAGTAGTGAAATCGAATTTGAAGGGAGCACAAGAATGATCACCCTTCACTCCTGAAAGAGGTGGGGGAGGGGGGGGGGGCAGCGAAGACGAAGAAATCGACACTGCCCTCTCTGGAGGGGCTCGACACAGGCGAGGGCCTGCCCTCTGGGAAAGCGAGGTGGGGGCCGTAGGAGGTTTGGGGCAGCAAGGCCCTGCTCCTGCTCTGCGGCGAGAACAACAAGAACGATCTGGGGCAAACAACCCGCGCACAGGCTGGGGTTGAGCTGCAGTGAGCACTGTGCTGGGGGCAAAAGGGGCCGGACCGAGGGCCATGGAAGCACTCTCCTTCACAACAAGCACGGTATCCGAGCGATCCGACAGAGAAAAAAAACGACATGTGCGTTGAACGCACAGGCATGGTGGCCACTGCTCCCCCTGGCCACCATGTGAGAAGCCTACAGGCGGGGAATGGGGGCATTTGTTGGTGGAATTTCAGTTCATGAATACAGCCCTTTGCCACCAGCTTCTGCCTTCGCAGAGTGTGTGCTTGGGGTCGTGCTGACCCCTTGCCACCTCTTGAGTCGCATGTGGTGCTGGGTGGGAGGGGGCGGGGTGGAGCGAGAGGGCGTTGTACCACCATTTCCTGTGGTACAGGCACCGAGATAACGGACAGTGTTCAGTCACCCAAAAAGGGTTGCAGTGGGTGCGGTGTTTCGGGAGGTTTCCACCTCCCCACACCTCGGCGTGCAAGGCGACAAGATAGTTGCACCAACAAAACAATAGGCCCGCAGCAACCATTTTCTGGGGATCGGGCACACTGCCGAAAGGTGACAAAAAATAAAGGAAGAAGCCCCTTGGGAAACCCAGACGCTATTTTTCCCAGCTGGTCTGAGTTGTGCTCGCAACACAGGGACACTGTGAGTGAGGGGGGGTGGGGGGATTCTGCGGGTATTCTGGGGTGGCATGGGGGATTGTTTCATAACGTTGCATTCTCGTGTGCCCTCTGTTGCGCGAATCAAAATGTGTGGCTGAGTCCTAAGAAATCAAAACCAGACAAATGAATCGACCAACTGAATTGTGCTAGCTAAACTCCGGAAAGAAGCGTCTTTTTTCGTTGAACGCAGCCAAATATAGGGCCTAACCTGATTTTGGCGCACGGGTGTGATGACAAAAGGGGAAAGTGCTAGCACGAACATGATGCTGGTCTTCTGGTTATGTCTGGTTTCTTAGAACACTTAACGTGTACCTAGGATACCCCGAGAGAATGTCACCCCCCCCTCGGCCTCCGCTTGGAGGGGTGACATTCTCCAACGTTACGCCTGTGTAGCGGAACAATGTCACCCCCCCCCCCTCGGCCCTGGGCCCTCGAGGGGGTGACATTCTCTCGGGTATGCAAAAAAAAAGTCCGGGTTTTGTTTGTGCGCACGAGCGAGTTTTGTGTTGCTCTCTCTCATAACACACTGCGCGCCCACCAAGAGTACGAAGACGCGCTCATCCGCTGGGCACACTCACCCCACCCCACCTCACACTTTTCATCCAGCCGCCAGGTCTCAATTTCGACATTCCCGCCTCAAAAAGCGAAACTTTGTGTTTGCAAATCAGGAAGGGGAAAGAAGAGCCAGCGGGTATTCGTCGATCCTGAGAACACCCACACGCCTGCTGGTGGGGTGTGTCCTGCATGATCTGCATAGCAAGGTTCCTGCGTTGAAAGCACAACTCCAATGAAAAAGAAGGTAGTTCTGGGGTAACAGAAGTGGCGAAATCAGCCACACCACGTGCTGGATTTTTCCTGCAGGACGACGGCCTCATCAAATGGATGAGGATCGAATGCACCATGTGGACTGCAATGGCAACTGAACTGCCACGAGCAAAAACAACCGAAAGTTCAGGGGGTCCTCACCATCGGCAATTTTCTGGTGGAATTTTCGGCGATTCTCTGCTGAAGTCGAAGGAAATACACCAAAATACACCAGTTTCGTCACCGTAGCGAAGACCCACTCACAAACCAATGGAACAGGTGGATCAGAAGAGAGAAGACAAAGGGGGATTAGCGACAGCTCCGGGGATACTTTTGACCCCCACCCCCGACCCCCCAGATCGCGATTCATGGAAGCCCCTGAGTTCTATTGGGGACGGGTCCTGATCTCAAAAAACCAGACAAATGAATCGCCCAACTGAATCGTGCTAGCTAAACTCCGGAAAGAAGTGTCTTTTTTCGTTGAACGCAGCCAAATATAAGGCCTAACCTGTTTTTGGCGCACGGGTGTGATGACAAAAGGGAAAAGTGCTAGCACGAACATGATGTTGGTCTTCTGGTTATGTCTGGTTTCTTAGAACACTTAACGTGTATGCAAGAAAACATTGGACAGCGCAAAAGGCCTGCCTGTCCTGAATTTCCCCTGATGGGGAAGTCAGGGCGGAAACGCCTGCAACATGCCTATCCAGATGCATGAGACGGAGCCACCATGACGCGAGGTAAAGATATTTTCCCAACAAAAGAATCGCTGGGCGGGTCACAGCGACACCACGCCAAGACTGACAAATCTGCCTTTGGTGTTCAGCATGCATGTCGGTCGGCGGTGCAGGTGGGGGGCTAGTGAGGCTGACGTGAAGGTTGGTATTGAGGGAATACTGACTTCCATGAAGCAGCTGCTTGGGGTGGAGAGGGTTAATCATGATACCAAGCAGCCTGCGCTTGAGTCACGCTTCTGCAACTGCTGCTGCACCTGCTGCAACTGCTGCTGGCGGTCGTGCTCCTGCTGCCGCTGCCGCTGCTGCAACTGCTGCTGCCGTTGCTGCTGCTGCTGCAACTGGTGCTGCTGTTGTTGCTGCTGCCGCTGAACTGCAGCAGCTTTTGCAGCAACACGAGCAGCAGAGTCACCAAGCTCCACAACGTACAGCGGCTGCACAAGGCACATGTCAAACACAACAAACTCCGGGTTGAACACACTGCGCCCTGGGGTGTACTCGTTGGAGAGCCCACGAACGAAGTACGACTCGTGACCCGTCGCTGTGTTCCACTCCTGCTGAGGTCCCACAGGCTCGATCCAGCGGCTTGGGTTGACGCACTCTGTCACGTGGTGCATTGCATCCTGCGCTGTCAGGTGTCCGCTGATGGCGTACGGGTTCCCGAGGTTGACACGGCACCGGATGGCACGTGTCGGGTTCTTCGAGTGCCTGATCACCTTGCCGAGGTCATCGGTGAAGTAGAGGCCCAGTCCATACATGTGGCACATGTCCCATGTATGCTGTGCCGTGCACTTCCGGCATACATTCGAACAAGCAGTGGTCGGCAGGCCCTGTGATTTCTTGCAGTCATCCGCCCCTTCCGTGTCCGACGGCGGCACAAGCTTCTTCAACGTCTCCAGAATGCTTTCACCAGGCCGCCCATTGGGCTCATGCAGCCACAGCTCGCGTTCGAAGGCGAATCCGTTCTTCTCCGTGATGTACCGCTTCTTGTCGTCGTAGTATTGCTTCAGGTGGCAGTTCGTCACAGTGGTCACCTTGGAGATACTTTTGTCACTTGCCTGCACCAGGCCTTCGAGTTCGTTCCACTTGGCATCCGACGAATCGAAGTCTGACATCTCGTACTCATCAAACAGGCCTGTGCGCCACCCGTTCTCAATCCCGTCGGCTGGTTTGTGATGTTTCTGGCCGCAGGTGTACGCCCACTCGCAGTTGCCCCACTCGCCCCGCAGGTTCCATGCACGGCAGTTGCCGTACCTTTTCAACCGGGGGCACAGGTGCCAACCCATCGATCCATGTATGGACACGCTGATGCGGCACCCGTTGTTGTAATCCCGCAGGTTCAACTCCGCAAACTGCAGCTCGTTGATGGGGTCCTGGAGCTCGACATATGCTGCCAGCTTGCCACTGGTGCGGCGTGGCGTGATGCTCAGCACTGTGTGCCCGCCCAGGAAGTTCATCACATTGGCTTCAAATGAATCCCAGTCGTGAACTTCATCCAAGTCACGGTCCAGCCAACCCACCATCAAGCGCTTCGTGTCTGGGCCACCCGAAACCACCTGAAGTGTGGCACCGTAGCTCTCGCCTTGGTGCTGCTGGTGCGCCATCTGTTGAAGCGACTTCTTCGCTGCCTTTTTTTGCGACACTTGGCGCTTCTTCAAGTCTTGGAGCAACGTCGTGTCGGATGCGCGGAACTGAAGGAGGAAGCGTGGCACTGCCTGGTGATTCTTCTTCAGGACGTAGTAC
Source organism: Rhynchopus euleeides (assembly GCA_963210315.1). Classification (NCBI taxonomy): domain Eukaryota; phylum Euglenozoa; class Diplonemea; order Diplonemida; family Diplonemidae; genus Rhynchopus; species Rhynchopus euleeides. The sequence goes on from OY723267.1 coordinate 962,965, forward strand.
TGCTGGCCCTCCACCCATGTGTGCACATCGCTGTTCCCCAGGGCAAGGGTGCACAGGAACATGAAGCCACCGCCGCCGGCGTACACGACAGACACACCTGGATCCTTCGCAAAGTACTCACCCTCGCCAAACACCTGACCATTCGCACCGCGCTTTGCAGGAACAAACCCCTGCTGAGCAATCGACAGCACGTTCTTCTCAGGAGTCCCGTGGAAACCTTCGATCGTCTCAGGATGGCTCGTGAACAGGTCTGCCTGCTGTATCAGCTTGTTGTGGGCTGCCTCGACACGCGTATTGCGGATCTGCCACGCACCCACAAGCGACAGTGCGCCCCGGGACGACCTTTCGTCAACTTTTCGCTGCAGCAGAGCCAGAGTGTGCTCGTCCTGCCTGATGAACACAGTGTTGGGTGGTGCCGCAGGTGGGGTCGGAGGGGCGTCAGCATGTTGGCCCAGCTTCTGCACATTCGTCACTGTCACCACACCCTCCTTCTCTGTGAAGCTGAACTTGAATTCGACACGGTTCCCAGCTTTCAGACCCTGCAACTGCTTTGGGACAGAGGGATGCAAACAGCCTGGGTAGGACACGCACTTCCCTTTGTCCATTCTGAAGTATGGCAGGTCAGGCAGCACCATCAGCTTATCGCTGTTGGCCTTGGCCACCACCGTACCTTCTGGCCGCTTTGTGTTGTCAACCCCCACAGTCATGCACACTTTGGCAGCGCGCTTGCGCTGCATGTTCGTAAACTTCGCCTTGACTTCATGACTTGCATCGGCACCCGTCTGCCCGAGCTTCTGGACAACCAGACCGACAAACAGACCTGCGGCTGCAGCTGTGCTTCCGTGATCCACGTGTGTGACAGTTGCATCGTTGACTGTGAACCCGAGGTTTCCGGGAGAGGGCAAGTTGAACTGCAGGCGCCACGTCGCATCGCAGGAGAGGTGGCCGGCCCTCGACGATGGCGCCGACGCTGCCTGGGGTGCAGAGCCAGCAGCTTGGGTCGGAGATGACGCACTAGCCTTCTTGCCCGACTCGGGATTTTTACGTCCCTTCTGATCCTGGTCGTGACGGAATGTGCACGCGTCGCCATACTTGCAGTTGCCCGGGTAGTTTCGGCACTTCTGAACGGCACTCGGTGGCGCCGACGCTGCCTGGGGTGTAGAGCCAGCAGCTTGGGTCGGAGATGACGCACTAGCCTTCTTGCCCGACTCAGGATTTTTACGTCCCTTCTGATCTTGGTCGTGACGGAATGTGCACGCGTCGCCAAACTTGCAGTTGCCCGGGTAGTTTCGGCACTTCTGAACGGCACTCGGTGGCGCCGACGCTGCCTGGGGTGTAGAGCCAGCAGCATGGCTTGGGGATGACGCGTTCCCCTTCTTGCCGTGATTATTCCGTCCTTTTTGGTCAGTGTCGTGGCGGAATGTGCACGCATCGCCATACTTGCAGTTGCCCGGATAGTTTCGGCACTTGACAGGAGGCTGGCCGGACATGATGTCGAGACAGAAGACTGGGCAGCAGGCACTTCGGCTCGCACTGGGGGTGACCCGTACACCAAGTAATCAACAGCCTCAGCAAGTGGATGGCTTGGAGGGGGAGAGTGGAACCTCACCTGCCTGGCGGGGAACAGAGTCCGGAGGGTTGCGTCCCTGGTGCAGGTGGTGAAGTGGGTCAGGCAAACAGGGCTGTCTAAGCGAGGGGGTCAGGGAAAGGGCCGGTGGGGAGATCGTGGGGAGGAGAGGGGCGGCTCCATCTCTCAAGACTGCCAGCTTACACAACAACCAACCGAGGCAAACAAACCAGAGTGCGTCCGGACTGCGTGTGGGAGGGAGGTGGTGGGTCTGTGCCGGAAGGCACACCACCAGCCACCTCACACACTGGGCTAGGGGTCCTGTGTGAGGAGCTCTTCGGAGACGCGGGCATCCGTGCAGCGCGTGGTACCCGTGGCACGCCTGCAGAGCAGGCCACGTGCCTGGCAGCACCGCCACCAGCACTGCAGCACGAGGGCAGCCTCGTGACGCACCATGTGCAGGTTCCCCTGGGCCCTGCAGGGTGCAGTGAGGTTGGGCTTGGGTGTGCCCTGCATTGCAGGTAGGAAGGCGACTGCGTTGGCCCTCGCCCAGCCCACCCCCGCATACTATGCGGCAGCATACCTGTGTTGGCGGCGGGCGTCTGTCTCCTGCAGGTCCTGCAGCCGCCTGGCGCAGGCTGCGCAGCTGACGTGGGTTGTGTAGAACCGCCGCAGCACAGCATGCGCACAGAGGTGGGTGTGTCCGTAGCTCTGCTGCTCCAATGCGGACCGCGTGCCGCGCCCTTTCCATGCCGACTGTATGGTGCACACAGCGTCATCCTGAATGCACGTGGTGTGGTCCTCCTGCCTGCGCCGCAGCGCTGCACGCGTCTCCCGTGTGGCTGCGAGGCGGCGCCAGCAGCGCTGGATGGCTTGGGCCGCGTTGCTCTCCTCGCGCTGCCGCATATGCATGGCATGGAACTCATCGCTGGAGGCACGCGCCTCCCGCCTCGCCTGCAGCTCCCGGCGGGCGGCAGGCATCCTGAAGGCACCCTGCAGCACGGACGCGGCGTACTCCAGCTCCCCCTTGCGGAGGCTGCTGCGCCGCCGCGCCATATACTCCCGCTCGTCACGCCTGCGCACCATCTCACGCCTGGCCTGCCGCCGCCTCGCCAGGCTCTGGATCTTCGTCGCAGCGCTGTGCGCCTCCTCCGTGTCATACGGGTCTGGCACCAGGCACGCGGTGCTGGGGGCCGATGCAGCTGAGGACGAGGCGGGTGTGCCCGGCACGCCACACCCGGGCGCCAGGCGGAACACCCTCCTGGCGTTGCGCTGGATGACAAAGGCGGCGTGGTGCCGCCGCGACCGCCGCACGCGCCGCACCGCTGTCCCCTGCAGACACCGCCTCTCCTTCCGCGCAAGGTACCCACGTATCTGCGCCTGGATGGCCACAACACACCGCCCCACCCTCGCAAGGCGCTGCCGCACAACACAGCCCTGCGCCACACGCCGCAGGACACCGCGGTACCTCCCTTGGAAGGCATGCAGCCACAGGGGCACCTCCAGGGGGTTCCGCGCCAGATACGCTCGCCGCCGCGCATGCATCCCACGGTACAGCGCCTGGATGCGCACCGCCGCATGGTTCCGCCGGCTCGCCTTCCCAGCCGCATCACGCTCGGCACGCATCCGCACCGCCCGCCTGCGAGCAACACACCCCAGCAGGAAGTTGGACACCACCTCACGGGCACGCTTGTCCTCCTGCTCCGCCTGGTTGTGCTGCTGGTGCCACAGCTCCGCCATCCACTGTGTGTACTCGCTCTCCCGCCTGTCCTCACTCTCGAGGTGCCCCCTCATGTGCACGCTGCGCAGCAGAGCCACGCGGTTCACCCGCCGCCTCGCCAGGACCTGGCGCCAGGCACACTGCAGCCGCGTGGCAGCCTCGTGGTGCACATGCGTTTCATGCCGCCACACCCCGATCCACCTCCGTGCCTCTGCACCGCCGTCGCTGCCCCTGCGTGCCGCCCCCGCCTGGCCACCGCCTGCCTGCCGGGTGAGCCCCAGCCAGTTCCGGCGCTGCACCTCCAGCTCCGCCTTCGCGAAGGTGGGCTGCCTGCGCACCCTCCGCACCAGGCCCAGCTGCCTTGACAGCAGGGCGTCCAGCTGCAGGGGGTGGGCTGCGCTGCCCGCCGCCTCCTCCTCCTCCTGCCGGCGCTGCGCCTCGGCAGCAGCGTCTGCCTCGCGCACCTCCTGCGCCATGGCGGCAGACACGGTGGCGCGGTGCGCCCGCATCATGTCGCTGCCCGCAGCCACAGCCTCCTCCGCAGCCAGCTCCGCCTTCGCCCTCAGGGAATAAATCCGGTGCTCCTCACGCCTTGCCGAGGCGATCTCCCTCATGCGCCTGTCACGCGCGTAGGGAACCTCGTCGGGATGCAGGTCTGCCTGCAGCACGCGCCACACAGCATCGCCCTCCAGAGGGTCGGCGCTTGCCACGCTGAGGGGCGACTCGGAGCTGCTTCTGGAGGAGGGTGTCGACGGGAGGGGCGGGACAGGGATGACCGAGGGGACCCGGTTGACGCTGCGCTGCTGCACCGCGGCGAGCTGGTGGCTGAATATCTTTTCATACTCGTGGCGGACGTCAACGCCTTGGAGGGTCTGGGTGGAGGGGCGGAGCTTCGCGTCTGGCGGGGCGGGCACCACATGCGCTTTGTCATGCCACTCCTTGGTGAGGGTAAACTCATCGTGGCAGCGCTCGCGCTGCGCCTCCGTCGCGGCGTTCCTCGCGAGACGTGCGTTTGCAGCCTCGACAGACCTGAGGCGTGCAGCACGAAGCTCGAACACCGACGCCTCCTTCGCGATGACATCCCTCAGCTCGCGCTGCACCATCCACTTCTGCCCCCCGCCCCGCGGCGGGGGTGCTGGCGCCTTCACCTCCTCCAGCATCTCCGACTGCGCCGCCTCGACGTCCTGCGCGTCCTCCACCTCCACATCAAATGAGTACGTCGGGATCCGCGGGGTGAGCGCACGACGCCCCTTCATCGCCTTCCCCCTATCGGGTGCAAACTGTGGCCGGCAGGAGACAGACCGGGCTGCCTCCGGGGGGGTTGGGGCGGCATGCATCTTGTGGAGAGACCCGGGATGTTCCCTTCTGCCCTGTCTGCCGTGGCTGCAGGGGTGGGGTGGGGTGGGTGTGGGTGTGTGTTGCAAGCAGGCGGAGCTTCGCAAGATTTGGAGGGGGTTGGATCGTCGAGAGTGAATGGAAAAGCAACCCTCCGCACCTTCTCGCAATGTTCGTCCTTTTTGTAGTAGCAAGGGTTGGGGAGGGGGGGGGGGGGATGAAGGGGGGGAGAGGTGTCGGTCGGGTTTCATAGGTTGCTACTACATCTACGGACATGCAGGTGTCATATGGGGGGGTAGGGGGGTAGGCGGGAAAGAACGGACTACTTTCGCCCGCGGCGCAGGCGACTCTAGCCTGGGGAATTCGCTCTAAGGTTCAGAAGGTGGGCGCCCGAACGAAATAAGAGGTGTCGCGGGTGTTGGCACAGAAAGGCCTGTTACGAAGGCCCCAAGGCCTGCAAAGAAAATGCAGGTGTTGCCGCGCGCGCGCGTCGTTCTGTCGGAACCAACAGAAAGAGACTGGTGTGTCCTGCTTGATCAACACATCATTATTCGAGAGGCGTTGAGAGGATCGGCCCAAGCTTGCCGTAGGATTCTGCGATAAGCAAACACCGCAGCGGGTGTGTGGCAGATATCACGTGCCTTTGCCACGAGCACTGCTACAACTCCTCTGTTCGGACGTGGCACAACAACAGAAAACGCAAGTGGCAAATAAAGTGGGGGCCAAAGTGGGGGGAGGGGGGTGGGGGGTCAAAGTCACAGCCCGCTAGAGCGGGCGGAGTAGGGGTAGTGTGGTGTTTTCTGAGAAAGGGATCTGTTTTGCTTTTAAAAAGAGCGCGCTGTGGGCAATCCCACAGGACCGCCACAAGGCGCTAAAAAAAAAGGGGGGTTTCATTGCCATCACCCCCACCGGCGGTGCGCCACCGAAGGGCGGCTTATCCCACACGCCGCATGGAGGGGCAATCTATCTGCAACACAACCCACCGAGCGTGCGCATGGCGGGGCAACACCACGAAAGCACAACGAAAAAACAACGCGCCCCCCCTAGGCATACAGTGCAAACGATAATTATTATCGCATACGATAATTATTATCGTATTCCCATTCAGGGCTGTTCCTAACTGGGGGGCTGGTTCCCCACTTTCAGGATTCTGAACTTTTTTTCTAAGAACTTTTGTACGGGGAAAAAAAGTTTTTTTCTAAGAATTTTGTAAGGGAAATTTTTTTTTCTAAGGGTTTTTCGCAGAGGAAATTTTTTTTTCTAAGATTTTCCCAGTCGACAGGGCGCACACAAGGATGGAAGGGAAGTCTCTCCCCCGTACAGTTCGCCTTGCTGGCCAACTGGAGACTCCGCAGGATGACCCCGCCCACCTCCTCTTGCCTCGGTTTGCGTGTTGCTGGTGTGTTGCCTGTGTATTGCTGTTGTATTGCACTCCTGAGGACCTCCCTATTTATTCCCACTCGACTACCCTTCGACAGGACCCTGACCTCACACTCACCCAACCTCACGTACTCCGCGAATATGGTGCGCACCACTGCAAAAATCTCCGGGAGCTTTTGGGCTTTCAGGCCTGAAGGGGCCAGTAGGGGGGTGGCGTCGGGGAGTGGCAGCTTTGTAACTATCCTCCAGCTGCTGGCATGTACAGTACTGCGGGAGTGCCAAGGTGTATTGAGCAACCTCCTCCAGTCCCTGCGGAGCACAACCCCCGATGAGAACGAGCCCCAGATGATCACCTCGCAGGACCCGCAGCGACCCAACCCTGACGTCAGTCTCTCCGCCCTCGGACACAAACACCCGCACCTGAAGCACCTCTGCACCACCAAAAGCGCCACCGTCTACAGCTGCCCATCTTGTGGTGAGTTCCGCACAGCTATTACAGACAGCATGGTTGTGATGTTGGGCGTCGTGAAGGACGAGGTGCAGCGCGTTGCTTCTCAATTTATGGAGAAGCAAGGTCCGTGCACATGTGGTGCTGTCCGGGCTGCGCAGTTCTGCGTCGAGAAGGCCCCGCACCTCCTGTTCCTCTCGACGCAGCGGTTTTCTGCATCCGGCGAGAAGCAGAAGCACCTGACGGAGCTTGCGGAAACCGTCAACGTCAAGGAATTAAGAGACCTCTCCGCCCTTCGTGAGCTTGGCGTTGACGGCAACGGGGTGGTGCAGGTGGGCACGGTGCAGCCGGTGAATCACCGGTACCGGTTTGTCGGTGCATCGTGCACAAAGTCCGGGCTGACCCTCGCGAAGGGGATCGCCTGGGAGACGCTGTGCGCTCGTGGCCCCGCCACCACTCTGAAGTGGAAGTCGATCACGACTGATCGTGTGACGGATTGCTCTGTGGCGCCGTTCAATCGTGCGAACGCGAAGCCAGCACTCGTGCTGTACGCACGTGAGGCATCGGACGGTGACGGGCACGACGTCGATGCTTCGCATGATGCGCCGCCGCCTCCTCCTCCGGATCCCCTGGCCGCCTCTCCTGCAGCTACCACCGCCGCCCCTGTCGCCCCTGCACCCCACGCCGCCTTCTACACCGGGGAAGGGGCGTGCCACGTCGCCGCGTTCGACAGCGCCGGGCGACTGTCCCCATGGCTGACCGCCATGAAGCTCGCCCAATCAACCGGAGGCGTCAACATTGGGCTTGTACCAGGGTGGGTTCAACGGGATCTATACAGTTCTGGACACTACTGCCTCCGAGTGCTTGACTGCCTAGCAAGGTCAATTCCCATTACGGAGCCGACGCGTACCAGTGCTGCGGCGCTTCTGGAGGGCGTTGACTCCCCCGAAGCGGAGGCCCTCACGGTGAAGCTCAGGCGTCCGCGATTGATGGATACGAGATTCCTCGTGGACGAAGAGTTGGACACCAACACCGCGTCAGTGGCCCTGCAGACTTTCCGCACATCCCGCGGTTTAAATGTTCACTTTTCTATCGTCGACACCACACAGCCTCGCACCTTCGGCTTGCTTCTTCCGTCGTTGATGGCCCAGTACCCCTTGCGGCTTGTCTTCGACACAGCAAAGGCGCACTTCCTTCTTTTGATGGCAGCAAACAAGAAGTACGTGCCAGAGGGCTCAATGGTGAACGGTCTCCTTCGGATTCAGCAGCGGCAGGCACAGCTCGCCATACAGGAGAAGCAGCAGCGGAAGATCCACGCTGCAGCCTCCGGTGTGGTGCGTCTCCCTGATGGGAGGTGGAGGTGCACCACGTGTGCACCGTTCTTGGTGCAGCTGGAGGGGGAGTTCTCGGAGCAACCCCACTTGCTCCGGTATGCACGCGGCGAAGCGTCTATGTCTGCCACGACAGTTGGGCGCCAGCAAAGCAATATCCGCCGCCACATGGGTGGTGCGGCGCACAAGAGAGCAGTGCAGTTGTCCACGCCTGGGAGTGAAAACACCAATGTGACAGCTACAGATATCCCCAAGCAGACGCTGTGCGCGAAGGTGAAGGTGACCAGCGAGCAGTACACAAGTCTGGTCAACCTGGTGTACAACGTGGCAACGGCGACGCAACGGGCGGAGGGGCTGAGCAGTGTGGGTGCGAGGTTGCAGGACGACAAGCGGAAGGGGCTGCATGTCCTGGACACCCACTACTCTCGAAAAGTCGCGAAGGAGTTCCAGACGATACTCTGGGAGGTGCTCCTGAGGGGAGTGGTGGGTGCGGTGCGTGCGTGTCGGGCGGCAACCCTGAAGGTGGACGGTACCACGTTCGCCCGCATCGACTTGATGATCGTCATCGTTTCGGGGATCAGCAGGACGGATTGTGCTATGAAAGATTGGTGTGTGGGCACAGTCGACTTGAAGAAAGCTGACGCAGAGTCGCAGAAGGACGAGCTGGTCAAGTTGTTCGACAGCCTCCAGCTGTCGCAGTGGGCGCGGCGTTCGCTGAAGGGATTCGCGGCAGACGGGGCATCAACGATGAAGAGTCTCAGGGGGAAGCTCGAGATCGCGTGGGGATGCACTCTCATCGATGTGCATGATGCTGCCCACATGCACCAGCTGTCCGTCGGCCTCATCAAGAAGACACGAAAGGTTGTTGAACATAGCCGCCTCCTCCGACACTGGTTTGCCTTCTTCAGATCAACCGCCAGGCAGAAGTCTCTGCAGATCATTTCCGGTGGGAAATGTCTCTCCTTCCCGAAGGAGCACTCCGTGCGTTGGGCAGCTGCAACGTTCCGTCGCCTGAACGCGGCTGTGGTGAACTTTGACTTCACTGTCGCTATGCTCGGGGAGATCCAGCCGCCGCCGTTCTTCTTCCACAAGCTCACCCCCGAGTATTCCCTCTCGACTTGCATCTTGGCTGACGTCTTCGACATCAATAAAGGGGTGAGCGAGGCGTTGCAGAAGCGAGACCTGTCGCTCTCGTCGATGGAGAGCATCCTGCAGAATGCACTGACAGTGCATAAGGTGCTGGCGCGCCAGCCTGGCAAGCACGAAGCCAAGTTCTATGAGAACCAGGGAACCACATCGTTGCCTCCGGGGGTAGTTGCCGAGATGACTTCCTGGCGCTCAAAGCTCTGCCACACCATCTACAAGGACCTGGCCAAGAGGTGGGAGGAGTATCCCTGCCGCTCATTCAGCTCTTTCTTCGCGACAAGTGGGAAGGACAGCACGTGCGAGTGCCTCATGGCGCTCGCTTCTCGCTTGGGTTACGACCAGGCAGAGATTCTCAGCATCGGCATGGAGTGGGTGAAGCTGCGGTTGGAATGCACAGATCTCAGGGGGAACCTTCTGAAAGAGTTTGTCGTCGACTTCTTGCTGGAATCCGAGAGTTCGACGTTTGCGATAGTGCTTGAGGCCATGGTGGCACTGTCACCCTCGACTGTGTTTGTGGAGGCTGCTTTTTCAGTTGTAACGCGCATGAGGGGATCGTTCCGGAAGGCACTCTCTGCCGCAAGCATCTCTCAAGAACTGGGCATCACTCTAGAGCTGTCACATGATGACGCGGCGCGCAAGATCATCGTTGAAGAAACAGTCAACACGTTCCTCGCCAACAAGAAGCGCCGCTTCACTGCGCGTTCCCTGACGCCTCTTCCAACTCTGACAACCGTGGAGCTCGTTGACCTCGATGCAGCCATGGGTTCTCTATTTGCTGGCGTGGAGGATTGTGATGAGGAATCGGACGGCAGCTGGGAAGATGACAACGCCGATGCATTGTCGATTGTCAGCCTCGTGGAGGAAGTCCCTGAGGATCCCTTCCTCACTTCGTTGCTTGCAGATGCCGCACCCCCCGTCGTGCCTCCAGCCACCCTGCAACATGTCACCTTCCAGCTCCCCGCTTCATCGACCCCGGGCACCCCATCGACACTCCCCACACCTCAGCCGGAAGAACCGCCGCAGCTGCCTCCCACACAGGCGGCACCGGCAGAGCGCAGGAGGGAGGTTGGGCCGCACCCCGAGGAGCCCCAGGAGAAAAGGGCCCGCGTCCATGTCGACATCGATGTCGACATGGAGGAGGATTGGGGAGAGTGGGCGTACGTTTCGGACGCCGAAACTTCCGAGTGAGCCATCATCGTTCTTAGAAGGGGGGGGGGGGGGGTGGGGGCGGGGGGGTGGTTTTCATCGTAGAAATCATAGAAAAAGTCCCGCCTGACGGGCACGCGCCTGAAACCTGTGGGGGGGTGAGCAAAAAATCCCTTGTAAAAATTCTTAGAAAAAACCTGGTTCCCCGACCCAAAAAACCCGGAAAAAGGGCTGGTTCCCCGCCCAGGCCTGTTCCCATTATCGTATATTATCGTATACGATAATATACGATAATGGTGCGATAATTTTTTGAGATTTTCGGAAAACCAGAAATCAGCCCAGAACACATTGAAAAAGTGGTAAAAGTGGAGCCGGAAGCTGCCATTTTTGCTTCTTTGAATTATTGGTGACGGGGGGCTTCACTCAGAAGTGTAGAATGTCCCTCACAAATGGGTGGCAGAGACACAACACACATAGTGCCATGACATGCACATCACTATGTCTGTCTGAAGAAGTTTCAGGCACAGTGGGGCGGAGAGGACTCTGGGGATTGGGCAGTGGCCGTTCCACATGCCCTTCCCCTCGTGACTTACACCCTGTCGCCACCCCACTTCATGGAAAACATGACTACGCAGCAACAGGGTCATACTTGCGGCGGTATGCAACCACCAGTACAGCCTGTTGCGGGTTCGCAAAGCCGACTGGTACGCTGCCTTGCCGTCGGGACCCAGATACTGAGGACACCCCTGTGAGAACACTGAGGGAAGACGTTGGGCTAGCCTAGTTGAAGCAGGTGTCGGGGTGACCGAGACAGAGCACCCTGCCCAGAACATGAACAAGAAAGACTGTTCGACTGATGGGGAAGAACCTGATAGGCAGGTGTGGTCTTCGGTGCAATGTTTGGAGAGATCAGGAGATTTCTCTTCAAGGCTACCACTTATGTTGGACTTGGCCTTCGCTCCCGTGAGCAGTGAAAAAGTGAGGAACACCGTTCTTCCCCTCTGACTGACGACCAGTGATGACATAGCGAAGGACCTTGAATGGGGTTTGAACCCGAGAGAGTCAATACTCAACCAAAGGTATTCTTCAGGGCCTGGCACGGAACGGGCGATACGAACGCTCCCACCGTGCGCACGGACCTGTCTGCAACTCTACAAGGAACCACGGGGTGGCGCGCGCACATCACCTCGGAGGCCTCAAGGAGCCTGCCTGACCTGCACGACTCCGCTGCGCTAGAAGGCGGAGCTCGGGCGCCATCCTCACCGACAGCAAGGCAAGGGATGATGATCATCTGGAGACACCTGAGCCCATGCAGGATCGGAGAGACGCGATCCACCTGAGGGAGACCACCATCCACCTCCTTCGGACAGACCACAGCCTTGTCGATGACCACAGCAGCCCGGACACAGACCAGTACGCGTACCCTGCCTGCAGCACCGGACCCCACAGCTCATCTTACCCTTCCTGGGGCTGGGAGAATGGTAGTGATCTCTATTTTGTGGCTGATTGTGGCCCTTGGCGGGGTTTGGTGGCGTTTGACGGTGGTAAACTGGAGATTTCGGTGATTGGTTTCGGGCAAAATCAGGTGGGTATCGCATACGAGAATGGGATTATCGTATATTATCGCATACGATAATAATTATCGTATCTGGTCGTATACGATAATCCATTATCGCATCATACGATAATGGATTATCGTATGCGATAATGAATTATCGTATGCGACAATTTTCCGAAAATTATCGTATCTGGTATATCATGGTTGCATAGCGGCCGTTTTAAAAAATCCCTTGTATTTTGTGGACTTGCAAAAACGGCCGCTGATTTTCAGCATTTTAAAAAACGGCCGTTTTTTTTACCTGGGAATTTTGTATGGGGCGTGGGTCAGCAGGCGAGATCCCACCACCAGGAGTGCCTCCCCACTGCAAGGGATACCCTGCAGCAAGCATTGTGAGCGCGCCTTCAAGTATGATGCGAAGAGTTCAGACTTCGTGGACCACTTTGACGGACCGCGCCATGTCAAGAAGAAGAAGAACGCAGCGTTGAAAGTGCAGAGCCAGGGAAACAGCTGGCGCTGTCGGAGTGCGATACCCTCAGTGGCAGGCTTGCAACTTCGGATCCCCCGGGGTGCGTTGTTCACCGGATCACCGGCTGGCATGGTGCATGATGCTGTCAAGAAGTGTGTCCCGAGGAGGGGCTGAACATGGTTGCGGCCAATCTAGGCACGTGTGTCGTGGATGACCGTGCAGGCAGAGGTGGGTGTCGCTCACTGGCATCAGGGCTCTTCCGACAGAGCTTTCCCTTGATCTCGGCGACAGCACCCCGGATGAGAAGGACACCGCCTTCGCTGATTTATTCCCGAAGGCACGGGCGATCATCCCGGGCAATATGCAGCACCAGCTGGATGGGTTCACGACCGCACTGGCGCTGAAGGATGTGCTGTGCCACATCTCTGACGCAGCTGAGAGGGAGAAGCAGGCGAGCAAGACGGCACCACCGGCCGTGCGATCCCGCTTCTCTCCGACACACACTACCTGCACCGCTTGAGTGGATCTGCACCTTGCACCACGTCCCCGGGCATTTATACAATCTTCCGGGCCCGCTGCAGGACAGCGGCCCTGCTACGTGTGCGTCGCTTCTGCGGTTGGCAGAGATGCCCACGAAATCGCTGGGCTCGAGTCCCACCTGCAGGCCGCCGTCCGCCTGACGGCACCCCTCGCATCGAGGCTCCAGAAGTACTGCGATGCGCAGCTGGGTGTGCCAACGGCGTGCCCCTGTCGACGCAGTGTACACCGACATTGAGAATGTCATCGAGAAAGTGTCTGAGGTGGGGAAGTACGACCCCCCAGTGCCCCTGGCAGGGGAGCTGGCCTGGGCTGGCGACCGCATGCGCAGAAGGTGGGACGGCACGGAATCAGAGAAGTCCTTCTGGTTTGCGGTCCGCCGTCTGTGCCCGAGCGCGTACGGCCGCATGAGTCGTAGGGGTGTCAGAACTCCGGTGCCACCTCCCCTCTGTTTCGGGGAGGTCACGAGCAGGGCCTGGGTGATCTACGACTAGGCCACCACGTTCCGAGGGTGTGCTGGATTTCTGGGACAACCCGGGGACGAACCGGGCTGCTACACTCCTCTCTGCTCTCGGGTGTCTGCTGCTTGTCGAGCGACAGGCAAGGCGGAAGCCATTTTTCTTTGTACAGTCGACAGAGAATCGCAGTGCCCAATGTCATGTGCAGGCAACAGGGAGTTGTCAAGTGTGTTTCCTCAGCTCGGTACGGTAAGCAGGAGGCGAATCTCCAAAGGAAAATAGGAGGGGGAAAAAAACGGCCGTTTTTTCGCCAAGAAAACATGAAAACGGCCGTTTTTATATTTCGGTAGCGGGAACTGAGGTAGTGAATTCTCAGAAAATCCACTCCCTCCATGACAGCCGTTATGACACTATGGTATATATGCGATAATAATTATCGTTTGCACTGTATGCCTAGGGAGGCGAACTTTCTATGGTTTATCGTATGTGCCCCTTTGGGCACACACACATCCCGCCAGCAGACCCACCGGTGCTTCCCAGCCTTTCCCGCTGGCACCTGTCACCACATCTGCCCATCCCATCACCAGTGCAGTACGCCCCTGCTCTTGGTGGGTGCAATCCATCCCACTCTACACGTCGATCTGGTCAGAGTCTTCGTCTTCGGCAAGAGCTGCGGCGAAGGCGCTGCGCGAGCCGTCACCGCCATCCTTTAGGGGCGAAGTCAGATCCCTGTGGAGAAGACAAAGTGTGGGCGTGTGACGTGCGGTGGAGGTGGAGGGAGGTGAGGGATACGAGTTTATTATTTGTGGGTCACATTCCCCAAACCCAGCCCGCAAACGATTAGTCCCTATCATGCAAAGCCCCTCAACCGTCCACTGCAAGGGCATACTCTTTGGTGGTGTCGAACCTCGACGAGGCGAGCTCGATCCTGGCCTTGGGGAAGAGGCGCTCGTGGATCTCCATCACCAATTTGTTCATGTCCTTCATCTGCTTCTCCACCACCTCGGTGCGGTCGTAGTTCCCGCTGACCTTCTCTGTGATGAGCTCCAGCATCCTCTCCGTGGTGCGCTCCTCTTCGACGAAGTCCTTCAGCGCCTTGTTGCCGTGCATCGGGTCTGGAAACAGCGAGGGCACCCCTTTGTACACCTTGAAGAAGATCAGGGCCCGGTTCCACTCGATAATGTCCGCCACCTCAGACTTGTTGAGGGCTGCGTTGGACTGCACACTCTCAAGCAAGGCAGAGAACCAGCTCCCCTTCTGGTTCTGCTCCTCGTTACGCAAGCGCACCCCCTTGCGGTACAGCGTGTGCAGCAGGTCGTTGATCTGCATGTCGACAAGATCCGTCTCCCAGCTGCCTTCGGACTGCTGGTTCTTCTCCCGGTAGATGTCGAAGATAATGGCTGTCATCACGTTGATGAGGAGCAGCGACCCAAACAGGAGCATCGACAGCAGCAGCAGCGGGCCGTACAACGGCTGTTCCCTGAGGATGGGGAGGGAGAGGTTGCGAAGGGGGGTAGGGGAGGGGGTGGCATGGACCGGGGATCTCCAATAGAACAAACTCAACTCAAAGAGGCCTCAGGGTTGGGGAATTATGTTGCATCATACCTTCTGACTTTGTCGAACTCCCAGTATTCACCGAAGATGATACGGAACAGCGACAGAAGCTGTGATGTGATGTGGTGTGTGGTGTGTGTGAGCACACAGCGGGTATAGGTTGGGCCAGTCAGAGTGGAATACGGTGCATCGCCAGTTTCCATACCGATTTGAAGAGGGAGCTGAACTCGCCAGCGAACTCCCCGTAGGCGAAGTAGGCTGCGAAGGAAAGCGAGAGGAGGAAAAGAGACAGGATCATCGAGAAGTAGAAGATGCGCATGTTGAACAGCGTCTGCACGATGGCAATGGAGATGGGCCCGACATTCCGGTGCAGCCGCACGATCACGAGGATCTTGAGATACACAAGCATGAGCACGAGACCCAGAGAGCTCAGCCGCGTCGCATGGTGCGACGCGATGCTTTCGAAGGGGAAGAAAAAGCTCGTCTCCAGCACCCCGTCGGTCTGGAGGTGCTGCTCAAACAAATTCTCCAGGTCCTGCGCCTCCTTCCGTATCATCAGGCGCCACGTGAACACAGCGAGGAACATCCCGATCGTCACAATCTCCAGCACGTTGGACCCGGTGCCCACCTTCTTCACGGCACCCCAGATGTACGTCATGCTCTTGCGCAGCGTAAACCCCTTGAAGTGCCCCTTCAGGAGATACATGAACTCCAGGATCGTGCGTATGAACATCAGGATCACGATGGCCGCCAGCAGGATCTCCACCGCGACTATGAAGTAGTCCAGATAGTTGTCGTAGTTGCGGATGAGCCGCAGCGACTGCCACCTCGCCTTGACGAACACACCCCCGAAGGACGGCATCTCGAAGGCGACGTACCCACTGATGTACTGGTCGGTCGCAGGGTTGTAGAACGTCGTGGCGAAGAACAGGGCACGCGTCCCCAGCGAAAGCCACCCATCCTTCCCGAAGGGCGCCCCCACTGTCCCACGCATGTCCCTGAGGGACGTCTTGTAGGCTGTTTCGTTATTCCAGTCGAAGTCCATGATGTACCCGCTGCCGGGGTATTCCTGCCCAAGGGGGCTGAAGTAGCTCCCCTCTTTCGTCCATTCGTCGGGCCGCCAGAAGGACTTCGCCCCCGACAGCAGGGTGATGGGCTCCGTGGCCTGCGTGTGGTCGTCACGCGGCGCCTGCAGGAGGGACTCAAACAGCCAGTCGATGAAGAAGAGCGACGCCCGCTGGTTGGAAACAGCTCCGGAACAGGTCTGGGGTCCCGTCGCGCTTTGTCGGAAGAAGGTGGGCCCCACAGTGCACGAGTCGTTCCTGATGATGATCTGCCGCAGCCGCGTTGCCCCGACGGATGCAGCGTGGGCGAACACAAATGTGTCGGGCATCGTTAGCAGCGCTGTATGTATCCACTCCTGCACCTCGAACTGGTTATCCAGGTTGTGCAGATCCTTCTCCTGCCCGCCGGGTGTGCTGTAGACAATGCTGTCGAAGTGGCGCTGGATAGCCAGCGCAGAGTAGTAGTGGAAGTCGGAGAACCACGCAGTCTCGGATGCCGCGAAAAAGGTGACAAGCCCGATGAAGATCATCCAAGGGTAGAACCGCATGTTGATGCGCACCTCTGCGAAGGACCGGAGCTTCTCGGAGTGTTTTTCGTTCAGGAATTTGACTTGGTAGTTTGCGATCTCAATCTCACGCTTGTGCCGCACAATCTCGTCCTCGTTGTTGGCAACCATCTCCTCGTCATCCTCAGGTGATGTCTCCAGGGTGCGAAGGACGTGCCGGCGGTATACCAGAGTCAGGAGTGCCATGTTGTATACGCTGTACTCAAAATCGTCACTCTGCTTGGTCCAACGCGTCTTCGCCTGGATTTTCCCAAACAGCTTCTCCTCCTGGATCTTTGCAGACCACCCCCATTTGTCCTTCGCCAGCTCCAGGATTTTATCGATGCACCGGTAATGGCACTGCTGTGCTGCGATGTGCAGCGGCGTCTGCCCCTCATTCCAGATGGGCCCTGTATACGCCTTCAACACCTGGCTGATCTCCTGGCACAGCGTCTCCACGACTGTAACCGACCCCGAGAGGCACGCAAGGTGGAGGGGCTGGTTGCCTTTGGGGGGCCCGTTGCCCGGGGGCTTCCGGTGGGCTGTCTGGCACTTCTGGAAGAAGTCGGGGTGTGTCCGCGTCAGCTTGAAGACACGGTCGACACCCTGGTATGCAGCCCACTGCAGGAGGTGCCACTCCTCCCGAGGGTCCTTCTCTGTCCACCCGGTCCACTTCAGATTCAGCTTGAAGTTACGCTTGACCAGCAGATCCAGCAGATCGTCAATCACGCCATGGATATCATGCGCATACTTCAGAGCGAGGTAGAACGCGGGGGTCTCCTCCGGCTGATCTTTGTCGTTCTTCAAAATCCCAAATCGATCATCTGGAACGGTGGAGGCGGCACGCAACATATAACGGATCGCATTCTCACTGGAATGGCCCAGGCACAGCGCGTTGTGGAAGGGGTAGCCGTGTATACACTCCCAATAGTCGACCGGCAGCCTCTCCTGCGCATCGCAGATCAGCAGCACCACCTCGTCGAGGTGGTACTCGACTGCGAACTCGAGGGGGGCATACTGCTGTATCTCCGGCAGCCCCGTGAAGGTGGGCGTCTCATAGTTGAAGATCACCACCTGCGTCTGCAGGCAGTGTGTGTTGCGCGACAGCAGGATGATGAGACGCTTCAGCAGGTCTGTCCACAGGTTGTAGTTAGGCTCCTCGTCCTCTCCGCCGCGGGTGTCGTCCATCTTGCGGCCCAACCCGTAGACCTGTGCCTGGGTGATCTCCTCCTGGCGCTTCGCCATGCTCTCCGCATCCTCGCGTGTCTTGATGATCTGCGCGAAGAGGAACCCCAGCGGGTTGTTGCAGTAGCTCACAGGGGGGATGCGCGACGCGAGGAATGTCAGCGTCTCATAGTGTTCGATCTGCGACACGAGCCCCTCCTCGAAGGTGAGGATGCCGGAGTGCATCAGCTTCCAGAAGCTGCTCGCGTTGTTCACCTGGATCGCCTGGTTCTCATTCACCGCATGGGCCTCCCCGAGCGAGGCGCACATCTCATAGAAGATCTCCTCTGGCGCATTCCCGGTGAAGGCATCCAGGACGAGGCGCGGGATCGCACCCTTCGACATGTCCTTCTTCATCGAGTCCTCCACATCACGTGTCTGGGTCCCCTGCTTTCCGAACAGCCACGACGACTTCTGCAGAGCACTGGCCACCCCCGCATCCACCGCTGTCCGCATCTCCCCTATGAGATTCGCCTTCTCCTCCGGACCCCACGCCCCCGACCGCACCGAGCGGCGCTGGCTTCCGTAGTCCACATCGTCATCCGACGCCACGCTCGCCTCAGAGTCAGGCCTCTCCCCGTTAACCAACACGTCGATCTGATCGAGCCCAAACGTCTGCGCCCCTGAGTCCTTTATGGGGACCGGCGGGGGGATGGGGGGGCGCTGCAACGCCTCCCGGAGCAATGTCTCGGTGTTGCTCTGCCCCGCCTCCGCCTGCGCCACCGCAAATTTGAGCTGCCGGATCTGCTCCTTGTAGTAGTTCAGGCTGTTCCCGATCCCCTGCAGCGACGACTGCTGATGCGTTGTGGAGGTAGGCGACCTGGGCCTCTCCCTATGCAACAAATCCTGCTGCTGCCTCAGCGACGCCGCCTCCGATGTCGCATGCGCCAGCCTCAGCCGCATCCCCTCCAGATCCCCGCGCTGCTTCTCCACCACACACGCCAGACACTCCACACCTCGGGCATGGTTGTGCTGCAAGCCGCCCGCATTCGACCCACCCCCGCCCGACACCCCCGGGCCTGACTTCGCCGTGTAGCGGAAGGGCACCTGGGGTGATGCGGGTTTCTTATGGTTGGGTGGTGCCGGGAGGAGGTCGTCGTCCTCCTCCTCCATCCGCCGCCTGCTCGGGGCATCCGGGTCGCCGTAAGGCGTCAGGCGTGCCCCATGCCTCGACCCCCTCGCAGAATCCGAGCTCCGGAATGACGGGGCGAGGGCGGCGGAGGGGGCGACCAGAAGTGGGTTGCTCCCGGCGTCCTGCCCCGAGGAGCTGCGGCGTGGCGGCGACGACGATGAGGACGAGGGGTGGTGGGCGAGGCCCCCGGTGGTGGAGCCGCGGACAGGGCGGAGCCCGAGGGGGCGGGAGGGGCGGCTGGTGGTGCTGGGCTTTCTCTCGGGTGGCGGGGGTGGCCCGGCGGAGAGGCGGGAGGAGTCGGCCATGTAGGGGTGGGGTGGTGGGTGATTCGGCCCAGTACCTCACCCCTTCGGGAAACCTCAATGAGGAGCCAGGGTGATGCTGTGTTGTGTTGTGTGTTCTGAGAGGGTGTTGGAGTGGGTGTGGAGGGATGGAGTGGCATGCAGAGGTTGGGGGGTCTTGAGGCTGAAGGGGGGGGTGGTGGTGGTGGTGGTGGGGGAGTTTCGGGGAGGATTGTTCTTCTTTCGTTCTCTCTTCCGGGTGGCGGTTTCGACGCAGGGGCATGGGAGCCCACCCGCCGCTGCCACGGGCGTTGCACGGAGGGGGTGTGTGGGGGGTGACGAGACGCCTCCTCAAAGGCGGGTCAAAAAGCAACATGTGCAACAACGTCCTATTCTGACAGCGTTCAGCTCTACATCATCCCCCCACCCCCCACTTGGAGCCCATCACGAAGGTGTTGGGATTCGGTGACACTCTCAGGCTCACAGGTTTGAGATTGTGATATACTTGTGAACCATCTGATCCCCGCCGAAGGGTGCATTCCTGAGAAGCTCTCTGACACACGCCGCTTCCACCTGTGTGGTGTGGGTGTGGGTTGGGACTTGGCCGTGGCACTGGCAACCGAAACCGCTAAGCGATACCATTGGCACCACACACACAAACACGCGAGTCTTTTAAGAACAGCGGAGAGCACACAAGCGCATACCTTCTCACGCGGGATGGGCTCCACCTTCGTTCGGCGGCGGGACGTCGGGCGCTGCACCTGCAGGGCTGACATATGCCTCTCGTGCATACTGAGCCCACCCTCCACCCCCCGCACCGCCACCGCGGCGGGAGTGGGCGAGGCGCCGCCATCGGACGGCACGGGGCTGGCCGCAGCAGCACCCTCCTTACCCTCGCCACCCTCACCAGCCCCCTCCTCAGGCACGGCACCACCACCACCCTCAACCACCTGCCGAAGGGCAGCCTCGCAGGCACGCACCTCTGGGGGTGTGACTGTCTGCGACTGCTGCAGCACCTGCATCAGGGCAGCGGTGTCAAGCTGCAGAGGGGGCGCAGCCCGCACGCGGGTGCGCTTCTTCCTGGCCTTCATGTCGGCATGCACCTGCATGCGCCCTGCATACTCTGATGCAACGGAGGCGCAGTGCTTCGGGAGGCCGTGCCACGCAAACATCTCGATGATAGCCGACACCGTGGCAGGGTGCAGCGTCTCGTGGGAGTGCATCCATGCGAACACCACCAGGGCAATCGTCTCGCTGCTGAGCTGCCCCAGGCCTGTGCGGTGCTCCGCATACAGGCGGACACACCACCAGAACATGGAGCTGCGCCGCCGCCGCATGGCGTAGACGAGGAGGCCGTGGAACCCCGCGCCCTGCGAGGCGCATGCCTCTGTGAGCTTGGCGAAGCCTGTGGCTGTTGCCGGTGTGGTGGCGTGCCCGTTGATGATGTCGTATGCGGTGGAGCCCGGGGAGGAGAGCAGCTGGTAGGCACGGTCGGTGAAGAGCATCGACTCCATCCGCATGTGGGACAGAAGCTCGACGCAGCGCCGCATCTCGAAGCCCTGTGCCAGCACCACCACTGCCAGGGCATAGCGGTCGGACATGGTGCCGGGGATCCACGTGTGCATGAGGGATGACAGCTCGCCGTCGATTGCGGGCCACTCGAAGGG
This sequence comes from Rhynchopus euleeides, assembly GCA_963210315.1. Lineage (NCBI taxonomy): Eukaryota > Euglenozoa > Diplonemea > Diplonemida > Diplonemidae > Rhynchopus > Rhynchopus euleeides. The sequence goes on from OY723267.1 coordinate 983,527, forward strand.
GCGCTTGTTGGCGATGTGTGCGAGGCCCACGAGCCACGTGTTGTAGTCCTCGATGCTAAACTCCGGGTTGACGCCCACCTGTCGCAGCAGGTGCTTCAGGTCCGTGAGGGGGGGCGCGTCGCTGCACAGCAGGAGGTCTGTCCAGTGCAGCTGCCGCTGCTGCACCAGGGGGTATGCATCTGCAAACTTTGTTGACTTCCCGAGGTACTGCTCGTAGGTGTAGTGGTAGTAGTCGCGGTTGAAGGTGTGGCGCGATGACTGCTGCTCAGCCATGTGCAGTGTCAGCAGCTGACGGTCTTGCCGCTGCGACACGGGCCACTGGTCGGCAAGCTTCTGCGTCAGGTGTGTGTCAGACCCACCCCGCTTCAGAAACTTACTCCGGTCGCGGTCAGAGATATAAAGCTGCCCGTCAACATCGAAGGCACGGCGCGCTGCAGCAACAGCGCGCTTCGATGTCGCCTTGGCCAGGCTCATGTGTCAGGTGTTGTGGGCGAAAGCCCACACCCTGCAAGACGTGTGGTGTGTCTGCACCTCATCACTGCAGCAGGGCACGAAGAGAGGGAGAGCGAAGCTGTAGCAGCAAGCAGGAGGCGGGGGGGTGGGTGCACCAGCAGGTGAGACTTCAACAGGCATGCCTGCCAGACCTTGCCACCGTATTGATTCGCTGCAGCAGTGCTCTTGCGGGAGAGGTAGCGGTGATCCGATAACATACGGCTTGTTCGCTACGCCCCGCATTGCCTGCGCCACTTTACTCTGTATTGCACCGACACTTTAACACCAACACTCCACTACCGGTGGGTTCGGGGCCTGCACCCCCTAATGGCACACATCTTCGTTCTGAAGAAACGAGGTACGTTTTCTGCTGCCCCCTCTGCGGTTTCCCCTCTGGCCAAATACCGTCACTCAAGTTATGTTGGTGGGGTAATATATTGGTGGGGTAAATATGTTGGTGGGGTACTAATTTGGTGGATTTGGGGCTCTGAAAAAAGTTGGTGGGTTATTACCCCACCAACATTATTACCCCAGGGCGCGTTGTACTTGGCGATTTTTTCTGGCACCTGGGATTTGGAGCCCCCTGCCCACCCACCCCGACTGCGCGTACGCATGTGCGTACGCCGTCCGCACTTTCTGAAACCGCGCTGCGTACGCGTACGCAGAAATTGCGTACGGCTGGTATTCCAGGTCTCTCAGCGCACAGTAGGCCACCCAGTAGGCTGAGCCCTGGCCTTTGCTCTTGCCTTTCACAGACGGTTCCTTCGCGCACAAGTGCAAAAGGTACGATTACCTACTCGAAGGCTCGACGGCTGCTGAGGTTGACGACCGATTTGGTGTGCGGACATGGCCGTCTCTTGTACTACATAGACTGCCGTTTGCAGGCGCCGCACGCACACGCGTACGACGTATGCATTTTCTGGATAACGTAGCCATCAGCCGGGCCCCTTAGGCGTTCGCCACGAAAACGGTAGTCAGCGATGCGCATTGGGGTAATAAATTGGTGGGGTAGATTTATTGGTGGGGTAAATATGTTGGTGGGGTACTAATTTGGTGGATTTGGGGGTTCTGGAAGAAGTTGGTGGGTTATTACCCCACCAACATTACTTGAGTGACGGTATATATCGCGCCTCCTCCTCCCCCGATTGATTTGCAACAACACCGCACGTTTTTTTTTAAAGAATCCCCACACCCCCCCCACTCCCACCCAAAACCATCCACCCCCCTCCGAACCGCAAATTACCTTCGACATACCCCACTCCCCACCTCTGTCACACACATACACGTGTGGATCTTATTCTGCAGTAAGCGCATATCGTAAGGAGATGGAGGAAGAGGGGCGGGGGGGAGAGGGAAGGGTTGCAATAAAGCCCAGAAACTCAAAGAAAATACACGGTAGAGCTGCTGGCCCACACGAAGAGGCGCCCACCCCCACCACACCCTCCCCGGGGCGCACTATGCCATGACGAAACTTCGTGGTGCACGCCAACCCCTATCAATGCGGTGCGTTGTCTCCGGGGAGCACACACGACAGATGGATGCATGCTGTGCCGATTCTCTTGCGTGCCTGCGCACGCCCCGGGGTGAGGGGGGGGAGATAGGGAAAGGAGAAAGATGCGGAAAGAAGTAACTCCCTGAGGAGGGCGGGGGGGGGGGGGGGGGATAGGGGGGGGTATATGTGCGTGAGAAACCCAAATTTTTGACATATGCGAAAACGGCACCTAAGTCGACATCCAACCATACAAAGTGGTCCAAAACACCCCAGAAACACCTCCAGGGCACTTTGGTGACCCCCAGTGCCCTCTGGGGGCCACTTATCTGCCATGCTCATTTTCCTGCCTAGGTTTGGTACCTGGCCTAGGTACCAGGCATAGCCACCCACACTGATACAACGTATTGTACGGAATATGGTTGGCTCTTCGGTCAAACCATGTCCCATTTGGTATCCCATGCACATGCGGGGGTATCCCGCGTGACCTGGTGATGATATCCTGCGGATTCTGACCCCCATATCCCGCAGAGATGGCCCTGTCTCCCGGGGGGCATATGGCGGATGGTGGCAGGGATATCCCATTTTCATATATCCCGCTGGGTATCCCACATGTCCTGGTTGCATGCCTGTACTGACAATACTCCCGCAAGCAATCAGATGTTGCAAAGACATAGACTCAGAGACGCTGTGGACGATGACACCAATAATCAGAGATATGCTTCCTGCCTCGAATGGAGCCTGGCCTAGGCAACTGGTGCAGTTGTGACACCAACAGAAAGAGCCACAGAGAAAGAGAGGGTGCTAGGTTGGTGCTGACTGAGTCTGAACTAGAAGAGGGCAGAGATGTGTGTTTCATCAGCGGACTCTCGGACTAAGTGGGATGACGCATGTGAGCGTCGTTTTGCCCAGAATAAAGGCTAATTGACGTACAAACAGGCCCACAGGAGATGGGCTGCAAGTTTGGGGGTCAAAAATATCCTTTCTCGGAAGAGAACGGGTCTGGTGGACCCTGCCCTCGATCCAGAATGCACCCCCCCACACCCCTCGGCATTGTCAGACACCAAAAACCCTGAAAATAGAGGCCCACTGTTCGCAAAAATCTGAACATCTCTCCCACAGGGATGGCCCAGGTACCAAACCTAGGCAGAAAATTTTGACGTCGCAAAAAAGCCTCTGGAGGTGCCATGAGGGGGTCTGGTGTGTCGGATAGGGGGTAATATCGGTGTTCTGGGGTGGTTGGTGGGGGTTTTGACGGCCGGTACGTCAAAAGAAGTCGATGTTCAAAAATGTGGTGTTTCTCACGCTTTTTAAAGGGCATATACCCCCCCCTAGGGCAGTGGTGGCAGCGTACGGCCGTACGGTACGCGTACGCGTACGCCGTACGCACTTTCTGAAAATCGCGCTGCGTACGCGTACGCAGATTTTGCGTACGGCTGGTATTCCAGGTCTCTCAGCACACAGTAGGCCACCCAGCGGGTGGCTGGGCCCTGGCCTTTGCTCTTGTCTTTCACAGATGGTTGCTTGCCGCGCACGTAGCGAATAACTCGCAACACCTGCAAGTACACCCGCAAGCATACTGCAAAAGGTACCACTTCCGACTGGAAGGCTCGAAGGCTGCCCCTGGTACACCTGAGTTCGACTGTCGGATTTGGTGTGTGGCCATGGCCGTCTCCTGTGCTCCATAGACTGCCGTACGCAGCGCCGTACGCGTACGCGTACGCCGTACGCACTTTTTGAAAATCACGCTGCGTACGCGTACGCAGCCACCACTGCCCTAGGGGGGGGGGGAGGGGGGGGATGGGGAAAAGATTTCGTCATTCCCGGAGGGAAAACGAAAGAAAAAAACAAATGCAAATAAAATTCTCTTTCCATGCCGACAGGAGGGTCGGGCCGAGATGGGTGCAAAACCCACCGCAGCCAAGCTGAAGGCGGCCGGTATCGAGACTGTGAGTGAGAGAGAGAGGCATAGCTGAGGATACCCAGGTCATCCGGGGCATCTTGGTGAGGGCGGAGGAGGAACGGAACAGGGTTGGCACACAACAGGGCAGAGACAAGCAGACCCACAGGCCTATGGGGGCGGGGGGGGTTAGACGTGTGTCCACACAGGCAGGTGAAAGTCACGTCAGGGTGAGGGTGGGTCAGGGGGGGGGAGGCACGCAGAAAAAAGCGATGAAAACGCATAGAACACAAAATAAAGGCAACCACGGCAAACCCTGCAGCGACAAGGGGGCTTGCAGAAAGAAAGCCGTGCAAATAAGTGTTTTTCTCTCGGGGAGGTGGCGGTGCAAAGCCCGGGTGGCTATTGAGATCTACGCTTGTCCAAAACAACAGGGGTATGGGGCAGCAGGAACGGCAGTGGAGAGTGAGAGGGAGAGAAAGCTCCCCGGCTCAGGTGCGCGCATATCGGCACCACCCAGCAGGTTGTGCGTGTGGAGGTGAGCGCCGATCTCACAAAAAGGCCTGGCTGGAGGAGGCCCACAGCAGGGCCACCCCAAGCCAGGCCCAGGGTGGGCAGGCGCTTCACCCGGCACGCGCGAGATCCGTTTGTTGGCGAGGTAGATCGGGATCCCCCTGTGGGCAGGCCGTGAAAACACTGTCGATCGGCTAAAGGGAGGCGGCAACACACCCTCCCACCCAACAGTTCCCTCACCCATATGGGTGAGAGTGTTGGGTAGAGAGAGAGTGGGTGTCGCCCTCTTCGTGCCGTCTTCAAGTGATGTTCGTAGGTTTTGGCTGCAGACCTTCGCCGGGCAATCTCTCCTTTCTCTCGCGGCCCGTCCAGCGATGTGCGCACAAAAAAATGGCACTATCTGTGGCACCCATGTTATGTTTCAACGGGAGGAGGAGGGGGTGGTTGTGGCGCGTAAAAAAATGGTTGTGGGAAAATAGTTTGAAACAAAGAAAAAGGGGGGGGGGGATGAGGGGACTCGTCTCTTTTGATTACAGCAACAACTCTACCCACACACACCCCCCCCGACTGGGTGGGGGGTGGGGTGGGGTCGGCAGGATATCCAGCACGTCGCCGATCTAAAATCAACAGCCGCAGTTTCAACGACATGCCCCTCTGTGAGAGCACAGACCCTGGAGGAGGCAAAAAAAAATGACGGGGACGGTGCAGGCGTGTATCTATTTCACGGAATGAAAATAGGAATTTGGGGAAAAAATATTTTTTTGCACTATTTTTTTTGCACTTTTTTTGATGTAGTCTTTGAGAACGATGCACGCACTGTTGAGTATCACGCCTCGTGTCAATTGTAGCGACGGCGACAAAAAACACAACCCTGTAAAAGCCTGGCAGGTACCAAACCGTGGTCACCTGTTTCTCCAACTGTTCTCCGGTGCTCAAATGGTGCCAGGGTATAAGATAGACTTTTTTTCTGGCGCCGTTTTCCGGTTTTTCTGGTTTTGAAAATTTTTCGCGCGCGCCTTCGGCGCGCGCGACCCGCGCAAACCCTCCCAGAATCTGAGAGGGCCCGGTGCCTGCGCGCGTCCTGTCGTACTGAGGCTGCTTGGTGGGGCAGGCGCAGCAGCTGCTTTGAAAGTTTGGACTCTCGGCCAAAAAAGGTCTGGTGCAATGTTTTTACGCAGGGGGGGTCTGGGGGGCGGAGCCCCCCAGCCGCCGGAGGCCACGGTAGTGAACATCTGTTCCCTACAGTCTGGATTCGCTTGTAAGTAGGAAGGCTTCGCTGTATCGCAGCCCGGCCAGCAGGAGATCACTGGTCCTTGAGGGTTCAACCTTCAGGGTGGAGGAGGACGGGGGAGCGACCACTCGTGATAGGTGTGCGTTGTGGGTGGAGTGGGTGCACGACAGAATGGCCAAAGGGTCCACGAGATCTCTGCACACATTCCGTTGTCGAGGAGATGGGCACCTAGCTGTGACGACAGGCAACAAACAAATCTCATCTGTTAGTTGCCCCCAATAGGCTTGGCGACCTTCAAGACTGCTTGAAAGTCGTTCGTGTTCTCGTCTCAGCCCTCCAGACAAGCAGATCTGTCTCGAGTTGGTGGGCTGTCGCCATGTATTCGATGGCACCGAGTGACGCTGCACAGAGGCAGACGACACGGTGAACTCCAGCGGAGGTTACCCTACCTCCGCTGGAGTACACCGTGTGTCTCCCATGAGTCTCAACTAGCGGGAGTCTTAGCGTAAATTAGCTGGAAAATAGACTCCCGTCTCCAGTACAGACTGCAGTCTTAGACTCCCTCTTAGACATGGTGGCTGGAGTCCACCATGTGTGCACCTTCAAAACAGAAGAGACCTGCATGACGAGGGCATCACCACCCACCGGGCCACCCGCTAGGTCCATTTTTTCTTCTCCGCTTCTCTGCCTTCTTTGGACTATTTGAGCTCTGTGCGGATCACGATGGGGTCACTTTCTATTTTTTTTATGGCGTTTTTTCTGACTGTTTTACTGTCCCAAAGTCACAAAAAAAACGCCGAAAATGAGATCGACCTTTTTTTTTTCCCAGAAAACCGGGAACCGGGAAACCCTGGTTTTGAAAATCGGAAAACCAGACCTACTTTTTTGCACTTTTTTCCTTTGGATTTTATTGTGACCCTACTTGGTATTGGCAGAATTTTTTTATGTTCCCGGTCTTGGATGTGCTCAAACATTCAAAAGAACACATTTTCCGTGGCCAAAAATTTTTTTGCACCCGGAGGTGGGGATGGGGGTGGTGGTCACTACTTTTTTGCACCATTTTCCTTTGGGTTTTATTGTGACCCTACTTGGCATTGGCAGAATTCTTTTATGTTCCCGGTCTTGGATGTGCTCAAACAGTCAAAAGAACACATTTTCCGGGTGCAAAAAAATGTTGCACCTGGGGCGTGGAGAGGGGGGTCGGAGGGCGGTGGTGTGAGAGGCTTGCTCTCGAGCTCAAACCAACAGATGTTCACTACCGTGGCCTCCGGCGGCTGGGGGGCTCCGCCCCCCAGACCCCCCTGTGGCGTGTCTTTGCGCGACAATTTATCGTCCCCCCATGCGACATGTGCTATCTGTCAGTTGTGTTGTACTTGAGCGTATGCGACTATGGAGCCAGGCCAACAGACGTTCGCTACCGTGGCCTCCGGCGGCTGGGGGGCTCCGCCCCCCACACCCCCCTGTGGCATGTGCCTGGTCTTGGAGCCAAGCCCTTGCGCGTACGGGGCTGCGGCATGTCGGTTCCAGCACCCTCGCGGGAGGCTGGGCCCGAGCACTGATCTCTAAGAGACGAACCACCTTGCGAATGCGATCGGGTTTGCGGGCTTGCGGCCATGACATCTCGAAAGGGTCGTCGTGGGCCCGTGATCATGTTTCGGGTTCGACTTGGTGGGCATCCGTGGCGATTCGCGGAACCACGTGTATGTGTGCGAGGAAGCAAAGAGATAACACACCAGGAGCCACGCAGCACCAGGTCGACCTGGATCTGATCGAGCTCAGGGGGAAGGAAGCACAGTCACCAAAGTGATATCACCGCCGGCCTCAACCACCAAACTGCAACCGCAGAAGTTCCGCTATTCTCACAAGGGAAGGCGCCCTGGGATGTAGCAGTGATTTGTGTGCAGCGCCATCAAGTGACACTGACCGCCTTGAACAGAGAGGTAGTGTACAGATGGCGATCAGTGAGAGGGCGTGCTGTGTCCTTCCACTTCCCCATCTACCTCCATTCGTTCACCGTTGTTGATAGCGATTTTTTCGCCATTTTTTCGAATCGTATGCATCGGTCAGGCCGAGTGAATCAAAATAGCGCAAAAATCACACCAAAATCTGTGTCAGAGGCACAGAAATCGTGCAAAAAAGCACCCAAAAAAAGTGCAAAAAAACCAAAATAGGATTTCGAAAATCGGCCAAAATACCCCCAAAATAGAGCCACACCTGGGACGGTGCGTGGATGTGTGTCCTGCCTGAGAGCGACCAGAGCGACACGAGGGGGAGGCAAAAAAAATGCACCTTTCCACCCCCCAACTCCCCTCCCCCCCCCCCCACCCGCTGCAACGATAGAGTTCTTTTGTACACAAGACGGAAATACGTGCTGCGTTTTAACCCCCTGAGGACGGGGCACAGGGGACGCGCGCACAGTAGTCACAAGAGTAGAAGCATGTTTTGTAGAGTAGTGTGTATCGCACCAAGAGCAGGGTGCTCGGTGGCTTGTTGTGTGTGTGGGGTGGGGGTGGGGGGATGGGGGGACGTGCTCGTCAAAAGTGAAGGCAATGCAAATCTCCCTCCACGCTAGCTATATGGACATGGGAGCTTGACTGTCATGGGGCGGGGGAGTGGGGGGGGCGGTTGTTTCGGAACAGAATATCGGGCAAATGCAATTCAGCATTGACCTTCATTGCGATCAGGTTGTCGATCTCCGTGTCCGTGTGATGGCCTCCACCTGCCCGGTGCTGAACAGCGACGCCCAGGGGACCTGTGAGGAGGGTGGTGAGGTGGGTGGTGTCGAGCGAACAGCAACAAGACCAAGAACACCGCATCCCCTCCCCCCCGCCGAGTCGGAAGCTCAGTGCACACCATGGGTGAGAGAAAAAAACAGCTGCATGCGATGGTGCCCCACCCCCCACCCCCACCCCACCCCATTCACAACCACAGGGCACATCGCTGTGGGGAGTGGACATACATTCGGCTCAATCTTCAGCCCGCCCTCTGGGGCGTGGAGGAAGCCGCACCCGACAAGGTAGCACAGGGCCTGCTCGAGGCCGTGGCGCATGTTGGGGAACTCACTGTTGGGCGCCCCCTCGATAGCTGCCATCAGCGCACTCCTGTCGTGCACCTGGCCACTCCGCAGCCCCGACGCCCACTCCTCCGTGAAGTGGGAGGCGATGGGCGACAGCGCGTTGTCCGCACCCCCCTCGAGGGCCGCCAGCAGCTTCGCCCGCCACTGCTCATAAGGCAGCTCCTCCATGGGGTAGCCGCTGCTGCGCAGCAGGGCAAACACCTCGCAGTAGGGCACGGGCGTGTCATTCACCAGGTTGTAGTGCTTGTAGCGGCACTCGGGCTTCAGCGACACTGTCACACACGCGGCAGCCATCCAGTCGACAGGGCTCATGTCGATGCCCTTGTCGGCGGGGATGGCAGGGCAGGCCTGCAGCTGCACACACCCCTTCATCAGGCGGATGAGGAAGTCATCCGTGGTCCACGCCCCAGACTTGGAGTCGCCGCTGATGAAGGAGGGGCGGAAGCAGGTGGCGGGGATGCCACGCTCCTTCGCCGCGTTCATCACCATCTTGTCGGCAACCCACTTCGACTGGGTGTACCCCCCGGTCAGACCCCTCCCCTGCACCAGCTCCACGTCCTCCATGATGGTGCCATGCGCAGCATACTCCGCCTCATACACGTTGGTTGTCGAGATGAAGGACAGCGTCTTCAGCCGCCCTTCGCAGCACAGCTTCAGGATCTCCAGCGTCCCGTCGACGTTAGCGGGCTTCAGCTTCTCATAGGGGAAGAGCCAGTGCACAACCGCCCCGCTGTGCACAACAAGATCCACGCGATCCACCAGCTCCATCCACCGGTCGGCAGACAGCCCGAGGCGTGGCTTGGCGAGGTCACCCAGGCAGGGGATGATGCGCTCTTCGTATTCGTCCTTCCACCCAAGCGCTGCCTTCAGCATGCGGACAATGCGGTTCTTCGCGAAGGCGAATGCCTGCTGGCCCATCTCGTTGCTCCACACCAGGCAGTAGATGGGGCTGGTGGTGCGGCGGAGGAGGTCAATCACGACGAACGTTGCGAAGAAACCCGGTGTGCCCGTCACAAACACGCCCCGGGGGTTGGCAGGCGGCTGCGCTGCGCCCTGCGGGGCGCGGATGGAGGAGGGGAGCTGCGCCTCGAAGGTGAAGTCGCGCACCCCGCTCGTCTCGGTGGTGGTGGTCGATGCGGCGCGTGCCACCCCCTCGAGGGTGGGTGCGGCGAACAGCGCGTTGAGGGGCAGCTTCGAACCGAAGATCTTGTTGATCTCCATCGTAACAACCGTCGCAACCAGGCTGTGGCCACCCAGGTCGAAAAAGCTGTCCGATTTGCTGCGCACCGTCCCGCTGAGGTGATTCTTCCACACCGTGAGGACCTTCTCCTCCGCCTCCGTCAGGTCGGGGACAACCACACCGGAGTCATCCTTCGCAGGGGGGTCGGGCAGGGCACGCGTGTTGATCTTGGCGTTGGGCGTGAGGGGCATCTTCTGAAGGATCACCACCGCGGTGGGAACCATATAGTGAGGCACCTTCGCCTTGAGGAACTCACGGAACTCCGTCGCCAGCTTGGCTTCCCCCTCCGGCGAGGCGTTTGCCGCGGCGAGGGACGCCGGGATCGGGACGACGTAGCTGACGATGATCTTCTCCCCCTTGGCGTCCTTCCTCACCACCGTGACGTTCTCCTTCGCCTCGGGGTGGCGGGACAGCTTCGCGTTGATCTCCCCCAGTTCGATGCGGAACCCGCGGATCTTAACCTGGTCATCCACCCTGCCGAGACACTCCACCGTCCCATCCACAAGGTAGTGCCCCAGATCGCCCGACCTATACAGCTTGTCGATGGGACTGGAGCTGAAGGGCGACTGGATAAACTTCGCCGCAGTCTCCTTGGGGAGCCCCAGATAGCCCTTCGCGAGGTGGCAGCTCCGCATGTAGATCTCGGCAGCCTCGCCCACGCCTGCGGGGTTGCCTGCGGGGTTCAAGAGGAGCATCTGGCAGTCCTTCATGCCTGTCCCGCAGGGGATGACCTCCTTGAGCTCTGCGAGGAACTCGTCGGTGCCGCCCTGCGCAGGGGAGGGGACGTCGAAGTATCCCACAGCGCGGGATGTCTCCGTGGTTCCCCACATGTTGATGATCCTGCAGTTGGGTGCGAGCCCGCGGAGGCGGAGCACGTCGCGCTTGATCAGCATGTCCCCGACGAACATCACAAACCTGAGGGAGGACATCGTGAACCCCTCCTCGTCGACCGTCACCAGGATCTGCCCGAGCGCCGGGGTGAAGCAGCACACAGTGACACCCTGGTCCCGCATGTACCTCCCGAGGCATCCGGGCGTGTTGATTGTGTCCTGCGTCGGGATGTACACCGCAGCCCCAAAGAAGAGGGGCGTGAAGATGTCCCTCTGGAGGGGGTCGTGCGCAATCCCGGAGCACATCCCGAAGCGGTCCTCAGGGGTGATGTCGAAGGTGTTCCCCATCCAGGGGTAGAACGTCGTGAGCGAGGACTGCCTCCCCATGACACCCTTGGGAATCCCGGTGGACCCGGAGGTGAAGGTCACCACTGCGGTGTCATCCTGCTGGATGTCGACAGGCGGGAGCGAGGTGGGGAACCCACCGAGCAGCGCGTCAAACTCAGGCGTCTTGGGCTGCGGGAGCACCGTGCGGACCTTCGGGGCGATGGACGTGATGTAGGCATCGACCTCCTCCCCCTCCACAGGGGCCTCCTTGATGCGGATCCAGCCCACGATCCCCGCGATCTTCATGCAGGTCACAACCCGCTCCCCGGGGTACTGCGGGTCCATCATGGAGTACGCCGCACCCGCCTTATAGATCCCGATGATCGCAACCACAACGGCAGGGCTGCGGTAGCCGTAGAGTCCAATCACATCCCCCTTGCAGATGCCCTGCTTGATGAGGGAGTGCGCAAGCCTGCTGGTTGCCTCATCCAGCTCACGGTATGTCAGGGTCATGCCTCCTTCGTATGACACTGCGAGCTTGTCGGGTGTGGTTGCAGCGTTCTTCGCGAAGACATGCACAAGCGCACCGGGCCACCCCTCGTCCTGCGGGGCAGTCGGGTCGGGAAGAACCGGGCGCGACACAGTCGTGATAAGGGAGTAGTCGTAGATGCCCGACAGGGGGCTCTCCACAGCTTGGTTCAGCAGGTGTGTGTAGGTGTTGAGCAGCTCCGAGATGAAGGGGCGTGTGAACAGCTGCGCGTTGTAGAGGAAGACGAACTCGATGCTGCCGTCCCACCCCTGGATGACGCGGAGCGTCAGGTCGTAGGGGGCGAGGGCGTACCCCACGACACCCGTCTTCTCCACGCTGGACCACGTGATGTCGCGCCTCAGCGGCGGGCGCAGCTGGTTGTCCATCATGTACATCACCTTGAACAGCGGGGACAGCGCATCGGGGTCCTGGTCCTGCATGCTCCCACCCAGCAGCGTGGTCTTGCTCCCCTTGAGGGTCTCCTTCATGAGGGGCGACTCGATGACCTGCTCGAAGTCGATGTGCTTGTGCTGCAGCACCTCGCGCAGCCCCTTGGAGACGCGCTTGGTGACCTCCCTGAAGGAGAGTGCGGTGCTGTCGCTGTCACTCGACAGGTCGGTGCGCAGGGGGATCCTGTTGGAGTAGGGCCCGGCAGACGAGTCGAACCCCTCGCGGCGCAGGTTGGCGAGAAGCCCGATCACAACATCCTTCTCGGCGGTCATCCTGCTGAGCCACGTCACGAAGACGGAGCACAGGATGCTGTGGATGCCAAACTCCGCATGAGCCGCCTGCGCACGCAGCCTCTTCGCAGCAGCAGAGTTGCTGTGCAGCACACGCGATATCCGCGCCTGCTTCATCGAGACACACTGGGGCCTGGGGCGATCCGTCGGCACCTGCACGACAGGCATCGCATCGGAGAGGCTGCGCGCCCAGTAGCACACCGCATCCTTGAACTCATCCGACTCCGAGGTGTCCAGAGGCTTCCCAACGTATGGCTCCCCCTCCACCAGCTGCTGGGTCACCTTCATCAGCGAAGCCCCCTGAGGGGACAGCAGCTGCTCGTAGGTCTGGATGAGCTCCTGCACTGTCCACTCGATGGACCATGCGTCGACGATGCTCCGGTGTGCCGCAAGGAGGACCTCCTCGACGTGGCTGTGGCGCTTGAGGACGACGAAGCGGATGAGGGGTGCGCCGTCCAGTGCGAAGGGCTTGAGGAGCCACTCCGTGCAGGGCCCGGTGAGGTCCGCGCAGTCGTCGCTGACGGAGTGGAAGTGGAGGAAGGAGTCGACCCTGGAGGCCTCCCAGTCGGGGCGGATGAGGCAGCACTTCTCGCTGAAGGGGGCAGTGATCATCTCGCAGACGGAGGTGGTCATCTTGGCCTTGCCCTGAGGGGCGAGGGAGCACTGCAGGATGGGGCTGCGCTGCAGCACGGCGGCGATGGCGGCCTTGAAAGCGCTGAGGTCAATCTTGTGGTTGTCGCGGAACCGGATGCGGCGGCCCAAGCTGAACCCCGCCTGCACCTTGTCCCCGTGCTGCTGCTGGTGGGCGGCGAAGCTCTGCTCGAGCATCATGTACTTCTCCTGCTGCACACTGGCAGCCGACACATGATACTGCACCATCTTGCCAAATAGAACACAGCAGGCTGGCTCCCTGCCACTTCCTGAGGCAGGGGATGATGTGTAGTGTCGTGTAGTGTAGTGTAGTGGTAGTGTAGTGTAGTGTTGCAGTGGAGATCCCATCGCAGACGGCAGGGCGTGCTCCACAGGGTATGCCCTACGGCTGCACACAAAAAATCAGGCGGTGAGAGGTTGGGACGTCGTGGTAGCAGAGGCAGACGCAACACAACACAATTGCAGGCGGCAGGCCTGTCGCTAACTTTTCGATTTTGGAGATTTGGTGGGTTGACGCTCCTGTTTTGGGGGGGGGATCAGGGGGGAAAACACTAGGGGTCAATTTTTCTCGCGCGCGCTTCGCGCGCGCTCGTGTTGTTGCCGAATTTTCCCATCGGTGGACCACTAGGCGGGCACGGTGTGAGGCGCTGGGTTCCTTCCGTGGTTCCTCTCCCGCTCGCGCCGTCGGGTGCCGGAGGAAACCAAAAAATGGCTTTCGGGACCATGATTTCGACGCTGCCCCCTGATATGCCACGGCCGTCAAAGCGCGAGGACTTGGTTACTAGACGGGCACGCGAGATGGGGGGTCTGGGGGGCGGAGCCCCCCAGCCGCCGGAGGCCACGGTAGTGAACATCTGTTCATTGTGAGCGTACAGATTCTGTGTGAGTTGGCTGCGTCCCCCTGAGGCGACTGGAGTGGTTGGATTCCCTGACCCGGTGGGAATCAAATGACTTGAGTACGAGACATACGCCACAGGGGGGTCTGGGGGGCGGAGCCCCCCAGCCGCCGGAGGCACGGTAGTGAGCATCTGTTCCTGCAACACCATACTCTCTTCGACGTCGACCCAGTGAAAGTGGGTTGACGCTTGGTCGACGCTTGGTGAGCGTCGACCCAGTGTAATAAATGGGTTGACGCTTGGTCCAGGCTTGAATGGCAACCCAGTTCCACTGGGTCGACGCTCCAAGCCTCGACCAAGCGTCAACCCAGTCCACTGGGTCGACGCTGGGTCGACGCTTTTTTATGGGGGGGGAAACCCAAAATCACTGGGTCGACGGTCGACGCTTAGCGACATGCCTGTGCAGGCGGGGAGGGTGCGAGGGGGGGGGGGGGGTGGGGGGTGCGAGGCGGCGCTGCTGGTTCCGATGGCATCACATTCCTTCACGGTGGGATCTTGTAAATTTTACATGTATAACTACAAGTACCGTATACGTAAATATTTTGGAACGTAAATATTATGGAACGTAAATATTATGGAACGTAAATATTTTGGAACGCTGGTGGGTTGGCGTTCCAGATTTTTTTCGTTCCATAATATTTACAGGGCTTTCTGCGACTCGGGGACTTGGACCAGGTGATCGGACGGCATGCAGAGTCCCTGACGGGACCTACTCGTGCACTTTTCGCGCGATTCCTGACGCAAGCCGTCCTCACCACCGAGTCCCCAACTGGCCCTGTAAATATTTTGGAACGTAAATATTATGGAACGGACCGGCCAAAAATGGGCCCGTTCCATAATATTTACGTTCCATAATATTTACGTATACGGTATATACATGTATTATACATGTATAATACTTGCATGTCAACTATTATACATGTATAATACATGTATATGCCTGAAATATACATGTAAAATACATGTACCGTATACGTAAATATTATGGAACGTAAATATTATGGAACGGGCCCATTTTTGGCCGGTCCGTTCCATAATATTTACGTTCCAAAATATTTACAGGGCCAGTTGGGGACTCGGTGGTGAGGACGGCTTGCGTCAGGAATCGCGCGAAAAGTGCACGAGTAGGTCCCGTCAGGGACTCTGCATGCCGTCCGATCACCTGGTCCAAGTCCCCGAGTCGCAGAAAGCCCTGTAAATATTATGGAACGAAAAAAATCTGGAACGCCAACCCACCAGCGTTCCAAAATATTTACGTTCCATAATATTTACGTTCCATAATATTTACGTATACGGTATATCAAGTAAAAATACAAGTATAATACTTGCATGTCAACTATTATACATGTATTTTTACTTGGGGGCCTTCGCTACCAAGTGTGACTGAGTGAGAAAAAGTGAGCCACGGCGCACTTCCCCTCACTGACTGACGAGCTGTGACGAGCAGTGACTGGTAGCGAGGGCCCCCCTTGATATACATGTATTTTACATGTATATTTCAGGCATTTACATGTATTTTACATGTATAATACTTGTCATGCAAGTATTATACATGTAAAATACATGTAAATGCCTGAAATATACATGTAAAATACATGTATATCAAGTAAAAATACATGTATAATAGTTGACATGCAAGTATTATACTTGTATTGTTACTTGATATACATGTATTTTACATGTATATTTCAGGCATATACACACGGTGGACTCCAGCGGCCCTAGCGGGAGTCTGGGAGCGGGAGTCTGAGCGGGTGTCAAAGACTCCCGCTAGCGGGAGTCTATACTCCCGCTAGGGGGAGTCTGACTCCCCCTAGCGGGAGTCTTTTCACCTATTTTCATCCATTTTTCCCATGATATAGTTACAGTCTACTGGCGTGGGGGGTAAAATCATGGTGGAAGAGGGATGGGGAGGGGCTTGTTTTGCTTCTGTCAGTTTCCCCGGACTCTGGACTACCTACCTATCCTCCTGGTAGCGGCTACACCTGCGGAGGTGAGCGGTTAGAATTTGAGGTGTCAAAGTGCGGCCATCGCCTGTCGTAGTTGTGTTACACCTTGGGCAAGACAAGCCATCCTGCAGGCCTCATCTTCTTCGTCAGAACTGTCATCCCCCTCCTGCTGTGCGCGTTGGTCAAGCGTGCTCAAAGTCGCCTCGGATGACACGAATGGTGTGAAAGTCGCCCCCAGCGGGATTGGCATTTTGCACAAGCAGAGCGATAATTTGCGGTGTCCTTCGGGGAACCGGAACAGGAAGTAGGGCGCGCTGATGGGTTCAACGAAGTCCTGTGTGTTGCAGTGCACAAACCCCTTCTGCAGCTGTGTCAACTGTGTGCAAAGAACATACACAGCCAATCTATGAGCGTGTCGGGTGTGCAGACACAGACAGAGGATGACTTCTCTATACCCGAGGATCCCGTCCTGCGACAGGTGCGCAACCTTCCAAGGCATGCCCGATGCGCGCCGCTTCTCTTCTGCCATCGCAAGATCTCTCTCGTAAGTTGCGGAGCTGGCGATTGTAACGGCATCTTTCTTGCGATGTCCGTTCTCTGCTTCTTCAAATTCGTCGTTGTTCTGCAGAGGCACTGCATCTTCTGGAGCCCACCAATGATGGAGACTGTGTACGTAGGCATTGCGCGTTGATCCCTTTTCGGCATGCTCCATCAACCAGTGAAATATATGCCCTGAGATCCGAGCACGCAAGAAGGGAATCCGGGCTGACTCATCCTTGCATCCCCAGAAGCGCCAGGGGATGTCTGCATACCGGAAATGCATGAGGTCTGCAAGGGAGACAAAGAGGTAGCGGAACAAGCCCTTGTAGGTGTGTCCTGTGACAGGCAAGCACGACCTTCCGGAACTGAGCACCTGTCCCATGCTGCGACACATTCAGTGCAAGGTTTGTACAGGTCTTGTCGAATATTTTTTTGTTGTCTCATCCAGCAGGGGTGGAGCTTGAAATATGGGGTTGCGGGCTGGATCGGGTCAGATCGGGTCAGCCAATTTTTTCTTATGGGTTCCCCCCCGGTTCGTCTCAGAGATCAGTGCTCGGGCCCAGCCTCCCGCGAGGTACCGGAACCGATATGCAGCCCCGGACGCGCAAGGACTTGGTTACAAGACAAACACATGCCGTAGGGGGGGTCTGGGAGGCGGAGCTCCCAGCCGCCGGAGGCCACGGTAGTGAACATCTGTGACTTGCGGGCGTACGGATTCTGTGTGAGTTGGCTGCGTCCTCCTGAGGATACTGAGATTCCCTGATGTAAAGGGCTTGGGTACAAGACAGGCACATGCCACAGGGGGGTCTGGGGGGCGGAGCCCCCCAGCCACCGGAGGCCACGGTAGTAAACGTCTGTTGCACGGTACGGGTTGGGCAGCTTCATTTGTCCTCTATTGTGACTGTTTGAGGCCTGTGCTCATGTCGCTGGGGTCACTTTGCTCACGAAACGCCTCCTGGTCACCTTGAGGCCCCAAGGCGAGGAGCCAACTTTTCCGGTTTCCCGAAAATCTATATTTTTTTTTCTTTTTACCCCTGACCTGATTTTTTGTGAGGGCCTGCAGAAAATCAGGTCAGCTGACCCGAAAAAACCCCCAAGCTCCACCCCTGTCATCCAGTACCCTGATCAGCCGCATGGCGAGCCCCTTGCAGTCATGGAGTGCTGGGGTGACGTAGCGGGCATTGGGAAGCACACCTGCCAAGAGGGAGGGGTAGCCAGCCTCTTTCATCTCAGAGAGAGTCAGGTGCGGGTATCGATGCACCTGTTGATACCAGCGTTCTTCTGGGATGTCGCACAGTGAGCATCGGTGCCCTCGCCCCCCGCATCGCCTCATTGTTGCCCACTGCTGATCTATACTCCCGCTAGCGGGAGTTGGACTCCCCCTAGTTGAGACTCCCGAAAAGGGTTAAACCCGGTAGTGGTACCCTACCCCCGCTGGAGTCCACCTTGCAAGGCCGGATCAGCCCACGGGTGGGTTTGAGGAAGAAATCTGGGGGGGCAAATTTTGCTGCGACTTCCGGTTTCACCCGGCCGAACTCCAGCATCTATCCAGACCCACGGTGCCAAGCCGTTCGCCCGTGTCGCGATCATTCGCGGCTTCAGGCTGCCCCCGACGACACGTTTGTATCCTGCACCTTGCCATACTTCGCCTCCACCTTGTATATGACGGAGAGCGCCCTCCTTCCGCATCGTTGCGACTTCCCTGACAGCGAACTTATCCATGTCAGGGAAGACATGGCGATGATTGCGTTGGCCACCTGGGTGCTGTGCTGGTGGAGCTCCTTGCTCAACACCGTTGCTAGGAGCCTTCTAATGGATCCCAGTGTCAGCACACTGCCCCCTTTTTTAACAGGGAAGGCCGTGCAAAAATCATGCACAATGTTCGTCGCCTCCGCAGCCTCGGGACTCTCTGCGCTCTTCTTCTTCTTAATCGACTTTGCCGCCGGCTTCGCTGCCGGCTTCGTTGTCGTCTTCCCCATTTTTGTGAATCAGGTCTGCGAGCTGGGATGGGTGGAAACGTCCGTTTCGTTTGGTGTGTCTGTACTTCAGTGACGAGTGCCACATTGCATAGGTATCATGGGAAAAATGAGTGAAAATAGGTGAAAAGACTCCCGCTAGGGGGAGTCAGACTCCCCCTAGCGGGAGTATAGACTCCCGCTAGCGGGAGTCTATACTCCCGCTAGCGGGAGTTGGACTCCCCCTAGTTGAGACTCCCGAAAAGGGTTACCCTACCCCCGCTGGAGTCCACCGTGCATGTATTATACATGTATAATAGTTGACATGCAAGTATTATACATGTATAATACATGTATTATACTTGTAGTTATACATGTAAAATTTACAAGATCCCACCGTGTTGTCTTGCTTTGGGGGGGGGGGGTGGTGGAGGGTGGGGGGGTGGGTGCATGGGCGAGGTACAGGGGTCCCATATCAAAGAGAGCGGGGCCAGGAAACCATCCAACTTTTTCTGAAGTTGCTGACACGGAGCGGGAGTCTAAGGGAGGGAGGGCGGGCGGGGGGTGGGTGGGAGATGGGAAATGGCTGCTCATTGCGGGACGGTCGGTAGGGGAGGGCAGGGGCGCAAGTGCTGACGAGCGGGGTGGATGACGGGTAGAAAATAGGCAGAACGTCTCTTGTCATATGCCAGCGACCAACGCAACCCTCCGGCGGTCGGGCTGCCAGGCCAGATAATGTGCAGCACACCTTGTTGTGTCACGCCACCGCCTGAAGACACATCGCCGAACTGCATTGATCGCTGGATTCAACAATACCACGCAACTGACTGATTCGAAGGCGGCTAATTTCTGACGTACAGATTGTGACATCGGTGGAGTGATGTTGGGCCCAAAGCAGCCCCGACCTCTCCTCACAGGCCCAGCGTTGTTCTCTCTCAACTCCACACAACAGGAATTACACAAGGGAGCCCCGTCAACCACCCCTCCAAACAAAAAAACGAACATACTGACATGCAAAGGACGGAATCTCCTCAGCGTACACAGCACTGCTATCTACGGGCAAGACACGGCACACCAGCAATCTCTTCACTTTTTTTTCCTACATCTTTTGAATTGTCCCAACGGGTTTTTCCCCCTGGAACTCCAATCTACGAAAAATAAAACGGGGGGAAGGGGGAACAGGGGGGTGATGGGGAGCAACCACACATCCCCCAGGAAGCTTTTTGATCTAGCAGTAGGGTAGTAACTAGTGCGCGAGAGGAAGGGCGGGAGAGGTGTGGCAGCAGAGAAAGCAGAGGGAGAAAACCACCCGCCACCCAACATTCACATGGCTGGGAGGGGTAGATTTTCCTCCCAGCTGCAAGTGGAGTTGGTCAGGATCGGGCGGGGGTGGGCTGCACTGGGGTGCACCGGGCACCAAAGAGAGAAGAAGCAGCCCGATCTTACACAGCTGGGCCACTTCTCAGCTAGGTGCCCTTCCTTGGTTCTGCTTGCCTAACACAACTCGCTTCGTATTCTGGATTGAGACTGTCCGACGGGTTTTATTTTTTTGTCACATTAATCAAAGCAGGGTATAAGATAGACTTTTTTTCTGGCGCCGTTTTCCGGTTTTTCTGGTTTTGAAAATTTTTCGCGCGCGCCTTCGGCGCGCGCGACCCGCGCAAACCCTCCCAGAATCTGAGAGGGCCCGGTGCCTGCGCGCGTCCTGTCGTACTGAGGCTGCTTGGTGGGGCAGGCGCAGCAGCTGCTTTGAAAGTTTGGACTCTCGGCCAAAAAACCGGTCTGGTGTAATTTTTTTACGCAGGGGGGTCTGGGGGGCGGAGCCCCCCAGCCGCCGGAGGCCACGGTAGTGAACATCTGTTCCCTACAGTCTGGATTCGCTTGTAAGTAGGAAGGCTTCGCTGATCGCAGCCCGGCCAGCAGGAGATCACTGGTCCTTGAGGGTTCAACCTTCAGGGTGGAGGAGGACGGGGGAGCGACCACTCGTGACAGGTGTGCGTTGTGGGTGGAGTGGGTGCACGACAGAATGGCCAAAGGGTCCACGAGATCTCTGCACACATTCCGTTATCGAGGAGATGGGCTAGCTGTGACGACAGGCAACAAACAAATCTCATCTGTTAGTTGCCCCCAATAGGCTTGGCGACCTTCAAGACTGCTTGAAATTCGTTCGTGTTCTCGTCTCAGCCCTCCAGACAAGCAGATCTGTCTCGAGTTGGTGGGCTGTCGCCATGTATTCGATGGCACCGAGTGACGCTGCACAGAGGCAGACGACACGGTGAACTCCAGCGGAGGTTACCCTACCTCCGCTGGAGTACACCGTGTGTCTCCCATGAATCTCAACCAGCGGGAGTCTTAGCGTAAATTAGCTGGAAAATAGACTCCCGTCTTCAGTACAGACTGCAGTCTTAGACCCCTCTTAGACACTCGCTAGGGTGGCTGGAGTCCACCATGTGTGCACCTTCAAAACAGAAGAGACCTGCATGACGAGGGCATCACCACCCACCGGGCCACCCGCTAGGTCCATTTTTCTTCTCCGCTTCTCTGCCTTCTTTGGACTATTTGAGCTCTGTGCGGATCACGATGGGGTCACTTTCTATTTTTTTATGGCGTTTTTTCTGACTGTTCTACTGTCCCAAAGTCACAAAAAAACCCGCCAAAAATGAGACCGACCTTTTTTTTTTTCCAGAAAACCGGGAACCGGGAAACCCTGGTTTTGAAAACCGGAAAACCAGACCTATCTTATCCCCTGCATTATCCTCACGGTATATCAAAGGGAACCCTTAATAGGTTCCCTCAGCGCAGCTGTATGGGTAACGTGAGAGAGAGGGGCGCCACACTTCTCCCAGGAATATGCGTGGCCTCTGAGAGTCCATCGTTCTTCCCCCAAGTGACACCCCTCTCTCTCGCTTTGTTTGAAAGTTTGACAACGGCGGCAAAGAATGCTGCCTGGGTGAGGGGGGGGGAGCGGGGGAATGGGCGGATCGGAGGGGGGGGGGGTGAAAAGGAAGTGAAAGCCAGTCTCGCAACAGGGGGTCTCACGGGTGTCGCTCGTTCCTCACAGTCGCTGGCGCAAATATCAGGCACTGTAGAGGTGGTGGCAAGGGGTTGAAAGAGACAAACTCAGAAGTGAACAAGCATCAGGCACTCCCGTGTCCTGCAATCCCACAACGAGACACATACAACAGTTCTTGCGGCGGCGCAGGGCAGCGGAATGCAGGGGGCCTCTGCGGAGCAGGGTCAGTTCCGGGCGCCACCGGGCTGTCTATGTCACTCATGGCGGGTGTCCCCTGTTGGTGGTGGTGTGGTGTGGTGTGGTGTGGGTGTGTTGTGTTGCACCCCGGGGGCCTCGGAGTGCCCCGCCCCTGCCAATGCGAAGGCGAGTGAGCAACGTGCACAGCGTCCAACATGCAAGCAGAGACACAAGGCCCCACAGCAACAAGGAAATAGAGCACATGGCACAGCTGCGCCGCATACATCATCTGTGTAGATGCAGAATGGCTTGTCCTGCCCACGCGGCGCACCCTGCCCCAGACCCTTCCCGATCCCGAGGAAGGCACGGGCGCGGTGCTTTGCGTCATTCACAGGCGTGACCAACGCATCGCTGAGGCGGCGGGTCTGGTTGATGGTGAAATCGTCGTCCTCGTCAATGTTATCCTGAGGGATCGTGGTGCGCGCCTGCATCCTGTCGGCCTGTGGGAATGCAGGCTTCGGCCTCTCCAGCACGATGGAGACAGGCACCTCTGTGATGCCCTGTGCCCTCTTCTCCTCGCGCTTCTGCGCCATGAAGGATTGGAGCTGCTGATGTGCCCGTGACGGCTCACGGGGGGCGGCTGCTGCCTTGTTCGCTTTGACTGCATCGCGGCGTTGCGAGTACTTCGCGTTGTAGGCTGCGCGCTCCAGGGGTGCGAAGGTCGGCTGCACAGGTGTCTTGGGCATGGTGCCCGTGCTGCCGAAGCGCTGCCGAGCCCGCTCCTGTGTCGACACGGATGGCACGGCACGCGGGGCCCTGTCCCACCACTTCCGCTCCGTGGGCTCGTCAGCCTCAAGCCCAGACTGCTTCGGGGTGGACTTGGGGGCGCCGAAGATCCCGGCAGCAGGCGCGGCAGCCTTCGGCTGCCCCAGCATCGCAAAGGGGCGCCGCACGGGCACCTCGGGGCTGTCCTCCTCCATCGACGTGAAGGACAGTTTGCTCTTGGGGTCGAAGCTGTCGGACCGCCGCCCCTGGTCAAGCCCGAAGTCTGGCACCTGCTGCTGATGCTGCTGCGATGCTGTCTGCCCCCATGCATTCCACCCGTCAGCTGCGACACCCTGCTGCTGCTGCTGCTGCTGTTGCTCATGCAGATGCTGTTGCTGCTGCCGTTGCTCCTGCTGGTGCTGCTCTTGCTCCCGCTGCTGCTGTTGCTGAAACCTCTGCTGCTCCAACTGATACTGCTGCTCCTGCAACAGACGCTGCTGGTGCGAGAGCTGCTGCTCCATCTGCGCCTGCTGCTGGCGATACAGCTCCTGCTGCACCATCTGGTCATGCTGCTGCTGGTGCAGCTGCGAGAGGTAGTGCTGCTGCTGCTGCGCCAGCTGGTCCCGCAGGTGCTCCTGCAGCTGCTCCTCATGTGCCCGCTTCGCATGCTCGAGATACCGGTGCTGCATGCACCGCTCCTCCTCCAGCTGGTGCTGCATCCTGCGGAACTGCTCGTCACGCAGCTGCTCCAGACGCGCCCCCTCCTGCTGCAGGGCCGCACTCGCCTCGCCATACGCCCCACCCTCCCCTCCCGCAGCAGACGCCTCCGCCACCGCCTGCACCGGTGCCGCCTCCACCACCTCCTCCTCCTCCTTCGCCTCCTCCGGGGGGGGCACAGGCGACGCCGTCACCGTGGCATCGCCCATCTCAAACTTCCGCCTCTGGAACGGCACCGCCACACCCTTCGCAGGCCTCCTTGCGTCGGCAGCAGGGCTCTCCGACACCTTCACGCCGTGCAGCTCCGCAGGCACCGGCCGGATCTCCCCAGGGAGATACTTCGAAGGCTCCTCATGCTTGGGGCGGGCTTCGAACTTCACATCAGGCACCACAAACACAGCGGGCCTCCGGAGGAAAGGGTCGGGGCGCGGCGCCGGGCGCTGCTCCACCGCAGCCCTCCTCCCGCGTGCGCTGAAGAGGCTCCCACGGGTGTGCGCATCGGAGGCACGGTGTGTCGTGGCGTTGCCATCGAAAACGCACTGCTTCTGCCACTGCTCCACAGCCTCGCGGTGTAGGGTGTTGCGTGCGGAGAAGGCACGCCTGTCAAAGCCTTGCGCGTCACCGCGCTGCACCGCCTCGAGGGGCAGTCGCGGCACGACACAGCTGGCAGCCCGCTTTCTTGCCGTTCTGCCGAAGGCCCTGGCCCATAGGGCAGCCCACTGCTTCCGCGCAGCCTCCGCTGCAGGGCGGAGGTGTGCGGCGAGCAGGCGGGAGAGGGGTGCCGGCGTGACTGCGCGGGCACCCTCCGCTACCGCATCGGACAGGCACCAAAGGAGGAGGGCCGCGAGGTACAGCGGCCACAGCTCCCCCAGCACCGGCACCGCAACGCAGGGGAATGCTGCCAGCGCTACCGCCAGCTGCATGTGATGCTGCTCCATGCTGGGAGGGGGGGTATGGGGGGGCAGGGAAGGGCGAAGGAGTAGGAGTGGTGGTGGTGGGATGTCGCACCCCCTTCCCCCCCCCTCTGGTGTGCACCGCTCCAGTAGCGGTGGACCTGGTGGTGGTGGTGGTGGTGGTGTGGGGAGGAGAGGGAGGGGAGCGCCACATTCCTGCAGTTTGGGCAACACGGGAGATGGATGCTGGTGGTGGGGGGGGGTGGTGGTGGTGGTGGGGCATTCGTTTTGCGTTTGTCTGCACCCCCTCCGGTGTATTTGCTTGCCAAGCACACAGCGTGGCAAGAGCGGCTCTCTTAGCCGCCACCACCCCCCCTCCCCCTCTCTCCTGAGGCACTTCAGATCTCAAAGCGCATCACATAAATCCCTTCTAAAATCAAGCGGTTCTTCTCTACTGATGTCCCGATAGTCTTCCCCCCCTCATGTCTTTTGCTGTTCATTCATCCCCCTGGCATATTCCGTTCTTGGCGCCGAGTGTGTGTGCAGAATGTGCCGGAGGCACACCATCATCAGAAAAATATTCTTCCATGGCTCTGAAACCCTCAGCAGGCAAAGGGTGCTCCTGCCACCCACCCCCCTGAGTGGGCTGCAAATCACACCTCGGTCTCGCCGCTGGTAATTTCCAGAAAAAACCCCCTTGGACAGCAGTGTGCGAAGTGGAAGACGGTTCCCACGTCCCTTCGAGAGTGGGAGAGGGAGGCAAGCAAAGATGGCTTCTGCCACACACACCCCACACCATCGCAGGCACGATTGACACAGTAGAGACACGCCAGCTGCAGAACAACAATTGAAAAGCTGCGGCGTGGCGTGGGACGCAAAGCGGGGGTAGGAGAGGCCCAGTGTGAGGCACTTGAGTCATCCACCCTCTTGCTCTCTGTGGAAAGTTTGTAAATTGTATGTTTGAACTGGAGGATGCCGGAAACATGAGAGAGCGTCTGTGAGGCGGTTCTTCACCACGGCGCTGAACAGGGCTTTCCCTAAATATTGGGTCCGGGGGGGCTGGGAACCGGTTTCGGGTACAAAAAAAACGCGCACAGTAGGGGCACTTCTCGGGGGAGCTTGCCCGGCCCCTATGCCACCTGAGCTCCTGCAAAACCTACTTTTTGGCATGTTTTGACACATCCGTCTTCAAGACAGCTCCAGAGGGGCAAAAAAAGTTCTGTTTGTCTTATTTGCCAACCGCTCCAAAGGTGCAGAAATCGAGGGAAAACGTCCGATATTCTGCATTGACTCAGGGGTCCCAGCGGGACCCCCTCCTCAAATTTCCCAAAAACCCGTTCCTTGGAACGGTTGGAATCCGTGCGTATCGTGGTGGGGTCATTTTGGCCATGGGGTGCTTGTTGACACCCATAGCTGGCTTTCGTCACTGGGGCCCGCCTTGTCGGCTGTTTACGGTCCCTCTACCCACTAGACCTGCACGACCCCTCTGCAGCGGACAAGTCCATGTCACAGGGGGGTCTGGGGGGCGGAGCCCCCCAGCCGCCGGAGGCCACGGTAGTGAACATCCGCGGTTGGGACGCGCCTTTTTGTACCCTGGAACAGCCTACTGTGCAGCTTGGGAGTGAAACCAGCCCATTCTGCCACCCGACTTGCTGCTCACCGGGAGATCCCCGAGTGCGGATAAACCAACCTTTTCTGGCCGCAATGAAATGATTCGTGCGAACCCGTTCCACGAGTATACTATTTTTTTGAAATCTTCACCATTTTTCCCCCTCTTCAGCCCACACCCTTCCCCTGCAAAAAAAACGCGCACAGGGGCTGCAAAAAAAACGCGCCAAACAGAGGGAAAATCTTGAAATCGCCGGTCCCCGGGTTAGGGTATGGATTTAGGGAAAGCCCTGGCGCTGAAGAATGGTGTGCTTTTTTTTTTCTGGCGAATCCGACCCATCTTTTTGGGTGCTGAGGGAGAACGCCAGAAAGGAAAAAAAAACGTTGATTGGCGACCAGCGAAGACCTTCCGAGAATGACGTTTTGCTTTGCCACGGAGGTGGTGTTGAAGCGAACCCAACACCACCGCTATTCTAAAACAAAGCTCCCGACGTGCTGATCTCATCGGGCATGTGCATGTCGGAGGAGAGGGTGGGGACCCCGCACCCACACCATCCCCACACACGCCGGTAAAGATAGATGGAAAGTCGCGCCCAACCACAGTGAATATAGGGCGGGGGAGGGGGTGTGGGTGTTTTGATTGAACCAGACAGAGAAACAGAAACTAACAAAAAAAAACCACAAACCAAGCAACGTTTTCCGGCGAAGCTGGGTGGGCGGGGCCCGGCAGACGACAAGGGGTATCCCAGGGATGCGGAGGGGTTGTGATGATCCAGCTGAACAGGGGATGCGGAGAACCTCTCGGGATCCGACAAAGTGCACCGGGGAGGGAGAGCTGAGTGGTTCTGGGTGTGAACACTGTGCGCACACTTTGCCTCTGCCAGAAGACCGTGAAAATCCCGCTATGCGGCACGGTGGTGTGAAGACGATAGACTCAGCCGTACGATTGTTTCGCCCCCTTTCGGCATTTTCGCATGGCTTCACCTTTGTCGCTCGTAAAAAACTCGCAAAAAACAAGTACACTCTCCCGAAACCAAGGAAATCGGGCAGGAGAGGGCGACGCTACGCCGTTGCCCCTCCCACCCCGCCCTTCAGGAAGCCAGCCAAGGTGGATAATCTAAGCAAAGCCTGCTCCAGGGTGACACGGGGGAGCCCCCCTGCTCTGCCCCCCCCCCTGGCAATGGGCTGTAACAAGCCATCCGCAACCTGCTCTGGGAGAAATCTCTGCGCCCTACGGTAGGGTTGCTTCGCACCGACTGCATTGGGGAGGGTGGGGGGGATGGCTGATTTCTTACCGACTCCAGATTCGGCGCGTGCATGATGGGATATATTTTTGTTGTATCTTTCGTTGTTCATCTATTCTTGATGGGGGAGGGAGCCCGGCAATAGTTGTATATGCTAGCCTCCGGAAGGGCAGCATTGGATAGGGGGACAATACGCCATCCGACAAACCGCAAAAAAAAACAATAAAACAACACAGAGCTGTGCCGGACTCACAGAGGGGTAAGATAGCGGCACCCGATTCTTCTGAATGCCATGGGATATACCTGTTGCACTCACAGTACACCCCCTACCCGTTTTCATGCCACCCACCAACGGACAGTATTGGCTTGGGCACAGGTTGATCAGCCGGGTAGGCGGAATGGGCCGTACTATTGAGAAGGACGCATGGGTTGTGCGGTGTTGAGTTGTAGGGGGTGTGTGGCGGGGAAGAGGGGCGGGGGAGGCAATGAAGTAGAACGATCCATCCCTCTGGAAGGTTAAATAAGAACTCCCCCCTCCACACACACACCCTTCCCACCCAGGCAACTCACTGCCGCCGCTAAGCCACACAGCTCAGGTTATTCAATTAAGAAACAGCCCCAGGCAGCACAGACATGCGACATGTGGAGCAAGAGGGCTGCCCATGGCGAACTCTGTTTCGCTCCGGGGGATGTGTGGTGGTGGCAGAAGCTTGGGTCCGGCTGAGGGGTCGAGATGCTAGGGTGATGAGAAAAGCCACATGGGCCACACGAAGCTTCCAGAAAAGACGGGGCACCCCACGGTTGTTTTGATTTCGCGTCGACACTGAGGGGAAGGAAGGGCAGGCAATACCAAGACAGCCTGTCGTCAAATCAGCTCCATCTCCGAACCACCCACAGGCCTGGGGTTGGGGCACGGAGGGGGTGTGTGGGGGGGTAACGGGGATGGAGCTGGAAACGAACCGACTGAACCAAAAAAAATGCAAGTGCCGCACATTTTGCCCCCCGACCCACTCACCCCCACCCCCCCCCCCCCTCCGACCAGCCCCTCTGGCGATAAGACAACCAGCGGTGTTCTACACGAATGTACACACAATCAGAAACCCCACCACCCCGCATGCAGGCATGTTGTGACGACTGTTTCCGCACGGAGGAACGGGGGGTTCAATGCAGAGAGAAGTAAGGTACAGAGTTGAGTCGATCTTCCCGTCTCCTGTCGCTCTCAGGAACTGGAAGGGGGGAGAGGTAGTTGTAGGGGGGTGAAATGACACGGGAAACATTTTCGCATGTTGCTGTTGCTGTAAACCATGTTGACCATGGAACCCCATGTTGGTGTTGGAAAAACGTCTGGCAACACATGCTTGTTGTCTGCAGCGTGTTCTGTCGTTGTGTGGGGGGTGGGTGGGGGTGGGGGGGGGTGGGAGAAACAAAGCTTCCAAATCACGCCTACTTACACCACATCGCGGGCTGTAAACTCCCTGAGAGATTCCGGGGATCTATACAACCTCAGCAGCTCTTGGTACAGGGCCTCCTCCAACACAAGATCCTCCTCACACCGAGCGTAGTGCATGCATGTCACGATATACTCCACAGGTCGTGGATCTTGCATATCTTCCAGCACCACACGGTAGGCTGATCCCTTGAAGAAGAACCGAATGAGCTGCCCAATCGTCAGCACAAAGGTAGTGTACAGTGCGGTGACGCTGAACGACGCCAGGAGAGACCCCAAGCCGGAATTCTTCGCGACAGTGTCACTCGCCGTGATGATGTACAGAGGGATCTCCTTATAGTCACACTTCTTCCGCTCGTCATAATCAGGGCACCGGCTCCACCGGTAGTACTTGCTCATATTGAAGCATTCCTGCTCGTCGGGTGTGAAGGTGAACCCCTGGTCCAACGGGTTTCCATTCGCAAACAGCGACTCGCAGACGAGGTCAGAGGAAAACGAAGCAATCGTATTGGCATGGTTGTTCCTCCCGGGCTCCAGAACAAGCTTGCAGTTGATCTTTGTCGACTCCATCGGTACGTACGTGCTCACGGTCTCCCTCTTGTTGAACATAAACGGGGAGTAGAGGTTCGGCAGCAGGGTTGTCGACGACAGATTCGACATCAGCCCCTTATACAGCGTCACCCTCGCTGCCGCCGGCAGAACATACGCCAGCGTCGCCTGCAGCTGCAGCAGGGTCGGCTCGCTTGCTGCGGAACGTGTCACCTCCAGATCCATGCTCATCTCCACCTCGTGAGGCATCCTATACGCCCCCACCCCATACAGCTCGGCTAGGCCCGTCTCATCGTAGAGCGACAGCTTCTCACCGTCTGTCGAGTTGGCAATGGTGCCCCACAGCGACATGCCACGGCAGCAGGGGTCACTAGGTGGGTAGAAGTGGCATCGATGCGCAGGCTGCGCACACCCCTGCCCCTTCGGAGGGCATGTCGCCGGCCCCAGCGGGCTGACGTAAGGCTCGATGTTGCGTGCCTCCTGCAGGGTGATGTAGCCATCCCCATCCACGTCGTACCTTTTCACCTGCTCCCTCGCCGTCACAGGGTTCCACAGGGTATCGACGAGATTCGCCCGAGCCTCATGCGGCACCCACCACACTGACTGCGACCCCCTCGGGAGCTCGATCAGCTGCACCTTCCTCCCGGAGAATGTAAAGCCAAACAGGGAGGGCCTGGTGAACTGCACCCTGTCCATCACACTGTTCGTCAAGACCCGCCTGTCTGTGATAGGGAGAGCTTCTCGGCCAGAATAGATAGGTGGTGCCCCAAGCACCCCTGCAGAGAACTTGACATGCTCGACGTAGTTCGCTGTGAGCGCAGGGGAGAAGCTGGAGTAATACATCAGGGGGAAGAAGATGATGCAGACAAGCAGGGCCGATATGCCACACCCCTGCAGGCCCTTCCGCGATGGGGGGAATGCGAGCGACTTGTCGCGCTCCATCTTCAGCAGGCGTGTGTCCTCCAGGTCGCATCGGGCGACATAGAGCTCGTGGATGATGTCCTGCAGCTTGATCCACCACACAAACTTGAGGGTCGTTGCGGTGAAGGTCCAGTCGATCACCACCTTCAGCTCATAAACGAACGGCACGGATCGGAACACCATATACACCCCGTAGAAGACAGGGTGGTGGTACTCCTTAAAGGAGAAGTAGTTGGACAGCTCCAGATACCCCCCGCGGATCTGCTGTGCCGAGATCATCAGGTAGAGGATCTTTACGGTGAAGAGGAGGTCGACAATCTTCGCCCCCGTCGCGAAGGATTTGATGACCTGCTGGCTGTCCGCCTCCACCTCCTGCGTCAGGCGGGCCGCATTCCAGTCGGAGTAGAGTGAGAAGTAAAGGGTTGCCAGGGCCAGCTGGAAGACGAACTTTGCGGCAACGCTCTTCAGCAGGTAGATGATCCTGTCAAATATGATGATCACCAACAGGCATAGCTGTGCCAACACCAGGGGCCCGGGAAGCATGTTGCTGCTGAGAGATGACGCCAGATCGCTGTCGGTGTCGCCTTGGATGGAGTAGAAGGAGAACATGAACATGATGAAGGAGAGGAAATCGACGCAGAACATCACGAGATAGTAATCCCTCCCCGTCTTCAGCTTGTTCGAATCGAGGATGTTGTGCTGCACGAAATACCACGGCCCCCAGTTCAGCTCCTGGGGCATAATCGCTGCCTTCGCTGCAGACGTCGCACACCCCCCTGCGAGCGGTATGTCTGTTTCAACCTCTGCGATCTCCGCGAGACGCCCGATGTCGCGCAGGACCCACCCCAGGTCCTTCTCTGAGATCTTCCCCCCGCACCCATCCTGATCCCTGATGGTGTGGTCGTCCTCAGCATAGCTGAGGTGGGTCACCACCCGAGGGGCCATGCCGTCGGTGCTCTTTAGCAGCATGCCTCCTGTGAGGCAGAACTCCACATCAGCCTCGGGGAGGACAAGCACATCCTCCTCGATCACCTCTTCGCAGTTTATCATGGGGACGATCACAGGAATGCCATCAGCCACTTCCTGCTGCTTCTCACAGTCGTATTTATAGTAGAGTGCCACATCTGACCAGAGGCCTAAGGCACGCATCGACTGCTTGTGTGCGATAATCGCGAGGAGTGACATCAGCTCCCAGGCGACAGACCCGAAGAAGTCTGATATCGTGCCAAAGAGGAAGGGGAACCCGATCTGGATATCCGCAAAGTTATTCGAAACCCTCACCGATGAGGCTGGGGAGGGCGACGCGTCTGCGAGGGTGGGCGACGGCACCGGGGTCTCCTCGAGTGGCGTCGCGCCGTTGGAGGTGGAGCCGGAGAGGAGGCTGTAGCAGAGGCATTTGATGGTGATCATGGCGTGGATGTAGTAGCTTGCGACAAGCCAGTAGCTCACGTGGGGGCGCGGGTAGAGAACCATGGCGTACATCACGACGGAGAGGGGGAGCGGCAGGCTGAGGAGGCAGGGGTTGTTGAGGAAGTCGATGAAGAACATCAGGTAGCAGATCTTGTCGGTGTGGGACCTGATGAACCACATCGTGGCGCTCCACAGCGCGGGGTAGCGCCGCATGGGCACCGCGGGGAGCCCGAGAGAGTTCTCCCGGAGCCGCTTCGTCAGCGCGTCGACAAACCTGTTGAGGTGGTGCCCGAAGGGGAGGGAGGTGAACTCATCCTGCGCCGAAATCGGCTCCACCCGTGGCTTCTTCCCGACGACAAACTTCTGCTCCTTCTGCCCCGCCTTTGCGGTCTTCCCCTTCAGAGTGATGGTCGACACCGCAGTCGCAGTCTCCAACACAGTCGAAGAATAGGGACGCGTTGTCTCCGACGGAGACCCATGGCTCGTCCCCCGCTGAAAACTCCACCCCGCCTCCGCCAGCGTCAGGGGATGTCCCGTGAGGGTGTCTGAGCTAGCTTCGCTCTCTGCGGTGGTCGCCTCGAGTGCGGAGTACTCTGCGTGGTCGAGGAATCCCTCCTGGAGGAGGCGCTCCTCGAGGGCTGAGAGGCGGGTGCAGGGGGCAGGGATGATGGTGGGTTTGACCTGGGATTGGAGGTCCTTCTCAGCGCGCTCCTCGATGTCCATCGCGCAGTCGTCGCAGAGCTCGTCATTCGGCTTCCGCGCGCACACAGGGCAGACCATGATCTCCGTGGAGGAATGCCCAAGCTTCACCGCTGCAAGCTTATGCTTCCGCCTCTCCGACTCGCGCATCGCCGCACGCTTTTTATCGTCGAGATCCCACAGCCACTCCTGCTGGATCTTCTCCCCAATGTCTCGGGAGCGGATGTCGCCCTGCTGGTCGTAGTACAGCACCCACACCCAGGCCCTGCTGTCCAACAGGAGCTCCAGCAGATACGCCAGGATCATGACAATGGCATGCATTCCGTTGTCCTTCACGGAGAAATGCCGGTGGAGGCTTTCCGCCCCGCGGAGCTTGACGTAGGGGAAATAGAGGACGCAGGAGGTGAGGAGGAACAGGGCGTATACCCGGATGATCCACCTGCAGTAGCGTGCGCCGTGCCATTTCAGGCGGGTTCCGGTTTGGAAGAGGACGAGGGAGAGGAACACCTTTGTCATGTCGATCACACCGAGGGGGGTGCCGGTCGCGCCGTCGACGAACATGATTGTCATGGTGATGTACGGCAGGATGACGCAGATGCCATACTTCAGCTTCTCCGAGGGGGACCGCGGGTGGTTCGCCGAGGGGGTGAAGTCCTCCTCTGCGGCAATCTGCGCGTCAGGTGACTCGCAGGCCTCGCACCCACACCCCGGCACGGGGAACTTCCCGGCGACAGAAATCGCGTGGATGTCCCCCAGCGGGTAGGGCACTCTCTCGGGCACCACACCCGAGCCATACAGGGCCCATATGGAGGACCTCGCCTTTGAGAGCTTCTGCCTGTTGATCCGGAGGAACTCCGTGCAGCCCATTGGCACCTCAGCATACTCCTGCACGGGATCCCTCCCCTGCTCCCTGCGCCTCTTATAGACACCCCACAGGGCAATCGCGCTGGAGGCGACGAACACATCAATTGCGAGCTCCCATGGTGTGACGTCAACCGAAAGGTAGTAACGGTATTCTCCAAGGCTGCTTACGTTGTAGGGGAGGCGGTGCATCAAGCCTACTTCGGAGATCTCGCCGGTCTGCAACTCCTCCAGGTCGGGCGGGAGGCCGAGGTAGGTGAAGTACTGGTAGATAAGGAGGAGCCACACAAACGCTGTGACGAAAAACCACCTCTCCAGGTCACGCACAACGGGGAGGCCCAGGCCTGCCTCGCCAGTCCAGTATGTCACCATCAGCAGAAGCAGCAGCAGGAAGGCTCGTATGGAGTCGGGCTGTGCGACGATGCCAACCAGGAAGGCGAGGAGGACGATGTGGTATGCATAGGTGTCGGCGAGGGCAAGCGGGTTCTGCCCGATGTCGAACACGGCGTGTCTGGCGGATTGGAGGGACCACACGCAGAGGTATTTCAGGTAGGCCCGGTTGGTGCAGCCCTCCGGAGGCGGGGTGAGGTCGACCTTCTTTGGGGGGACACCGAGGCAGCCTTCGAACCGCTCCCAGTGGAAGGCCATCGTGTTGAGCAGGCTGACGAGGTAGACAAACATGTGCGTCCACAGCAGGTTGAGCGTGTCGGCGTAGCGGAAGCCGACGTAGGCGGCGACGCCTGCGCCGAGGCTGTCGTGGAGGCGGTTCCCCACAGCGGGGAACTGGTAGAGGAAGAGGAGGATGGAGACGAGGGCTGCGTAGACAGCGAAGGACACCTGCAGCCAGGTGCTGCGGGAGAACCCCATCGCAGGGGAGAAGAGGTAGAGGCACAGGAAAGCGGCGTAGGGGATGGACATCACGGAGGAGCGGAAGTGTGCGGTGGAGCTGACCGCTGCGGCGAAGAGGGCGATGCTCGTCAGGAGCCCGCAGTAGGACACCACGAGCTGCTTGATGGTGCGGGTAACCTTTGTCCTGCGCTGCATGTCTGCTGTGGTGAGGTGGATACCCCGCACGCCATGCGTCGCCAGGACCTGGAGGTGCGACAGCGTCAGGGCGGCAGCCAGCAGGGCCAGGCCCCGGAGGCACCGCACGCTGCCTCCGTCGTACTCTACAAACCGATGCACCCCGACAAGCTCTGGTGTCATCTGCATCCACCGGATGGCGTCCACCATATGGTCGTGCAGCAGATGGTATTGGAAGAAGTACTGCAGGGTGAGCCACACAGCAATATGCCCCCGCGCCACAGTCCAGACCCTCCGGCGGGTGGGGTCGGTGAAGCTGTGCCCCCACGGCGTGAGGCAGACGAAGGCGAGGGCGAGGAAGATGAGAAGCATGATGCCGCTGAGCACCGTGGGCTGCCCCGTGAGCCCCAGGGCCAGGACGACGCCCAGGGCTGTGGTGTCGAGCACGGTGGAGGCGGGGAGGCCGATCAGGATTGCGACCCACACAAAAAGCCTGAACTTCATCTGCGTGTGTGGCCCCTGGGGTGGCACGGTGGAGGATGTTGTCGCGGAAGAGTTGGTCGTGACGGATGATGATGCAGATCGGCTAGGCGCAGGTGCGGCAGCCTTGACGAGCGGAACAGAGAAGGAAGGGTTGCTTGCTTCTGCGTGGAGGTGGCGCAGGCTCCGCCCCGCAACGCTTTCCATCTCGTAGTCTTCGTTGTACGTCATCTGTGTCGGGGAGGGTGGTGTGGGGTGTGGTGTCATAAAGGGGCTTAAAGGCTAGCGAGGGGGGCACCCACCCCATCCTGCAGAGCTGCCGTGTATCGCCCTCGTGGAAAAGGAAAGGAAAGAGGCATACGTTGCGCCGCAGCTCCTTGTCGACGAAGAGGTCCCTCTGCTTGATGGCAAAGAACAGCAGGACGAACAGCGGGAAGAACTGCCACGTCTCCCTCTCGTGGAACCCAACGACGTCACGCCCGATGTTCTTCACATTCTGTGGTGGGATTGTGTTGGGTTGTTTTGTGGGATATTGGGCTGTGGGGCCTGCCCCCCCAATCGGCATTTCGCGCAAAGGGTTCCACCAGGCCCTCACCCCACAATGCAGTGGCCATGCATACCGCAAGCGACGGGACGAAGTCTGTCTCCAGCACCTTGAAGAGATAAATGACTGTGAGCAGGAGGCAGACATAGGCGAGGACAAAGTTCCAGGTCTTCTCTGCCCACCGCGGCTTGAAGAAGAACGTCAACGACAGGAGGTAGAGGATCGCATGGGCCCCATCGACGGTCCAGCAGGCTGTGAAGAAGAGCCAGAACAGCATGATGGCGATGAAGGACTTGCGCATGATGACACGGATCCGCTCCACAACGGTGTCTGGCTGCGCCCCCTCGCGTACAGGGGTGTGCATCGGCTGCTGGGGCTCGCGCTGCGCATGGTTGCGCCGTGTCCACAGCTTTGTCGTCAGCGATACCGACGCCAGCAGCAGGCCCAGAATGGGCAACAGGATCAGCTGGCACTGGTTGGACTCAATCCCGCCGCACGTCGATGCCGCGAGCCCAGCCACCTCCAGCCGCCGCATGGTGGCATTCGACACGCCGCTGTCATCCTCCGCTAGGTTGGCCACCGCCACAACCCACACGCCGAGGACGTGCACCACCGCCAGCGCCAGCACCGGGGTCAGCAGGCTGAAGAAGACATACCGCCGCAGCAGGGACAGCAGGAACACCAGCAGCCAGATGGAGCTGATGACAGAGGGCTGCAGCACGATCACCACCGCTATGAGGGTCACGAGGATGCGGCTGCTGTAGCGGTGCCCGTGCACATTCACCGTGGTGAGGACGCGCTGGACGGCTTGCCCGCTCTGCTTCTCCGCGCGGGACGCCATCGCTGCGAGAGAGCGTGTGTTTGCAGCACTCTGCACCCGCACCTTCAGCTCTGCCGGGCGCAGCTCCTTCAGGGCCTCTGTGAGGTGTGCGATGTAGACCATCCCCTGCAGGGTCAGGTCCACCACATCCATCGACCCGGTGTGCAGCATGTCGACGTCGAACATCGTCGCCTTCTTCTCAGACCCCCGCGTCGCCTTCGAATAGGAGTAGGCACAAAGCAGCAGGAACAGCGTCGAGAGGAACAGCACGTGGATGACGTTGCCTGCCTCCAGCTGGATCGCATCCCACTTGTGCCCCTCCTCGTGCTGGCCGTGGCTGTCGTGCAGCCAGGACAGCCCTGCTATCTTGTAGTTTATGGTGTTGGGGATGTGCTTTGCCAGGTAGGGCACGAATGTGGCGTAGTGCACAGCGTACACCACAGCGCAGTATGTCCGCAGGGCCCTGACGAAGGAGAGATTTGCCAGGATGGAGTCCTCGATGTCCACATTGCGCGACCATGCGATGCAGTAGGCGATGAAGATGAGGAGGAAGGGCACGTCTATAAGCGAGGGGTGGCTTGCCGCACTCATCCCGCTGAACACCGCGACGGTGGAGAAGCTGCAGATCCGGGAGGCGGTGCCCTGCCGCTCCACACCCACGGAGGAGGAGAGGGCGTTGACAGACCCGCCCAACTCCATCCGGTTCAGGGTTGCCGCGCTGGCCGCACGCCGCTGCGCCACCTTGAGGTAGGCCGCCGCGGCAAACAGCAGCATCTCAAACATCACACACCTCACCCGCTCCACCACGGAGATCTCCGCAAAGTTACACCACCCCAGCAGCTCCGCCCAGCTGGTATCGAACAGCTCCGGGTAGAACTGGAGCACAATCTGCCCTGCGATCTGCCCCAGCAGGGACACGCATGCCACTGCGCCAGCCATATAGACAGCGAAGGCGCTGCGGCTCTGCGGGTGGTCCGGCTGTATCCCAGTCAGATAAGGATGGGTTGTGGCGGAGATCAAGAAGGCAATGATGTACAGCGTGGACATCAGGTTGAGGCGGAGTAGCGACACGACAATGAAGTAGAGGGGCATGATGCAGACGACGATGTAGACGTGGCGTTTCGCATTCTTCACCTTCTTATGTCCACCGACGGAGGAGACGATGTGCTCACTGTTCTGCGTGTGTGATCTGCCACGAACCCCATGGCTTCCGGAGCGGTACTTCTGCTCGATGTCATGCACGAGCGACATGGCAGCAGCAACAGGCGTCATATGCCTCGCAGACTTCAGCGGTTCCTGCCTCGGGCTCTGCGTGGGCGACCTGCTCCCATCCTCGTTCATCAGCCGGTATGGAATGCTCAGTCTCGGTATGGCTGGCAGCCCCTCCTTCAGGGGGTTGGGTGTGGAGGCGGGTGTCGCGTCGCTCTGAGGGCCCAGCCCCGCAGGGACATCGAGCGCCACAGTCACGCGCTTCCCGAAGCGCTCCGTGGGGACGCCATCCTCACGCCCCCCCAGAGGCATCCTCCACAGGCAGGTTGCCTACTGCACAGTCTCGCTCGAAGCTGCTCGGTAGCCTTCAGGCATCGCACTGAACTCCAGTTCACACCTGCTGGTGCTGCAGGTGTGCCCTTGGTGTGGCAGGCGGGGGTGGGGTGTGGGGGGATTCTCGTCGCGTATATTCACACGTTCAGTGTATGAGGAAGACGGGGGGTGGGGGTGGGAGGGGATGGCGCGAAGCAACCGCGCTGGGCCCGCCTATGTTCCTGCAGGGGGGTGGAGGTGTGTGTGGTGACCACGTTTTGTGTGGGGAGATCCTGCGCGGATCATAGCCCACCCCCGCCCATCCCTACGTCACAGCGGAGGCCCCACTCGGGTTAGAGTGTGGGGCCAACGGTGTGTGTGTGTGGATGAGACAGCGGAGGGCAGCAGGTTGAGTTGTTCTCTCGGTGCGACCTGAAGATATCTCATTTGCAGGCTGAGCTAGCAAAAAATGTCAAAGCTGGTTGGTCCACTCGATAACGATACTGTGTAAACAAACTCCATATGAAGGTGTGAGGGAGAGGTTCACCGCGCTGCGATGCCTGTAGTCTTTAGACCAGGGGGGGAGGGGGGAGCGGGGGGGAAGAGGTTGTGGGGCCAGGGCATGTTGGTAAGCAGCCTTTTGCTTTCAGCACGACAACGCTGACTTGCATGGTGGGTGGGTGGATCGGAGGGCACGCAGTGGACACAAATCGCACCGGGTGTGTTGCCCTCCAACACCGCCACCGCCGCTGCCTCCTCAACCCAGTCTCGCTGTTATCCGCACCCCGTTCCTTCTCGCTCCGTGAGGTGGAATAAATCTCTAGTTCACAAGTTCGGTTGCGGTTTTTGTTACTTTTCATGTTTCTTCACTTCGGGGTGTGTGGGGGCAGTGCATACATCGTAGATCGGGCCCTCAGGGGTTTTTAGGGTCATTCGTATCGGTGAGGTGAGGATTTCTCTGGCTGGGAAAAAAACACGCGCAGATCACGATGAGGGGCGCTCGAAGTAGGCACACACACCACACACGCGCGTAAATATTTCATTGCTGTCGTGTAAAACCGCACCGAGCACATCCTGCTCCTGATGCGATCTCCGCTGTAACACAAACATTAACTTCGTGCCCCCACCCACACCCCCACCCCCGTTCTGCCTGGGTACCATTCTTTCTACTTGAGTTGCCCTGTCCTGGGTACCGTGTTTTGTACTTTGCGACACCTTTTCAGCAAAACTTCGATTCAGACACGAAGGGAGGGGAGGAAGGGATTCACAACACTGCAGTCGGAAGCGGGCCAGCCCACACAGGGCAAGATATGTGATGTGCCTGCTGCGCCACGCATCATGGGAGAGATCACCGCAAGTTCGGATGGGGGGGGAGCTGACAACCGACAGCCCACCTGACATCCTCTGGTTCCTTCTTGACTTGCCTCTGCAACAGCCTCTCTATGGTGTAACACTGAGGCCTTCTGAGCACAGGGCAACATTCCGCACTGAGAACCACCCGCCACACACAAGAGGCGGGGCGCCGGGAGAGAAATGTCAGGGTGTATGGGAGGTGGTCTACACAGGGGGCTACAGGCCTGGGCAACAACGCGCTCGCTGCAAAACAACAGCCACCCCCCACAAACAGGAAAACGGAGGGGAAGAGGATGTGGGATGGAACCGATACCCGTGGGGTGTGTACATGCGGGAGTCCAGATGTCGGCACCCATTTGTTTGTTCCGGTTGTGCGAATCAGGGCGAATCAGCCACCGCACCACCCCCACCCCCCCAACCGGTCCTGCCTGACCTGAGATCACCGTAAAAAGCAAAAAAAAGGGAAAATCGGTGCCTCAGTGGACACCCGTGTCTGGGCAGAAGGCAGGATACTCATAGGTATCGACACCAGCTGCGTGCACAAACCCCAACCCTGTGTTGAACAGGAGGGAGAGGATGCCTCCCACGAACAGGATCATTGGCACGGCAGAGCCGGCGCCGCACACCACTTCCCTCCAGGGTGTGGGCGGTGGGCCACCCCCGGCTGGCAGGCCCAGCCCAGCGCCCTGTGGCAGGGGGGGGTGGTGGTGGTGGTGTTGGTGGCTGGCGAGAAGCAACCAACCCACGGGCAGCACACAGCACACACCGCGGCATGCGGCATGGGCGGTGTGGAGCCTTCCAAAGCCTATCGGCAACCCGCATACCTGGCCTGTGACTGGAGGGCCTGCCTCAGGGCTGCTGTACTGCACGTATTCTGACTCCGCCTCGCCATGTCCAGCGCGGCGTTGGCTGTCCGCAGGCTTGCCCTGGGTAGTGACTGAGCTGGAGTGTGAGAAGCGCCTGAGTAGGGGAGAGTGTGTTGTGTTGGAAGCGCGTTCAGGCAAATGATGGGTGGTTGCAGCGGCACGCTGATCAGCCAAAAAGCCCTGCCATGCCATGCCATGCCATACCTGCGATAGGCGAGCCACACGGCACCGGGCATGATGAAGCCCAAGAGGGATGCGGCAATGCCTCCTGTGAACTCCAGCACCAGGCCCAGCTGGTCTGACTGGAGGAACAGCCCTGGGGGCAGCGTGATCCCGAAGATCGCCGCCGTCAGCAGCCAGTGCCTCTTGTTGGACGTCTCCCCTTCGAACGCGACAGAGAGCACTGCCTGGCGCACCACGAAGAACTCCATCGGGAAGGTGAAGAACATGGTGATGGCAAGAAGGAACCGCGCGACATTCACCGCCTGGTCGTCCGACGCAAAGTTGTTGAGGATGTCGGGGCGGGTGCACCGCTGGAACGAGGAATACCCCACAATCGCGAGCAGCAGCGACACTGCCGTGGCGATGAAGACGCTGATATGAACCACCCGGTTCCAGTCAGACTTGTTCTTCATGGAGTTCCTCACCAGGAACGACGAGTGGTGGCAAACATAGGCAAACGAGATCACTCCCAGCGCCGGGAAAAAGCTCTTATGCGCGAAGGTGAAGGCGTTGTGCGACGGCTTTTTATAATCCGTCCCCACGACTAGGGTCACATTCCCCGCCCGGCCGTCTTCGTGGGTGTGCCACTTCAGTGAGAGCCCGTAAGGCCTCTTATGGCTGTACACCCCGTCGGGCTTCTTCGGGATCACCGAGCCATGCGTGAGGTCGTGCTTGTTGGCGTAGGACAGCACCTCCCCAGAGCCGCACGATGGGCTCGAATCCTTCGACCCCGCTGCGTAGATCAGGGCGGGCATGACACCCCCTGCAAGGGTGATCTCAACGGTCAGGGAGGCAACGCCGTTCACCGCACTTGCAAACGACTTATACAACACATCGTTGTGGCTGGGATCGGATATGCTGTTCAGGACAGGAGGGTCGTGCACACCCGACGCATTCCCCCTCAGGGGCAGCAGGCACCGGTCCACATCGTGCAGGATCATCGTGGCGTTCTCCATGGTGCCAACAGGCGACACGCCAAGCGCAAGCCATCCGAACTCCTTGTCGGTGTGAATCCCAAGCTCCTGCGAGGCGGGGATGCCCCGCACGCAGATCAGCAGTGTCAGGATCAGGACGCACAGAATGGACACAGCGCTGGTCTTCCCCAGCGCCCCGATATCCTTGAACGAGGAGAGAGGGAGGCAGATCCCGCAGGCCCCGATGAAGACGACGAACTTACGCTCCGCGAGGAGGTCAGACCCTGTCCAGTCCCCCAGCACAGGGGACATGGTGTCGCCGATGAGGATGAGATAGCTCACCATGGCGCCGTAGGCAAACATGATCATGGCCCCGCTGATGGCGGCAAACCCGGGGCGGCCCAAGAGAGTGTTGCAGAGCATCTCATACTCATCGACCTGCATGCGCTCGCCCACGGCGACGATGAGTCTGACGGAGTAGGCGGTGAGGGCGGCGCAAACCACCAGCAGGATGACGGCGAGGAACAGCCCGCCCTCTTCGACCGCGAATGGCAGCCCGATGATGCCCGCCCCGATGATGGAGTTGACGAAGTTGGCAACAGCGGAGAAGAGGGAGTGCCCCCCGCCACCGCCCACAACCTCGATGACGGCCGGGCCAGCCTCGGGGGGATCCCCGGCGGCGGAGTCGCAGTCGATGGGGACCTCGTCCATCTCGATGGCGTCGGCGCCATCGCCGCTGCCGACACGCTGCGCAGGGTGGGCAGCGGCAGGCGCGGCGGGCGCATCAGGGGGCAATGAATCAGACATCGGTTCATCCATGGTGTGTAGCCCCCCTGGCGAAGCAAGGAGGTGGGGTGGTGGTGGTGGCGGGGTGTGTGCCGCGCAGGTTGTGGTTTTCAGTGTGTGGTGGGGATGGGGTGGGGGTGGGGGGGTGGGGGACGTCGGGCAGGCGGAGGGCTGTTCTGGTGTGTTTGTTTTGAGAGGAGTTCCGCTTTTGCAAGGCGCAGGAAAGAGGACCTGCTTTGCCAGCCCGCCGCACGCTTGTGCCCCCCCACCGACGCACCCCCGATATCACAGGTCAACCTCGAAGTCGAGGGCCACAATGTCAGATGACCGCAAGAGTGCATGTGGGTAAGTCCCCGCTTTTGTTGCCAGCTTACGGACCCCGATGTTCCGCAGATCGCTGTCGATAGCTCGGTACTGGCCCCTGCCTGTGTACCCCTCGTACAGTTCCACGTCAACATGCAGAGGGCTGCCCTTCTTCTCCCCAGCAGCAGCCGTCTCCCCCAGCCACGCCCAGAACTGCAGGTGCTGCTCACGCAGCTGCGCAGCACTCTGCTTGACGGGCGGACTTGCCATGGTCCCCGCCCCTCTCCCCTGTGTTGTCAGGCAATGCAAGAACTCTGGCCCGCTGTGGACCCTGCTGGAATGCAACACAATACAACGTGAGAGGAGGTGGGGGCGTGGGGTGGGGTTCGCGCTCACGGTCGTGGAGGGGAAGGGTGTTGTCGAGCAGGAAGCTGGCCACTTCCTTTCGCATAGTGGGTTGCTTTAGGTGCCGCTCACGAGATGCCTCCCGCGCAGTTTCGGATGCGCCACACACAGTGCTGTTGCAGCACCACACCAGCCCACACTCTGTCGCACGCTAACCCAAGCGGGGCATCTGCTGTGACGTCGGGTGGGACGGCAAGTGGCCCATCCGTGCAAGGGTCTACCCACTCCAAACATGGTCACTACACTGCACACATCACACACATCCCAAACAGAACTATCGACACCCCTGTGCTCGTTAGAGGGACACCTTCACGTACAGGCTCGTGGT
Organism: Rhynchopus euleeides; assembly: GCA_963210315.1. Taxonomy (NCBI): domain Eukaryota; phylum Euglenozoa; class Diplonemea; order Diplonemida; family Diplonemidae; genus Rhynchopus; species Rhynchopus euleeides. The sequence continues at coordinate 1,025,754 of OY723267.1, forward strand.
GAGGAAAGGGGTAATGGGCGACTTTTTTTGCTGCCGAACCCCCAAGAACCCCTCAGTACACCACAAGCAGAAAAGGGTGGGTGACCGGGTAAAATGAGGTGTACACACACAAGGCCAGACCGGCAACGGTGGGCCGGGGGAGGGCGGGGCGGGTGGCTGTGCAAGCGGAGAGCGGCTAGGCTAGAGCCTCCGGATAGATAGTTGCTGGCTTGCACCGGGAAAGGGAGGGCGGGGGTGGTAGGGGCAGGCGCGCGAACGCCCCTCTCGCCCCTGCAATGCGGGCCAACCGGGAATGGCCTCAGTGGACAGCCACCTCCACCGATGGGCCTGTGGCTGCCGCTGTGGAAGCGGGTGGCTCTGATGCAGGAGCCTCTGAGGGCTCTGTCGGTGGTGGCGGTGGGACCGGGGGCGGAGGGAGCGGCTCCGCGTCAGGCTCGTGGTTGCTTCTGGTTTCAACGACGGCCTCAGGCTCGTAGGGCTCGCCTGTCGCTTCCCTTTCTGCATCCTCTTCCTCCTCTACGTCCGCCGGCAGGCGTGCCATAACCACCATCTGAGGGTGTGGTGTGGTGGTGGGTGACAGAAGATGCAGTGCATCAGTTGCCTCGGTGTGGCGCTGAACAACGAGAGCAAGCCATACCAAACAGAGCCACAACGCCAGCACAATCCACGTCGGTATCGCTGCCCTGGCGAAGGTGAGGTCGCTGGAGTCTGCGTATCCGAAGAAAAGCAGCAGCTGGACTGTCGGCATGACACGGATGATGAGCATCACAACCAGCTCATGGTCCCCCCCGTGTTTGCTGATCACAAAGCAGATGTCGATGAAGCAGTAGACGTACTGCGGGATCCCAATAACATAGGGTGTTGCTGTGAACACCTCGTGCAGACGCATGACCAGCAACGCGACAAACCCCGCATCGCGCAGGGGGCTTGCCAGAACACCGAAAACATGGTGCCGGTACTGCAGCTCGGTGGCCTCCGCGAATTTCGCTGCACATTCATCCTCGTAGTAGCGGCGGGTGTGCGGCCTATTCCTGCGACAGGGGATGGCGGTGTATTTCGAATACCGTATACGTAAATATTATGGAACGTAAATATTATGGAACGGGCCCATTTTTGGCCGGTCCGTTCCATAATATTTACGTTCCATAATATTTACAGGGCCAGTTGGGGACTCGGTGGTGAGGACGGCTTGCGTCAGGAATCGCGCGAAAAGTGCACGAGTAGGTCCCGTCAGGGACTCTGTATGCCGTCCGATCACCTGGTCCAAGTCCCCGAGTCGCAGAAAGCCCTGTAAATATTATGGAACGAAAAAAATCTGGAACGCCAACCCACCAGCGTTCCAAAATATTTACGTTCCAAAATATTTACGTATACGGTAACCAGAATGAACTGTTCGGAGGATGTTTGCGAATCACTTGCTTGATTCGCCACACTGCGCGTTGCCTGATTTTGACAACTCACGGCATCCATAAGACCCCAAAGTATCTTGACGACATCCTGGACATACGTGAGTACAGCCTCAAAGCCCACCACAACCATGATGTATAGGGGAATGAATACCACGGGCCAGCTGAGGTAAACATCGCCATCCTCCAGGCGCAGGCACAGCAGCACAGCAAACGCAATGGCGCATGATGTCCGCAGCATGACCCGAAAGGACTGTGCCCAGGACCGGTGGCGGCGCTCCCTCGCGAAGGTGTTAGCATGGCATGTGACAATGGTGAACCCGATGGCCAGCACCGAGAGGATCCACAGGGGGATGAACACAACAGCCCACCGCCACCCCACCACGCCGTCTGCGCGCAGTGTGATGAAGACGCACTGCGTGGCGACCGGGATAACAGACCAGAACCAGATCATCACCAGCAGATAAGGGCCAACCGAGAAGCTGTCAGGTCGATTGCCCTCTAGCAGCCGGAGCCCACCGTATCCACAGCGATCGTACAGCACCTTCTTCCCAGGGCAGGAGAGGATTTCGTACGCATCTTGAACCTCATGCAAGCGCTGGAGGTCGCCCTCCCCAGCGCAGTCGGGATGGTACAACCGCGCCTTGTCATAATAGGCACGCTTGATATCCGAATCTGACGCCCACGGGTCGACCCCCAGCACGTCGTAGAGCTGGGTTTGGTACGGCATGGGTGTCCTGCAGGAGGGTCACCACTCCCACCCCCTGAGTGCGGCGGTGTGGTGGTGTGGTGTCGGGGGTGGTGGTGGTGGTGGTATCAGTACATTACGACAGAGGGGAGGCTGTTGGTGGGGGTGGTGAGGCCGGGGAGGGTGAGCGGAAGGGAAAGGGAAGGGGAGGGGAGGGGGCATGGCCAAACCACACTGCGGGCCGAGAAGGCAATACTCTTATTGATTTCAACCTCCCACCACCGCCACCGCCCCCCCTCCCACACCTCCACTTCCCTTTCCCCTCGCCCCTTGTCTGGTGTTGGCGGCCAACTTCCGACTTGACGTGAAGGGTAGCCTGAGCGGGTGTGGTGGGGGATTTGTTTCCTTCCCACTTTGCGACAAGACTGAGACGGCTATCATCCGAGAATACAATGAGCGAAGCAGTGCTGCAGAAGAGGGGGGGGGGGGGGGTGGGGGAGGGGGGTGCAGGGGTCAGTTCCTTATCGTATCTGGCATTGAAGAGAAAATGCGGCAAAAGAAGCATAACCGGTGTGCCGCTGTGCTGGGACAGCTTTGACGCGATGCAGCAGAGTAAGGCACCCACCAGACGTGTGACAGAGGAATAAGAGACATTTGCTCCAACTGGATATCCAGTCGATACGATGGGGTATGCCAACGACAGAAGAATGGCGCGAAACTGCTGGAGACTCGTCAGCAGGACGGTGAGTGGTTGACTTCCTGATGGCATGCGATGCCGGACTGCACCCAAATCCACCATCCCCCCTCCACGGGATGGAAGGATATGCGGTGGAGACGTGGCTCACACAAAGTCAAAAAAAAGGGACATTGCTGTTTCCCTTGACACTTGAGATATCAGGTCGAGCGCTCTAAAAACAGGGGAGGTAAACGTATCTGAGAGCCTCCCCCCCTGCCTTGCAATCTCTAGCTGCACAACACACAGGGGGGGGGGTGAGGGAGGTTTCTGAACACAAATCACTGAACACTCGTGGCAGCCCCCCCCTCTCCTAACCTCCCCTACCTCCCTCTCCGCTCGCCTGCCCTCGCTGGGATGCATGGCACACATGGGTGGCTAGGTATGACTGGTGAACAACGCATGGCATCCACGTTGCTGGCCGTGCCGGTCGGAGCGGGGGAGGAACTGACTGACAACAAATGGGCCCACAACCGCAGGCACGGATATTTGATGTGCCCCGACCCGAAAGGGACACACACCCCCTGCGAAACCCCCCCCCCCTACACAGAAGACCAGAAAGAATAGAGAAGTAACGGCAGACAACAGGTGCTTGCAGGCACGGTCGTGTATGTGATGCAGGGGTGGGGAGGTGCTTGTGGTGGCGGTCGGTGGAGGGGGGGGGGGGGGGTAGGGGGGGTCAAATGGGGGTGACAAACACGATTTTTCAAAAAACCGGCGCAGAGGCCCCAAAGCCCCCGTAAACCCTCCAAACCCCCCCAGATCGGTCCGGAAACCCATCGAACCCCACTTTTCCACCATTCCGGGCACCTCAGGTGCCCGAATTGGGGTACCTAAATTTTGTGCCACCGTTTGGTACCGTACAGTGCCACTGTGTGGGAGGTTGGAAAAGAAAATGCCCCAACACACCACATCTGAGGGTTGCAATGCATGTTGCTTGCCAACCACGTCATCCGGTGGGTGTCAGGCGCTATGTAGGTGGCATTAGCCAGGTCTTCGATGTGTTCTGGCTTGTATATATACCTCCCTGCCTGCGGCACAGGCACTGCCTTTGTCCCCCACACCAGCCACAGAGAGCGTATTGTACTCGGTCCACGGTTGCTGATTCATTGTGATGCGTTGTATCCTCGAGTGAACGTCACACACTAGTGGCACCACCACCCGCCATCTGAGAGCTGTATTGACTTTGCGCGCTTCCGTTGCATTCACCTCGCCACGCATATTGCACCGTTCAGTACCAGTGCTCTTGGGCCAGGCAAAGTAGACCGCAGCAACTACCAATTCTGGCACAATGGGTACCACGACAGCGCACTTCATGTGTTCCCGGAATGTACAGCTCGTGTTGCAACAGTCGTTGTCAACACATCCCGGTTGTGGAGCACTGCTGCACAGGAATCACACGACCATCTGGACTGTTCCGTACCTACAGGCAGCCTCCCGGTGCATGGTGGCAGGGAGGTATATATACAAGCCAGAACACATCGAAGACCTGGCTAATGCCACCTACATAGCGCCTGACACCCACTGGATGACGTGGTTGGCAAGCAACATGCATTGCAACCCTCAGATGTGGTGTGTTGGGGCATTTTCTTTTCCAACCTCCCACACAGTGGCACTGTACGGTACCAAACGGTGGCACAAAATTTAGGTACCCCAATTCGGGCACCTGAGGTGCCCGGAATGGTGGAAAAGTGGGGTTCGATGGGTTTCCGGACCGATCTGGGGGGGTTTGGAGGGTTTACGGGGGCTTTGGGGCCTCTGCGCCGGTTTTTTGAAAAATCGTGTTTGTCCACGTAAAAGGGTGGCATTTGACCCCCCCTAGGGGGGGGGGGCGCAACCCGTCAGTCGGAACAGTGCCCTCCTGGGCAGAGAGATGATCCACTCTCCCCAGTCTCCCTTTTGTTTCCCGACCCAGACACGGCACTCTTTGTTTTCTTTTGTGCCAACACCGCTTGCATGCATTGGGCATGCCAGGAGAGATGCTGGGGTTTGCGTGCGTGCTGTGGCCCCACTGTTCCTCGGGAGACGCGATATGCACGGGTAGAGAACAACAAATCCGCACCAGAAAAAAACACATTGTCAAAAGGAGCAGGGAGCCCACGCACACACCACCCCCTTTGTGCCCCACATTTCCCGGTGGAACACCCGAAGAAATACATGCCGTGCAATACGGCCTGTCACACAATCTGCCATGTCTCTTGGACAGGTTGGCTTCTTTCTTTTTCCTGGGAAGGGGGGTGGGCAGGCCGGGAGGTATTTTTAGTTCTATGGAGATACGCCCGATTTCAAGGGGGGGATGTATGCGATGCCGCGAGGCCCCTCTAACAGAGGGGCGACGGCGATGGGGTGGGGGAGGGTGTGGGCGTCACAGCCACCACCCACCAACCCGCGGCCAGACTCAAGCCCCGCCAGGAAAGCAGCCCTGTCGCATCCGAGGGCTGGACAATGCTGAATGCAGGGCTCCACTCTGCAACCACCTGCAGTTTGGCTGGCGCCTTCTAATCAATGTCCTCCACATGACTCGTGGGCTCTGTAACGGGTGGGAGTGGTACGTGTTGTGGAGCAAAAATCCTGAAATAAGGACTGCCCAACAAAGGTGGACAAGCCCAGCACTCAGCGATGCTGGGAGGTGGGCTGTGATTCTACAAAAGCAGGGTGTTGCATACGTGGCGTGTGGACCACCACCACGGGGTCCGCTTCGTTGTTTGTCGGCGAGGGCTTGTCCCCAGGCACAATGCTGTTGGGCTGCACGGGGGTCCGCTCGCCGGGGGTCTCGGATGAAGAGTCGGCGTCATCGCCCTGGGGGCCGTACTGCGCAGCACCCATCACAATCATTCCGCACGGCTGTGGTGGTGGGAGTGGTGGTCGTGGCAATGGGTTTTTCCTGCTGGTGCAGTGCATCACTCAACTCTCAAGGATGTGGGCGGTGCCGAATGAAGTTCCACAAATGGCAGAACAACGATGAACAGAACCACGGGTGGGGTCGGGTGTTTTGGATTTGCAAGATAACCCAGGCGCTGTGTGGCTGTGCCTTTGCTATGAAACTGGGTGTGGAGGTGTGTGCATACGAAGCAGCATGTCAGCCCCAGGAGCAGCCAGATGGGGATCATGGCCACGGCGAAGGAGTAGTCACCACCGTCAGCCTTGCCGAGGATGAGGAGGAGCTGGCCCAAAGGCAGCAGGCGCTTGATGACACCCAGCAGCAGGTCGCACTTTCCTTCTTTGCGCTGCAGGTAGAGGCCCACGCAGATGTCGATGAAGGTCACGACGTACTGCGGGATCCCAACAGCGAACCACGACCAGGTGATGGACTCGTGCAACCGCAGGACCAGGATCAGAATGAACACCACGTCGCGCACTTCCCTCAGCACCGTGTCCACGACGTACTGGAGGTACATTTCCCGCGTGGGCTCCAGGCCCAGGGCTGCACGGCACTGGTTGTCGAAGTAGGTCTGCGACAGCTTCCCGCCCCTGTGAGGATGGTTATGGTGGTGGTGTAGGGGGGTGTAGGGGGAACATTCACCCACCAGCCGGTTATGAATCAGTGCAAGCAATAAGAACACCCAGAACCTCCGCCCACACCACTCCCCGAAGGCTTTTCTCGACATACACCAGAATAGACTGCAGCTTCACCACCAGCAGGACGTACACCGGGATAAACACAACGGGCCATGAGTACGAATGCACGTCATCCAGGCGCATGGTCAGCATGATGGTGAATGCAATGAATGCAGCGATGGGCACAATGTTCAAAAAGGCCTGCAGCCATGTCGTCCGCACGGGGTCGCCATTCTCATCGGTGCTTGAAGCACAGCAGGACGCAAGGCCGACGAGGATGAGACACGCATCGAGCAGCCACACGGGGATGAACACCACCGCCCACTTCCATGTGATCGTCTCATCGATCCGCAGCGTCAGGAACAGAATGAACAGGAAGACGGGGAGCAGCAGCGTGCACACGATGCAGATCAGGACGAACGGCTCCTGCACGAAGAGCTGCGCCACATTGTCCCCTCCCTGGTTCAGGATCCGCAGCCCCTCCTCGCCGTACCGGTCGTAGATCTTCTTCTTCTCAGGGTCCTTCAGGATCTCGTAGGCACCCTGCACCTCCTTAAACTTCGCCTCATTGCTCTCGGCCGTCTTCCGGTCAGGGTGGTACCGCTGCGCCTTGTCGTAGTACCCCCTCTTGATCTCCTGCTCCGTGGCCCCAGTCGCCACCCCCAGCACGGTGTACAGGCGTGAATTGTTCACCATCTTGCCTGGTGACCCTGAGAGGAGTGGGAGTGGACACACTTCTGGATTGTGACACCCAACGGCCAGCAGGGGGAGCTGGGGTGGCGGCACACAGTGATGCGGAGAAGGGCAATGCACAAACACACCCCACCCCGCAAAGATGGGTGAGAAACCGGCGAGAGGGGCGGGGCGTATCGCCCAACACAGGGGAGGGTGGGGTGGTGGGGGGTGCGGCGACAACCCAATTCTAAAGGCACCTCATCCCCTGCTGGGGGTTCATGCCAAGAGATAGCCGGGGAGGGGAGGGTATCCCCATGTATATCAAGTGGGTTCGTTCTAGTCTGTTGTGTTGTCCCCAAGGGATGCCTTGTACCTTATGTGGCTGCAGGCAGTATGCGAGCGGGCACAGAGCCAGGTATGATGCCAAATGCTTTCAGTGCGTCTTTGACACACGCAAACACTTCATGAGTGCCGCGGTCGGATGGGTGCAGCGAATCGGGCATCAGGCCTGCGGAGGGTGGGTTCATGCAGGGCGTGTGGCTGGCACAGTGGATAGTATGATTTGGGTGTGATGTGCACTGCTGCTAGAGATGGGAGAGCCTGGGTTGTGTAGTGTCTGGTTTGCTCATTTAAACAAACCCTTCCCACCCTCCCCATGCCACCCCAGCACACCTTTCTTGACCTGTCCTGCCGCAGTGTCGATGAATGGTTCGCTGCATTCGACGAAGGAGACGTCGGAGTCCTCTTGGTAGGTGCGGGCGAGGTTGTGGTTGACCTGGCTGATGACCTCGGTGTAAATCCCGTTGGGCCATGCGAAGGCGGGCGGTCGGAACGACGGCCCCCTCGGCAGCAGGCCCAGCAGCACAACCTTGCCGCTGGGGTTGAGCTTCCGGATGTCGCTGACAACCCCGGCAATACTCGCAGTCAGGGTTGCCGTGGTAGCCTTCGTCAGCTCTGGGGTGATGCTGTCCTTCTTCGGGGCCTTCCACCCGCCCACTGCCACATCCAGCAGCGCGCTGAGGTCATTGGTCCCGATCAGGACCACCGCTGCACGCGCCTTCTTGACAGCCGCACCCTCCCCGTTGCGCATCCGCCACCGCAGGTGCGCCGTCTGGTCGCCCGATATCGCAAGCACCATGGTCTCCTTGTCGCCGAACTCTTTGTGGAACACCTCGGGGATACCCTTGCAGCGGAACTCAGAGCACTCTCTGTGGGGAGGGCAGGGCGAGAGGGTTCACATTGAGAGGCCAAAGAAACGTGGCAATAGGTGGAGATACGTGGAAAAAGGTTTGTGTTTCGATTTTTTTTGGATTGTCTGAGAGATGGTCTGAGATACTATGCGCAAAACCATGAATGCTCTTCCTGCATTGAAATTTCCACAGCTGCGGCAAAGACATACCTAGATCCCGCAGACGTGCCTCTGTAGGACTCGGTGATGGAGTCACCCAGGAACACAATGTCCAGCTTGGTGCGCTTGTCCCCGGAGGCCTCCTTGGCAAGCTGCCTCTGGTACACAGGCCAGTCGCCAGTGGGGCGGGCGCACCCATAACAGTTCGGGAAGGGTTCCGTCCACGTCGCCCATACGGCGAAGCTCAGAAGAACTGCCGCGAGCAACGCGGCACGCTTTGTCCCCCACCCCCCTGCATTGCACCGCGACAGCGCAGTGAGGTGCATATCACCCCGTCCCCAACCTGTCACAGGTGCTGCACGCGCACAGTCAACCACCTACGTGGTGCGGCACCGGTTGAATCGACTGGCCATCGGGCATATTGTTGTATTACTGTGTTGCATTGAAACACCCATAGGGAGTCCCATGTCACAGTATCACGCCCCCTAGCCATGGCAAGCAACGCTGTGATGCAAACATATGACCTACCAACACAGCCAGCTTCTCACCAATCAATCGAGGGTTGTGTGAGCTACTCCCGGCCCAAACAATCTGCAGCGGTGGAAAACCATGGAAAGCGGCCGTGACATGCCCCATCCGATGCCACCACACCCTACCTTTTCCCCTTCTAGGTTCTAGGGATCGCGTTTCCAACCCCGAAAAACGTGGGGAGCGAGGGGGGGCCAGCAGGAAGGACACACACCACCGCCACCACCCCCTTGGTGGTCACCAAGAGAGGCAACGGCAGGAGAGGGCGCAGCAGGGGAGGGCCAACAAAACCTGTGTTTTGCGAACCTCTCTCTCTCTCTTGTGTATGGGCACACTACGGATGACGAGACACGGCCTCAGGGCAGAGTAAGAACAAACCCCAGATCACACGTCCTTGCTGCGGAGAAGGGGCATCACACGGGCAAGCATTGTGCGGCGGACGTAGGGGATGAAAGTCTCTAGGCTGACGGACAGGCCATCGGTGGATGCCTCTTCGAAGGCGGTCTTCCCCTTCTTGGGCTCAGAGAAGAGGAGGGGCGGGAGCATCTTGCGCAGCAGGGCGTTGCTGATGTCGCGGGCATCCTGGCGGGTGAGCAACTCGCCGGTGCTGCAGTCGGGGGAGTGGGCGGCCTGCACTTCGGCTGCAAACAGCTGCGGCACATGCAGTAGGTTGTAGATCGCACCCACATCGTACTGCAGCATCCCTGCGCTGAGAAGCCTGCTTTCGATGTCGGAAATGCGAACCTCCTTTGCCTCTCGCTCGCTGCGGGCGATGATGGAGACACGCTGCACATCATGCAAACGCACCTTCGCCTTGGGATGGTCACTGTCCTGCAACCACTCCAGCTTGGCATGATTCCCCCTCAGGTAGAGCAGAGTGACTGTGACTCCATCAAACACCCCCGACTCTGGCCCGGTTTGTCTCTCGAAATCGGTGCGGGACTGGATCCAGTATCTGGTGCCGAGGCACTGCACGGCGATGATCTTATCCCCCGGCTGCACGCCCTTCTCCTGAGCGTCGGACCCCTCTACCACCTCGATGACATCGCCGTACGCATCGACCTTGACATCAATGGTGCCGATATCGCTGGATCTGAACAGGCCCCGCTCCTGCTCCTCCAGCTCCCTCCGCTTGTCCCTCTCGAGGCGCGACTTGGCAGCGGCGTACCACGTCTCGAAGAACCAGAGCCGGAAGCCGTGCTGCCGCAGGTTCTGCGACTGGGGGGACTCCGAGCCGACAGGGTTGGGCGCCTGCCCCACAGCGCGCCCCCTCCTGCGGTCGTCGCCCGGCCCGCGGGTGAAGTAGTCGCGCACTTTCACCACCACGATGGGGTCGTGGTTGGGGTGCCCGCCTGGATTCCGCACCTCCCACCACGCCCACACGACGAAGGCAATCATCCCGACGGCCTGTGGTGGCAGGGTGGCGGGAGGTGTTGTTGTTGTTGTTGTTGTTCTGCACTGTGATCACAAGATGCATCAGTGTGTTTATGGAATAATTTTCACAGAGAAATTTCAGGCTGCATATGCCTTGGCATACCACAAGGAACCACACGATGGCATCTTCAGACCTTTCTGCCATGTGCCGCACCACTCACCCTCCCTGGGCAGGGTCGACGGCTGCAGGTCTGCCCCCCTCCCAACCCACCCCAACCCCCCAAGTGTAGGTGTGGCAGGCAGAGAGGGTGCGCGCTACCGCACACCGTCTCTCCCTCCCCCCCCTGCCGTCCCCTCTGGCCCCCTTGGTGGCTGGGGGCGAGGTGGCGGTGTGTACCCTGTGTGGCGTGGCGTGGTGTGGTGTGGTGTGGAGGGTGTGCAGTTGGCGCATGCCCTCCGACCACACAATCAAGGGCCAAACCGGTAATGCTGTGCTGGGGGGCAGGAGGGGGGGGGGTTGGGGGAAAAGAAGGGCTGCAGCAGGGTCATCCCAGCGATCGTTCTCCAATAATCGATTCGGCCCCGCCGACAGCGGACCCCCGCTCGAGCAGGTTAGACCCAGGAGAGGGGCGGGTGAGGGAAGGGGGTGGGAATGCAATGTGGCACGTTAAGCACTCTGCTAGATCGGATGTGTTTGGTATAGATCGCCATCCCCTGTGCTATTAGAGCCGGCCAACCCTCCATCGGGCGGGACCCCACTGAGGGCAGAGGGGGCTGTCTAAAAGGGTCTTTTCCTCGAGGAGGGAGCAGGAGGAGGACTGTGTCCGCTCTCCACTGTACTGTATTCTCTGTTGGAGGTTGCGTTGTGTTTGCGCCTTCTTTTCATTTTGTGCGAAGAGAAGGGGAGAGAGAGGGAGAGCCGTGTAGACAGACACCATAGGGGACTTCGCTCTGTGTCACTGTGTGCCAGTGTGTGTCAAACTGTGTCACTTTGCAGCCAGTTTTGTGAGGCGGTTCACCCTTCCTCACTTCTCTGCATTCCTGAGTGAAGGCACCCCATGCCCCGCCACACTACCCACAGACGGGGTCTTCGGGACGATGATATACCCCGCACACGTCTAGTGTAGGGTTGCACCAAGCAAAACTCTGCTGCTGTCTCCACTGCCTCACACACGACGAAGCTTTTTACAGCCTTTCCCCTTTTTCTGCGTAGTGTAGGCCACACCGAGGGGAGCTCTCCTCGATGCCACCTCCACACAACAACAGCAACACTCCAATCTATAGGAGGAGGTACAGCGGGAACCCCCCCCCCCACGGGGAGGGAGGGGGGATGGGGGGGAAGAAGGGGGGGGGGTCTCAGTTACACACTTCACGCAAACACACCTCCACGCCCCCCCCCACCCACCCCCACATCCCCTCTACCCCGCACCCCCCCCCCCCCTTACAACACACCCCTTGCACCCCACACCCGAGCTCCCGCCAGCCCCCAGAGTTCTACCCAGGGATCACCATCTGAAACCGCTGGCACACCGCCACCTTTTCGTGGTGCGCCTACATGACGGCGCATGGTTCGGCGCTGCCCTCCATCTCGTCCCCGGTGGCAGGGGATGGGATGAAGGAGGCGACTCTCCGGAGGGAGTCGTCGGGGAGCTGGCGCAGGATGGTCACACCGGTTGGCAGCACCTCCGCTGCGCGGGCGCGGAGCTTCTCCTGCCAGAGGAGGAAGGTCAGGAGGGCGCCCTGCCCAGCGTGCCGCTGCACGGCACGCGTCCTGATGGTGTTGTGCGGGTGGGTCGGGTCGGGGTCGCCGCAGAGCATAGGGGCCCCGCACACCTGCACCTCCCCACGGTCGGTCCCGTAGCACACCCTCCCTCTCAGTGAGAAGTCACCGCAGACAGCACGTGCACCGTTGGGGCCGTGCACAATGGTCTGGAGGCCGCGGCGGTCCCAATACCATCTGTTTGCGCTGGTGTCGATGGTGGCGATTCGTTCGTCTCCGAGGAAGGCTGCTGCGCAGAGCTCGACTCCCGCAGGGAAGCTGTGTGTTATGGTGCGGAGCACGGTCCCGAAGGTCTCCCCCTTCGTAGTGTTCCAGAGTGTGATGGTGCCGTCCAGCGCGGCGCACATCAGCTGCGAGTCGCTGCTGTCGAACCTCACAGCCACGGCGCGGGTCTTCTGGGTGTCGGAGGCGAGCATCGTTGCAGATGGGGCGTTTTTCCGCCACTGCCCCACGACGACGACGCCGTGTCTCCCACCCTCTTCGGCGGACATCGCGATGAAGCCACTGGAGGCGCTGAAGCAGCAGCACCACAGCCCTGCGGTGTAAGGCATCAGCATCGAGGAGGGCACTGTGAAGACACGCCGCCCATCCTTCGAGCCGTATATTTCTGCTGCGTGTGTCGGGTCCACGACGAGGATGTAGCGGCCGCAGGGCGAGAAGCTGAGGCAGAGAGCGTTGCTGCTGAAGCCAGACCCGCGGAGCTCGCGCACCACCTCGCCGGTCAGGGCGGTGAGGAGGAGGGTCGGGGCGGCGGGGCCGCCCACCGCGACGAAGCGCGCGCACACCGACATGTCGACGTGCTGCGATGCAACCTGGGAGTGGCGGGCAGACTGCTCGCCTCTGCGGGGCAGGCGGGTCCACACCAGGGTGCCCTTCTTCTCGCCCCGCGTCTCCGTCAGGTGTGCCGTGCCGTCTGCATGCATCGTGAGGGCGAAGTTCGCACTCGCCGACATGGCGCAGGACACGACGGGGGAGGCGGTCACACCGCCGAGGTAGGCGTGCGGGAGGGGGACAAACCCGTCATCCACACAGAGGGGCACCTCGTGCGACACGCCGCAGGCGTTGAGGAAGAGCACCAGCTCCGCAAGCAGGTCGCTGAGAGGGACGTGCTGGGTGGGGAGGGGCAGCGTGGCGATGTGGCGCGCATGCCTGTTGCCAATCTTGAGCTCCGGAGAGGGTGACGCGCCGTACACCGCGCGCCAGGCCTCCAGGGGCTCAGGCGTCGCGCCGCCCGCAGAGGTGTCCTGCGTGGTGCACATCAGGAATCCCTGGCCCTCCTCGGCGGGGCGCTGGAAGGTCATCACCCACCGCCCGATGGCCCAACGCACCTGGGAGGGCGGCTGCTCGCCTCTCTCCAGAATGCCGCTGGCGTGGCAGACCTTGCGGGGTGCGCTGAGGGTGGTGCATGTCTCGCACATGCGGCACCACCGGCATTCCCGCGCACCCGTCTGCGGGCTGGGGCCCATGCGTGTGCACCACCCGCAGGGCATGCTTCTCCCAGCATAGCCGCGCAGGTCATGGCCAAATGCAGCACTCTCGTCCATCTGCTGTTCCTCAGCCATGTGGCTGTCCTGTGGGGGTGGATGCGGAGATCAGCGTTGGTGTGCGAAGTAGTGGGAGGTAATATCAGTCAGAGGCGGAGATGGGAGGAGCGGGAGGAGCCGGGGGAGGGGGGGCGTGGCGTGGCCTTGCTTTGAAAACCTTTTGATTTTCGAGGTTTGGCTTCGTCGAACCCCCCCCCCCCCTCACCCCATCTCTCTCGTGTTCTCTTTGCTGCAAAAAAAACATAGAGGGGCGGCGGCGGTGGTGGGTGGGGGGGGGGGGGGCGTGGGGGGGGGGGGGTCGGTGCATGTGGTTGCGGGTGTTGCCGCTGGGCGCGTCTTTTTGCTGTCTGCCTTCACATCTTTTTGTCCGACCCTCCACCCCACGGCAAAAACCCCTCCCAAGGGTGGGGGGCCACAAGTTCAGTTCCGAGAAACAGGCTGGGCCTTTTTTGAGGAACTTCCCCGTCGGTGGACCTGCCTTCTTTGGGCTGCCGCAAAACAGATGACAAAAAAACATGAAGTCATGTTTGCAATCCACACACACCCACACCCATTCGCCCGAGCTGAAGGGGTACGGCTAACGGTGGTGGGGGGGGGGGCATGGGGTAGAGGCCTCGTGGTTTGAAGAAGTTGCAACGATAGAGAGAGAGAGGGAGATGGGCGGTGGGGGGGTGGGGGGGAGGGGGATGGGGCACAACACAGCCAGAACGGTAAAATGGAAGCGGGGGGGAGGGTGGAGGGGGAAGGGGGGTGGGGGGGATAACCAGCAGTCAGGAAGACAATCCAGCTGCACACTGCTGCGCGTGTGTGTCACGCCCCCTCTCACCAGCACCTTTTTTTTCATTGTGATTTTTTCGCATCCCTATCACACAGGATAGCACCCGTCGCTTTGCCACTGCCTCAGATGTTTTGGACGGAAACGGGAGGGCAAACGAGAGGTAGACTTTCTGGTATGACATTCAATAAAAAAGGAATGCTCACTTCAACAATGGGAGGGGGTCAAATTTTTTTCGCAGCAGGAATATTCAATTTGGCATATTTTTTTTGTCCGGTGAAAGATAATGGGTACACCGCCACACCGGCACGGGCCGTTGTGTCAACAGAGAGAATGGGGATGGGGGGAGGGGGGGGGGGGGAGTTGAACTAGAGTACTGTGGGGTGGGGGGGGGATAACATGGGAGGCACAAAAGACAAAACCATCCCGAAAAAAATATAGCCGCCATCTCTTGGGGGGGGGGGGTGTCGGAACAACACAGGTTTGTATTTTGGAGGGTGGTAGGGGGGAGAGGGGGGGGGGTGGGGTGGATTCGGTGATTTTTTGAAACACCTTGGTTGCGAGTTGAAGAGATAAAAAAAAGATACATGGATTTGGAAGAGAAGGGAGGGCAGCCTGGCAACAACAAAGAAGGTTCTGCTCAAACCCATCGGCACACTCAGGCAAAGCAAATCCCATCAGGAGGGAACCTTCCAGAGCTGAACATACGTGCCTCTGTGCTGCATTGTTTCGTGCCTCTCTAGCCATCCCTTTTCTCGTCTGCGTCCCCCCCGCCCCCCCAGCCACCTCTCCCACCCCACCCAATTTGTTTCGATCGGTAGTCTTCGGTAACAAGACGGAGAAGTAACACACACAAAGAAATGGGAGGATGTGCATCTCCTACACTCTATACGATAGTCGGCAGCATGTATTTTGCACACCACAGAGTGTCCGCAGGGGAAGGGATCGAAGAGAGGGAGAATACGACCCGTAGGGAAGGATGGGGAGGGAGTGCTGGGTGTGGAGGAGTGGCAGTGAGGGGGGGAACCCATCGGGGGGGCCCCCTTCCCGCGACCCCCCCCATCACACCCATTCACGCTCCCACATCATCCTGTCAACATTCTCCAATATTTTTACCCGACACCCATCCCTGACCTTTTCCGGCCTGTTTCCGGCCTGCTTTTTTTTGTCTTGCCTGTTTCATAAAGGACGGAACAGGGGGCCCGCGCAGGGGCCGTTGTGGATGAAAGCTCGATTTTGGATTGTGTGGTGAAAAATAATAATTTTGGTGCAGAGAGAGAGAGAGACATAAAAGGAACCCGTCAATTCTTTGAACGGTGGTTTTTTTTTTGCACGAGGCAGACGCACTCACATACCCACCCACCCACCCACCACCCCTCCCCCAACACCCACACCGAAAAAAAATCAACGGGACGAATGCACAGCAGTGAACACGGGAACGGGTGCCGTCAAAACGTTTCAGGCACGGTGCATCACAGGTAGCTAGGCAAGGCACATCGGGGGGAACAGCCGTGCCGGGAGGGAGGAGTACATACAAGACACCGCGCGGACCACGCCCCACTGGGGGCAGGTCGGGTGCGCGTCGAGGGAACTATAAGGCTGGGAAGGGAATGTGTGTGTCTGGAGGCAGCGCCACCAGTCACCCCGAGTCACGGCTCGCCCACAGAAGCCCACGGTGCGTGGGGGCCTGGGGGGGAGCCGCCACCAGTCACCACGAGGGGAGGGCACTCGTGCCGCACCCCCGCGTGGCGACCTGATGGGGCAGACACTCAGCGAACACGCTGCGGGGAGTACTCGTTGCCGGGGGCGTCTGTTAGGTGGTGGTGGGTGGTGGTGGCGTCTTGAGTAACATGGCAGCAACAAGGTGTCAACCGGAACAGATATGAACACATGAGTAAGCCAAGCTCCCAACCGGGAGGGCAGTGAACCCCGAACCCTGATTCACAAGTCCCAGTAGGGCGTGTGGGTGGGGGTGGTGTCATGGCATACGCGGGTCGGTGTGGGATGCCCCGAATGCGCGCACCCTCCTCGGGGACTCGCCGTGCAGGTCACCCGCTGCGGGGTACTCGGGCACAGGGGTGGCTGCGTGGTGACCCGGGCTGCCGGCAAC
Organism: Rhynchopus euleeides; assembly: GCA_963210315.1. Taxonomy (NCBI): domain Eukaryota; phylum Euglenozoa; class Diplonemea; order Diplonemida; family Diplonemidae; genus Rhynchopus; species Rhynchopus euleeides. The sequence goes on from OY723267.1 coordinate 1,042,273, forward strand.
CAGCGGGATGTGCTCCGTGGAGGCGTGCACCACAGAGCTCGGCTGCACGTAGCTTGCGGGCGGCTGGTGGTAGCTCGACACGGGGGCCGCGTAGCTCGTCGGGGCCGGTGCTGCGTAGCTGGTGGTCACAGGTGCAGCGTACGTCGGCGGGGGCGACGACGGCACGTAGCCGCTGGGGCTCCCGGCGTACGAACGCTGACGGGCCGGGGAGTTCTCGTTTGTCGCCGCCTCGTGCTCAGCCTTCGCCATGTAGTCTGCCGAGGGCAGCACAGTCGGGCTCTGCTCACGGACACGCTGCGGGCTGGACTGGTCCAGGAAGCTCTGCACCTCCTGCTCGTAGGTGGGGCCCGTGGCGCCAATAGGCGACCCGGCCGGCTGGTACGTCGACACCGGTGCTGCGCTGTAACGGCCGGGGGACCCCGACACCGGCGCCACGTAGCTCGACACGGGGGCCGCGTAGCTCGTCGGGGCCGGTGCTGCGTAGCTGGTGGTCACAGGTGCAGCGTACGTCGGGGGCGACGACGGCACGTAGCCGCTGGGGCTCCCGGCGTGGCTCCCGCCGTACGAACGCTGACGGGCCGGGGAGTTCTCGTTTGTCGCTGCCTCGTGCTCAGCCTTCGCCATGTAGTCTGCCGAGGGCAGCACAGTCGGGCTCTGCTCACGAACACGCTGCGGGCTGGACTGGTCCAGGAAGCTCTGCACCTCCTGCTCGTAGGTGGGGCCCGTGGCGCCAATAGGCGACCCGGCCGGCTGGTACGCCGACGCCGGTGCTGCGCTGTAACGGCCAGGGGACCCCGACTGGTACGTTGCCGCCGGCGCCGCGTACCCAACGGGAGAGCCCGACGGGATGTACGACGTCGAGTGGGGGCTGGCCCCACGGTACGGGGACCCCGAGTAGGAGGAGTTCTGCCTCTGTGGTGATGTGGTGGTGTGTGTGGTGTGGCGGCACGACAAGGCCATACCGCAGGGCTGCCGATGTCGCTGAGATGCGGCGGCAGGGGGCCGATCGAATCGGCAGGGATGTGCCCGGTGGTCGCGGCGGGGTGCGTCGCAGGGGGAGCAGGCAGCGTCGACATGGTTGCGGTTCCTTGTGTGGGGGGACAGGATACTGCAGGGTGGTGCGGTGGACGCCACAAGACAACCGAAGCTGCACTCCAACATGGATGCGTTGATGCAGCACACCTCACAGTACGACTGCATGAAAGGAGAGAACGCCACGCCACAACCCACCAGCTATCCACGATGCATTCTACGTTATGGGCAACACGTGTACGTGGCAGACACCAGGCTGTGCACAGGGCGGCAGTGTTAGCGTCCGCGCCGAAGGGCGAAGGCAAGAGAAGCAGCCACACCTCCACACCTCTGTGCAACCGGCCTGTGTATCTCCCTGCCACGTTTACTGGAACCGACTGGACGCAGCCACAAAGCAGCGCAACCGCCCCGCGGGTGCAGAAGGCAGCAAAAGGGGCGAGGGTATCCGAGGCCGTGCCTCCCTCCGCCCCACCCCGACCACCCCACCCACCCACCGTTGCCTCATCGCACTGGGGGTGCTATTCGTTGGAAGAACCAGCCACACACACCCTCCCACAGACGCAGGAAGGGTGAAACTTTCCGGTAGCTCTACAGAGTAGCTCACTTCTGCTTCTTGCCCTTCGTCTCAGGCGCCGCCTTCTTCGCCTGAAGGAGCTTGCCTGGGCGGAGCACATCCTGGAAAAGGGGCTGCGCAATGCAAGTGTTGAACCACCGCGACAGATGCACGTAAGGCTGGATGAAGGCAGGCGTAAAGTGGAACTGTGAAGGGAGGCGGGTGTGGCGGTGTGACTGCGAGAGCAGCCGCGGAGCGAAAGGGTGTGTGCCCCCCCCCCCCACCCCCGTGCCTCTATCCTCTCTCATCCCACCCCACCCCACCCCATGCAACCTGAAGCAAAACCAAAGCATACCTGGTAGAGTGGGAGGAGTGTGGACACCAGGGCAATGTCCGCGATGGTGATCTTCTCCCCCACGAAGAAGGTGCGAGTCTCCAGCCACGTGTCCATGCCCTGCAGAGCGGGGTGTGTGTGGGGTGGAATCACTAACGCATCAAATCAGGAAGAAAGAAGCAGGCTTTTCATAAATATGCGTGGGTCTTGCTCCATCAGGCACGCACAACACAGCAGTGTGCTCATTCTATTATGGCACCACCTCCAGACGAACGGAGAAGCAAGTGAAGTGCACAATACGCGTAAGAATTATGTTGAGGATCATCCATAGCGCTGCGCTCCCCAGGCACTGGTTTCCACACACTACACGCCGCATACCGCAAGGCACTGCTTGATGTGCTTCACAGCCTCCTCCTCTGCTGGAGCATTGTGCGGAGCCATGTTGTGCACCGGCCCCAGGATGAGGGTGGCGAACGGGGTCAGCTCTTGGGATGCCAGCTCGAGCCACTCGTCGCACTGAGACTGCTGGAAGGGGGTGCTGCCGTACAGCCCCTTCCCCTCCGCGAGGCGCGCAATGTGCCTCAGGATCGCAAAGCTGTCGAAGATGCACCCCTCCGGGGTCTCCAGCACGGGCACCTTCCCGAGGGGGTGGGCGTTGCGGATGTAGTACGGCGCCTTATTGCTGCACCCCGTCTCCGTCCCGAAGTCAAACCCCTGGGGGGTGTTCAGCTTCAGATCCGCATAAGCCGCCGCCAGCTGCACCTTCATGCAGCGCACATTGTCGGGGTACGTGTAGAGAGTGAGCTCAGCCATCTTTGCTCTGCCCCTGGAGAAGGATGCATGGCATGTCTTGCAAAACCAATTGGGAGGATGGGGGGAAAGAAACCATCAGGGCAGTGTACACCGCCAGCACCAGCACCCCCTCAGTCGGGACGAGGGCGAACCAATCAAAATTAAACGCTGGGAGGGGGCGGGGTTCAATCCATTTGTCTGGGGGAGCGTTACCACGCAACCTTGGAGGTGTCCCTCCCGATGCACAGCCGGAAGGCAGCGCATGGATAGTGGGGGGAGGGTGGGTGGGCGCGTTGCTCCGATGTGGGGGTGGCTTCCGCTGAGGCGGGTGTGGCGTGCTGTAGGGGGGACCCGTCTCGTCTCAAGGGGGTGGGTATATATACCCGAGTTGCACCGCTTCTGTCACAGCATCGATCCGCACCACGGGGCGTGTCGTGTAATGCAGGGCAGCCAAGCCGTTGAGAGGCCAGCAGAGGCACGTTGCCCAGCACAGCTTTGACACCGGGCTGCACCCTTCCACACCCTGAACCGCGCACGGCGGACAGAAGAATTTCATCGGCCGTGACGGCTCCATGTGCAGCACCTTCAGACTTCCCCCAAGGGACGTCTTGCTGCTAAGCGGCTTCATCGACATACCCTCCCTGTGGTGGCCCTGCCGCACCCAACTCACATCCCAACCCTCTTCGGTGAATGCTGTGTGGGAGGAAGGGTAGGGGAGGAGGGGGGTTCTGCCATGCTTAAAAAAACATATGATTTGCTTCCACGTGTGTGGGGGAGGGGGGGGGAGGGGGTGCTGCCCGGGCGTGGCTGTGAGATGACATCAATCATCCTGATTCGGCTGACACCGGGGGTTTTGTCTCCTCCGGTCGACTCCCCACCCTCCCCACCCCCCCGCATGCATTCGCCCGCACTCCCCGCCCCCCCCGGTGGGAGCGTCGGGGATGGGGGGTCACTGGACTGAGAAAGATAGCCCCCAAACACTGGGGCCCGCATGAGCAGGGCTGGCTGGCAACACGATGCACCGCTTCTATTCCCACCCCACCCGCTTCGGGAGGGGGCCGGTTGCAAGCTGCAGAGCAACGCGGAGGGAGCTTGCAACCATATCCGGCAAACACGCAAAAAAATACGCCCCCCCCTCCCCCCAACCCCACCCCACCCCGTCCAGCCCGCACGTGAATTAGCCAGAGGCGCGTGTGGGTGGCGTGCACAACGGCCGGGGCTTCGACATATTCGTCCCTCGTTTCACCTTCACCGCGTCTTGAGAATGCCCCATCCCCGGCCCCGTAATGCATACACAGAAATGCATGTGGTCACCAAACAAAACGATTCTTTTCGTTCTAGGAGGATCTGGGAGGGGTCGGGGCTGGGGTCGGGACTCCAGATCCGATGTAGTGAAGTGTGTGTAAACCAAAAAAAATAGGTGGGAAAAAGGAGAGAGAGAGAGAGAGAGGGGGGGGGGAAGACGGAGAAGGAAGAAGAGGAACATGATTTGGGGTGATGGCTGGCACTGCATATTTCCGACTACCTTTTTCCGGGGGAAAAAACCCCCCCCCCTTTCCCCCAATCCATTTTTTGAAAAAATGGGGGAGGGACGGGGGGGGAGAAAAGTGCAGCAGGCGGGCCATCGTCACCTCAGCATATGACAACCAGGGTGCAGCGCAAACAGTAAAAAAAATGTGCGAAACGAGAAGAGGAGAGGCGGGGGGGTGGCAATGTGATACCGTTTTGGGGAGAGAAAGCAACGGACGACGAAGCGAGACGAATCACAGCAAGGAAGCCACACCGGATGATTTTGTTGAAGCAAGACGGAGGGGGCGGGGCAGGCGGGGTATGACCGCCGAAGCGAAGGGTAAGGCAAGCCTCCCTCGCAGGGTGGGGTGGGGTGGGGTGAACAACGGTCGGACGAAAAAGGGGTCTTCGCTCACGGCAAGACGTTTTTCTCCGGCTTTCTCCTATTTTTCACTGAAGCGAAGCCACCCGAAGGAGTGTTTACGGGTCAGGCCTGTCGCTAACTTTTCGATTTTGGAGATTTGGTGGGTTGACGCTCCTGTTTTGGGGGGGGATCAGGGGGGAAAACACTAGGGGTCAATTTTTCTCGCGCGCGCTTCGCGCGCGCTCGTGTTGTTGCCAAATTTTCCCATCGGTGGACCACTAGGTGGGCACGGTGTGAGGCGCTGGGTTCCTTCCGTGGTTCCTCTCCTGCTCGCGCCGTCGGGTGCCGGAGGAAACCAAAAAATGGCTTTCGGGACCATGATTTCGACGCTGCCCCCTGATATGTCACGGCCGTCAAAGCGCAAGGACTTGGTTACTAGACGGGCACGCGAGATGGGGGGTCTGGGGGGCAGGGCCCCCCAGCCGCCGGAGGCCACGGTAGTGAGCATCTGTTCATTGTGGGCGTACAGATTCTGTGTGAGTTGGCTGCGTCCTCCTGAGGCTACTGGAGTGGGTGGATTCCCTGACCCGGTGGGAATCGAATGACTTGAGTACGAGACATACGCCACAGGGGGGTCTGGGGGGCGGAGCCCCCCAGCCGCCGGAGGCCACGGTAGTGAGCATCTGTTCCTGCAAAACCATACTCTCTTCGACGTCGACCCAGTGAAAGTGGGTTGACGCTTGGTCGACGCTTGGTGAGCGTCGACCCAGTGTAACCGGGCCAACGCTAGGTTAGCGTCGACCCAGTGTAATAAATGGGTTGACGCTTGGTCCAGGCTTGAATGGCAACCCAGTTCCACTAGGTCGACGCTCCAAGCCTCGACCAAGCGTCAACCCAGTCCACTGGGTCGACGCTGGGTCGACGCTTTTTTATGGGGGGGGAAACCCAAAATCACTGGGTCGACGGTCGACGCTTAGCGACATGCCTGTTTACGGGTTGTGGGGGCGGGGGGGGGGGGGGGGGGGGCAAATGAAGAAATGTATCCCCTGGTTATCAGAATGGGACTGGTTTGTGCAATCAGCCCACACTGCGGCTGTTGCGTTCCGCATTTCCCCATTTTGATATCCGCATTCTGGGCGTAATGGGGACTCACCATGAGGATGGAACACCTGTGGACACAGCACCGCACCAAGCTACGATTTTTGGGTCGGCAAATTTTCTGGGCTGCTGTTCCAAGTTTGCCTGCCCACACGGTGCCTTTTTTGTCACACACGTGTGTCTCTCAAGGATATTCTGATCACCTGCCTGGAGTGCGCGTGGCTCGTATATTACCCCAAACCAACCGGGCAGGGGGTTGGTCGGCAGTCATAAAAGGGGGCATGAAATCAGAGGTGATAATCAGGCATTGTCACCATGGCCAGACGAACAGGCCCCAGGCCGGATTTACCCCTCCCTTGGGACCACGCCCCTTCAGCGGGGGGTGGTCCTGCGGGACCACAAAACAATGGGGGGTGCAAACAACAACAGGGGGTGGTGGGAAGAAGAAGGGACACCACGAAATACGAATGCACGCATCAGCCCCACACACCCATGGAGGTACAAAACAAAAACGACGGCTTGTTTGTGCCTGTGATTTTATGGGAGAGGGGGGGGGGGGGGTACACACGCATGCAAACACGCATGCAGCGCCAACAACAAAGGGGGAATATATGTGAGAAGAGGCACATATATTCGTAATCACAACACGCAGCAGCTGAGAGAGAGAGAGATCTTCTATCCGAAATCCATGTGATGGTTGCTCTGGGAGCAACGCAGCAGAGAGCCTGGGATTACGGCAGCGGAACACTGTTTATAGCACAGAAAACTGGGGGTCTCGTTGTGGGCACGGCACTCAACAGCACACCATTCCGCGAGTGAGGGGGACATCAGCGAACTATGCCAACCGCGACAGACCTTCTTTTTCCGCGGGCCACTGCCTTTGAGAAAGGCAGTGTGCGTGACGAACCACAGGCGTCCGGCTGCGGATTGGGAGCAACTATCAGGGCAAGCCTGACGGAGCTCGTCTTATCACGAGCCGCGCGGTGGTCCGATAAGGTAAAGCCTGTCGCATTGCTGGAAAAGGTTTCCATCGGCAGTGGAGGGGGCCCGTTGGCCACATCCGGCCTGATTCGGTCGTATCCCCCTATGGGCGAACGTGCCTGCGGGTGCATGCATGCGTAGGGCGTCAACAGCGCGCTGACACGATCAGTGTTCAGTGTGTCAAGGCTGGTGGTTCTGAAAAAGGGGTGGATTCGACTAAAAGGCCCCGCGTAACGCGGGCAGCCTCGCTTCGGTTTGATTCTTAAGTCGACCACGTGCACCTGCCTTTTGTCGGAACGGATAACACAGGATAGGGGGCTGATTTGTTGCAAACCGAGGGGGGTGGGAGGGAGGGAGGGGGTAACGAAATGAGCTCTTCGCAATGAGGAAAATAGATGGGCGCCAATAATTTCCCACATGATTGCTCACTGAGCTGGGAAGGCTGGTGGCCGTTCCCCAACAGCCATCGAGACAACGTCCACGTTTTGGCGTTGGACCAATACTGGTTCCGGCGAAACAAGCGCCCAGACGGCCGTACTCTTGAACCCACCACACCACCAACCCGGCTGCACAACCCTTTATTGATTTGAAGTTGGATGAAACTGGTTGAGCCTCCTGTTGCTGGCCATCCCGACACCGCAGACACGCGGGACAACACTCTTGAATACACAAGCCTGCCCCCCTTCCAGGCGATAAACTTGGCGGCAGTGCCCACTGCCCTGACCGAAGGGCCTACTGTAAACGGAACACTACATCAAGTCCCAGGGGTGGGACACACCCTGTTTCCGGTGCCGGTGATGGTGTAAGAAGTGAAAAGCTCCTTTTTACAGTCAAATAAACCGATCAGCACAGCCCCAGTTAAAGGGCTGGAAACTGTTGAGCCTCAAACAAGCCCGATAATCCTTCGGGGAGGGGCCATGCTGTCGGGACATGGAGAAGCAGCAAGGTGTCAGCATTTGCACTACTCAACATACAGGCATTGTCTGATGCTTGTGAAAGACTGAAGGCGAGAAGGCCTCTTGTGCTGTGACAGTATGATGCTACATGCTGCCTATGATGTGGCGGAACAGGAATCTCTCGGGGCGTGGCACGCGCCAACTGTTGTTGTGTGGTTCTGGGTAGAGAAGGCCAATCGTGTAGCGCACAAATATATCAGCTCTGTGGGATGGAATGTCTAAACACACGCTGTTGACGCGGTATCTGCTACACATGCAACACTCGCATTGGAGGCCTGTGGCGTAGAGCACTCATCAGTACAGACAAGCATGTGAAACGTTCCCAACTCGATATTACAAACATATTCGACCACAGGCAGTTCCTTGGGCGAATCTAACTCCCCCTCCACCCTATCCTTGGGGGGGTATTGAAATGAAGTAGAAGGAATCACAAGGATGATCTCCCGGGGTGGCATTCCAGTTGCACGGCAGCTTGCTCGTTGAAAGAATCAAGGGGGCGTGAAGGTGCGGGGTACAAAGTTTTTATGGTATCAGTTTCGGCTGCCAACCCACGACCGTACCATAAAGACGCGTAACATATGTCGGGGCAGCCCGGTACACGCTGTACTTTTCATGTGGGTAGCGCCCAAGCAATCCCCTTCCCGCCACCCCTCGGCCTGGCCGGAGACACAACAGAACATAAGGAAGCAAAAAGGCAGGAATAGTCAGGGGGGGGGGGAGGGGGAGGTGTGAGGAAAAGGGAAAACCGATACATCCTGCACAGCACCACCTCAGATGTGCATGGGGCGCAGTGCGGCTCCTTCGGCTGTCTGTGGCAAATGTGGTGGGGTGCGGTGTGTGCGCACAACCCATGACATGATGTTCATCACAGATGTATTTTTTTCGGCGCGGGCTTCGGCTCGGCACCCGTGCACCGTCTCTCGAGAGATCGATTGTGGTGTGCTTCTGCGATGCCTTCCATCCCTTTCGCCCACACCCTTCTTGGGGCTGAGTTCTTGCTTCTTTTGGCCTCGGTGCAGATCTGACAACTGAACAAACATGACAAATCGTCGGGGAAAAAAATGAAGGGGGTGAAGTATTTTTTGTTCAGTTCTTGACAACATGTTGCAGCATGACCAGCAGATAAACACCACGTGGACCACTCCCTTGTTCGATCTGAATAAGAAAGAGAAGAAGAAAATGTGCACGGAAAGATCTCGCGAAGAACACCACACATCACACTGCAGCCTCCACCCACCCCCCCCCCAAGCGTTGTGATGACGGGCAAGAAGGGCTTACAAACCCCACAGCACCCCCCCCCCCCACACCTCCAATACATCTGCCGCGAAGCGAGAGCTTCTGGCACGCCTACCACATCGAACCCACCCCTCCCCATCCCCCATCCTGCGCGCCTCTCGGGCGGAGGGGATGGCGGAGGGCGGAAAGCCGGGGTGAGTCTATGCCCCACTCGGAGGCAGGAGCTACAGGGGAAACCACAGCGCGGCAATGGTGTTCGGTGTGTGGTCTGCACTAAATGTACACAAGCTTCGCGCGTGTTGAAGGGTGGGGTGGGGTGTGCCGAACTTCACGGCGTGGCATGCGTGTCTCTCGGTGTGCCACACAATCGAGGATAGAGGGAGGGGTGTCAATACAGCGAACAGGGCGCCGCAGTGTTTGATCGCGTTTGAATGCCGCTCTTCTTCCTCCAGAAGAGTGTGAGCTGGCGGGCGATGCGGCTGCGCATCCCTTGCTGCTCTGGAGAAGCGTCTTTGCTTGGAGATGCTGGCTGAGCTGTCGGGGAGCTGGGAGTGGTGGGGGTTGTGGGCGCAGGGATCTTGTCGGCTGTCTCGTGAGAGGGTGTTGCGACCGCCTCCATCTCCGGGTCGGACTCCGGCGCCTGCATCGATGAAGGACCCACAGGGGTCAGCGGCTGGGACTTTGCCCCGTCGGCGACGGGCGAGCTTGGGACCAAGTCGTCGGATGGGTCGTAGCCTACAGCGAACCACTCGTCCTCTGCAACATTGCGGCTCTCAGGGCGGTCATCCGGATCCTTCGTCAGCAGCCACCATATGCACTTGCGTGCACCGCTGCTCATCGGGGCCTCCTCTGGAGGGGATGTCTTCACCTTGCGGACCACGATGCTGGGTTGTGTGCCGCGGAACGGCAGATCGCCCACAATCATGTGGTACAGCACAACCCCGCAGGACCATACATCCGCTTTGAACCCGTTGTACCCCATCCGTGTGTCACTGATGACCTCCGGTGCAATGTAGTGCAGCGTCCCGCAGATGGTCTGCGTGGGGTGTGGTGTGGTGTGGTGGGTCGGTATCCGTTAGGAAGAGAGAGAGAGAGAGTCATATCAACGCGGGTCATTTTCGAGACACAGTTGGAATAACAGAAATGCATACCTTCAGCTTCAACGAGGAAGACACCTCGCCCGACTCGTTTATTTTCTGGAGGTTGCTGATCCCGAAGTCTGCGACCTTCAGGACCCCGTCGTGCGTCAGGATGATGTTCTCCGGCTTGATGTCGCGGTGCGCCACGAGGTTGCCGTGGCAGTAGATCACAGCCTTCATCAGCTGCTGGAAGTACCCCCGCGCCTCGTCCTCCTCCAGCCTGCCCTTCTCCTTAATCTTGTAAAACAGCTCGCCGCCCTGAGGCACAGTGAGTTGGCAGTGGGGCAACAAAGGGGACAATAACGGCAATCCTGTCTGCGATTCGCATGCATGAATCAGCTAACAACACACAGAATCGGCAAGAGGATGCATCACGATGCCATACCTTGACAATCTCCATGACGAGGTACACATTGCGGGGTGTCTGGAAGATCTCCTTCAGCTCCACAATGTTAGGGTGCCCTCGGAGGCACTGCATCGCACGGATCTCACAAACCAGCAGGTTCTTCCCCTTCGCCTGCTTCAGCAGGTCTTGCTTCTGAATGCACTTCACGGCGTACTCCACTCCTGTCTTATCAGACACACCGCGATAGACCTCTGCAGCACAGGGGGGTGAGTTGCATTGAGGTCAATCTTTCACTTCCTCCGGGACACACAACCCAACCATTCTCAACAACACCCCACTCCCTCCTCCTCTGCACACAGCTCGATACCAAAACACAATATTTATCACTGCACCCGACCCCACCCAACACATCACACAATGCACCATACTTGCGTAAGTCCCTTCACCAAGCACCTCGACCAGCTTGTAGGGTCCCACATTCTTCCCCTTTGTCATGTGTGACGACGCTTCTGAGGAGCCCTTCACATCGGAGTGATCAGTGGCAGACGACTCTGCCGCTGACGCGGTTGTGGATGCCTTCTCATTGTTGCCGTCTGACATTTGGGGCGCAGGCGCGGCCTACGGCCGCTGTTGTTGAGGCCCCCCTCTCGACTCTAGTGAGTGTCGGGGGCGCCGGGGGCGCACTCCTATACAACCACCGCCTGACACGCCACCCGGCACAACGTCAAGGATTGGGCAGCAAGGCAGACACCAAGAGACACGCACTCTGTGTGCGGTTGCCAATAAACCCGTTCTTCAAGGCTTTCCGCAAAGGAAGAAAAGCCTCGGCGCCGCGAAACTATAGTAGGTTGTGTATGGAATTGTGTGGGGGTTCTGTGTTGCGTGGGGCTGTTGCAGAGGGTGCGAGTGGGCAGCGGGTTGATGGCGGCAGCCACAGCGGGGGGGTGAGAGTGTGCGATCTACAAAGCGCGAGCTGACATCCTCGCCAAAAGAGGCGGGGCGTCGGGGGGGAGGTGTGGGGAGGTGTGGGCCAACCGAATCGCTCGACCCCCCGCTCATCCCAGCCATCAGGTGTCCGTTCTTTCGGAGCGCGATCAACGCGGCAAACACAACTCTGGGGGAAGAAGAAGAGCCGAAAGGTTGCGCATCGATCGTGAGAAACACCCCGCCCCCCCCCCATCCCCCCCCTCCTCCCCACGCGCCTTGCTGCGCGGTGATAAAGATCTGCAAGGATTTTCTACTGGGCACAGCTTTCCTGTGTTGCGAACACAGCATGACGCCACACACCCAAAAGAAATAATGTAAGATGCGCAAACCCCCCAAGCCAACCCAACCCAACCCCCACGGATCTACGGCAAGAAAGCGATACCCGATTGTTCACCCCCCCCCCCCACTGCCACACAGCGCAACGGTGGAAACCGGAGAAGCTCACACCCACACAACCCCCAACTTCCCTACCGATTGTGCATCGCATGTGCGAGGCCCTCCCACACGTCGGGGCTTGACTCCAGCACCGAACCCTCCCCGCAGAGGGCTGCAACCGCCGTCGCTATCGCTGCGTCCCCCTCGCTCAGCACGCTGGCATCTGTGGCTGCTGCGTGGCGCTGTGTGCGCACCAGCTTGTGCGCATGCCGCAGGTGCTCCTTCCACAGCCACATGTCATGCGTCGCGTCGCCTGCCCCCGGCAGCGGGGCACAGGGGGGGCCATGCTGTGCGAAGAACTCTGAGCAGGACAGGGCACACGGAGCCTCATAGTCATACAAGGCGCAGAGCTTCGGCTTCTTCTTCTCCTTCTCCTCCCCCGATATCGCAGCACCCCCGTGGGGCCGCCGCGCAATGAAGAACCACCGCTTTGCGTTTGTGCGGTGGGGCTGGTCGAGGAAGGCGGAGGCGAGAAGCCCCACCTCGGCAGCTGCGTCCTGCAGAAGCGCGACCTGCTGTGCCTCGGGGGGGAAGAACTGCGCGACAAACACTCCGTCGGGCTGCAGCACGCGGGACACGTGTTGCATGAAGGTGGTGCAGGCGGCGGCATCGACCCCCAGGTAGTGCAGCGCGCCGACGGACACAACGGCGGCGGCGCAGCCGCTTCGCAGAGGTATCCCCTGGCGGAGGTCGCTGCGCGCCTTCACCTGCAGGGCTGTGCAGGCACCCTGCAGCATGGCGGGTGCCAGGTCAAGCCCTGCCACGGTGTAGCCCAGCTGCAGCGCGCCTTCCGAGGAGAGGCCTGTGCCGCACCCCACGTCCACCACGAGGGGTTTCGAGTCTGCGGCGTCGGGAGCGGCCTGCGGTGCGGTGGGGGCTGTTGCTGCAGGGGGGTCGCCGGGTGCCTTGCGTTTCGCCTCTTTGTTTTCGCGGATGCGCTGCCGCCCGCTCTTCAGGCTGAATGAGCTGTCGCAGCCGCTGTTTGGTGCGAGGGAGGCAAGCTCCAGGCACCTGCGGGACAGCATCTGCTGGGACCCGGCGTTCCACGCCGTGTAGGCTGCGGCGCGGCGTTCGTCGTAGTGATTCGCTGCGTCGAAGCGTGCGCGGTATTCCTCCTTCCACTGACGCATTGTGGCACCCAGCCCCTCCACACCCTCATGCGGTGACTGCGCCCGCAGCTCTGCGTCAACAGCAGCGACTCTCTCAGGTCCCAGCCTGTGCCGCCCACCGGCCTTCTTGAAGGCAGTGATAATCGAGAGCAGGTCAGTGATAACGCGTGTGTCGATGCTCCCCATCGCGCGCGTCTCCCCAAATAGATCGACGCTGACGGGCTTGCGCCGCACGACGGCAGCCGCGTCGCCGCCCATCCCCGCAGCCTCTATGGATGTGGTGTCAGGGTGGGTGGTGAAACGCGGAAGGCCAAATGGCTCGCATCGTGCAGCAGGGAAATGCAGGTGGGGTGGGGGGAGGGGGGGGGTGGGAGGAGGGGTGGCGGTCTCTGGCGTGGTATGTTATCAAAGGGTTTCGAAGGCCCGCTTGGGTGTGGGGGGGTTGTTAGTGCTCTGGGAAATACAACTGAGCTGGGAGGGGGTGAGGGGGTTTTCGTGGAGGGTCGTTGAGGTCGGATTTCTATTTCACAGCGCGGCACAACACGGCACCCCACTGGGCCTTCACCCCACCGCCTGCTGAGAGTGCAGGCAGGTCTTGGAATCTAAAATACGAAGCAGAAATAACGAAGAGGGGTTGACGCAAAAGGTACATGAATCCGGCAATGGCATCTAACAACACACGTCGGATAAAAGAAGAAACACGCTTGCTTGGTTGTTTTACGTTGTCCGTACAAACGGTACCTTGCTGGGCGAGTCTCCTTTTACTCCGTTCTTTCGGGAAAAACCTAGATGTTCTGGCCACGAGAAAATACGGGGCCGCTCGCGGCCAGGCTTGAAACTAATAATACACACGGGCACCCGACCCAACCGACCCTCTTCCATACGGATCTCTAAGGCAAACCTGCACCCGCCTGGCAGCCCAGCAACCAGATCCACACTCATCCCACTGGCAAGCTCAGGAGAAGGGCGAGGGACGCCCCAGCGTTGCGTACACAGGCGTGTAGCTGCCGGGGCCTGGTGTGTTGACCTGCTTGCGGTACTGCCGTGTCATCATGACGCCGAAGGGCTGCGGCTTCGAGGGCTTGGGCGGGGCGAAGAAAGCTGCGCTTGAGGTACGGGTGCGTGCCCCTTCGTTGAGGAAATACCCAGACACGAGGGATGAGTCGGAGTGCATCGATGCGGTTGACAGCCCGCTGGCAGACGCGCCGCACGTCGACCTGCAGCCCTTGTGGGGCCTCCTGTAGCCAGGTTCCTCCTCCGCAGCACCTGCATGCGCATCCCTCATAAAGGGCGGACACGGCTCCGCCATCGGCACAGTCGTGCGCTGGGAAGGCGCTGGCCGTCTGTGCACCCGCACCTCCTGCTGTGCACCCACACCCACATCCCCCATCTGGCTGCACAGCTCCAACAGCTCCTCATCTGTGTCGGCATATGTGTCCATCACACTGCCTTTGTGCCTCCGTGGCGGCAGCGGCATCTCTGCGTCTTGCTGTCCGGCACGGCACCTGCAAAAGGGTGAGGGTGATGGTGAGTATGTGCGCCCACAGCGGAGCTCCACGTCAAGAGGCTGGAGAGCTTCAGGCAGGGCAAAGCTATGCCGACTCAGACACTGCACTGCATCCTCGCGACAACAAGATTCGGAAGGGGGATAGTGGGGGGGGGCATGGGGATGAGGGACTTTTTGCGAGCTGCCACTGCCTCTTGCCCCTTTCTGTGCCTTCCGCCATCAAATCAGCAGAGCAGCAGCATGTCCGCTGTGACCTGGCGCTGCTCCCGGGAGGGCTTGCACCTGGAAGTGCCACTGATGGAGAGACCTCTCCCGCACCCCCCCCGGCAAAGGGATAAACGGGAAAAAGGAAGCACCACGGCTCCAACAGCACCACGCCTGGTAACCAAACGGGGCACTTCGCGGGTTGTACCTCAAGCCCTCGGATTTTTAGTGCAGGCACAGGCCACAGCAACGCCTGCTCAGGGAGGGCCTGTTGACGGGAAACGCAGCAGGGGAGGTGGGGGTAGGGCCTGAGGGGCATTAGGTTACTACTGCTGGGTTATCCCCAGGTGGAGGGGGTGGCGGTGGCCGGCTCTCGGTGTCGGGGGGGAGGCATCCAGTTTAAGTGACTCCACAACTTGCTGTGGGGGGGTATGGACGCCTCTATGGTTTCGTTAATACTGCCCCGCCGTGTCGGGGGATCACTGTTTTCATTACTACAGTTATGAAGGCGTGTGGGGGTGTGGAGGGGTGATCGTCTGGAGCGTGCATTGGGTGACACACAGCCTTCCGAAGCACTCCAAAGCAAGGCACTCACAAGCATAGCAGGCAAGAATCGGCAGCAGGCAAGACACACCCCTCACCAGGCCCACAGACATGCGTAGGGGCTACAATCAAGATTAGCCGACTCAGATCACGCGTTCTGCAGCTCCTGTTGTGGTCATGGGGTGTTGGGTGTGGTGTGGGGGCTGGATGGCCTCATGGTGTGTCTGTTCTGTACAATGTGCTTCCAAGGTGGGGGCGCTTCCACCACCCTCCCACCCACCCCGCCCAGGACCAAGGGAGGCATACGTTAAACTTGCCCTGCCACGCTGTCACAGCCTTCTTGAACTGGTGCATGGAGTTCGCCACGATGTACATGATAGGGTGCAGCTGGGGGGAGTCGCCCCGGGCGTACATCAGGTGCTGCACCAGGACAAGGGAGAAGCTCACGCGGGACACAGAGTCGTCTGACCGGTCCACCATCGCAACCACCTTGACGAAGCGGTTGTTGTTGTTGAAGTCGTTCACAACCTCGTACTTCTGAGTCTGGTCGCCTTCCAGGCTCCATTCGGTGCGCAGCAGGAAGGACCCCTGGGTCAGCTCGGCTGTCACCACACGGGGTGCCCCGGCGGCGTCTTTGTGCTCCGGGAGGGTGATCTTGAACACGTCTTCGTTGTCCGTCGCCTCCACCTCGTTGTGCAGCTTCCTCAGCATCTCGAGCACCGACACATCCCCAGCGAGGCCGACACCCACCAGCCCAAGCAGGCACAGGGAGACCGCGTGCATTGTGTAATGTAGTGTAAAAGACTGGGTTGAGAGATTGGGTTGATGGGTGTCACCAAGACAGCAGCAAGCCACCCGCTCCCCCATTGCCAAAATCAGGACGGGGGTCAGATGGGTTCGGCGGAGCGCGGCACTTTTTTGTGTTTGGTTCGTTGTTTGCGGCACACCCCCACACCCCCTCGGCAAAAAAATATCCGATCCTTCAAGGAAAAAGGTTAAAGGGAGCACGGAGAGCTGGTTTGTCCGGAACACCGCCTCCCAATTGTCACCACCGCCTCCCCCAAAGCCCCTGCTCTGCCACCTACACCACCCCTTGACGAGTGTTCAGCGGGGGTTCTGAAAGGGTTCTCGATTGGCTTGCGCCTTCCGCTATTTGCCATGCGAGGTACATAAGGGACAGAGAACAACACAGGCTTCGGGGAGGTTGCCAGGGGGGAAATTGGCCGGCGGGACCCAGAGGTTCCTAATTCAGCCAGGGATCTGACAAGGAGCATCTCCACGATTTCGATTGTGTTTGTGCACACGAGCGGCCCACACCCCCCCTTTGGGTTAAGGTAGGGGGTGGTCCGGCGTGTCAGTGAAAACGCGCCCACAAACAACCACTTTCCTATTCCTCCCACGCTGTGTGTGTCTAACTTTGTGTAACAAAGGGGTGGGGATGTGGGGGGGGCGAAGGGGGGGCCGGGGATGAGAAAGCTGGATCGGGGATGGGCTGAAGAGGGAGAGGGGCGGGGCGGGGGGCGCAGATTTTTGACTGTTTTTGGATACAACAAAAACAGAACGGGGCGTACAGGATACTGCGGGGGGAGGGGGGAGGGGAAGAGAGTGAATACATTAGGCTGCAGCTGCCGATGCCGGAAAAAAAAACCCCCCCCCACACACGCCCAGCCCCCCCCCCCCCCACACTTTGGACAAGCCCAAGGTAAAACAATGGGCTCCGCCGTTCCATGTGGGGTGGGGTGGGGCGGGCACTCTAAATTCTGGGGAACATGCCCCCCCACGAAACACATCACACAACGCGGGTGAGGGGTGGGTGGTGTATAAAACGAGCAGGGTTCCACCCGCTCTAAAAAGCTGTACAGGACGCACACATTTTCACATTTCACAGGTTTAGCCCCCTCCCCCTCCCTCTCCCCTCTCTCTCACTCTCACCCCGCTCTCTCTTCCGGTATGCTTAATGTGTGACATATCTCGCCTCAAGAGCACCCCCCACACACACAACCCACAACCATATGGCTGTCTATATATATATCTGTCTCTCATATGATCACAGCGTGTATACGCCCCCCCCCCCCCCCCAAGTACAACACCCCCGTCAAGTCGGCGGGGACACGGTGCCAGGGGTTTTGAGCCCGGATG
The DNA here is from genome assembly GCA_963210315.1 of Rhynchopus euleeides. NCBI lineage: Eukaryota > Euglenozoa > Diplonemea > Diplonemida > Diplonemidae > Rhynchopus > Rhynchopus euleeides. The sequence goes on from OY723267.1 coordinate 1,059,537, forward strand.
TCACCTCGACAGCTCTGTAGGTGTCCTGCTCTGTGCTGAGCACCTCCCCCTCCAAATCGTTTGTGCGTGTGGCTGCGACCTGCAGTTGGTACTCCAGGTCCTGCAGCCCTGCCGCCAGGACGTTGATATGGGACTCGAGTGTTGACTTCTCCGTCGCGCTCTGCGAACGGTGCTCATGCAATGACTCCTGCGCTGCGCGCGCCGCCTCCTGCGATGACTGCAGGTCTACCTTCAGCTGGTCCACAAGCCCTTCGAGCTCGCCGCGCGACGACACTGCCTGAGAGGCACGCACCTCGATCACCTCCACCTCCGACTGCATCTGCAGAAGGCGGCCCTTCAGCCGGTTGATCTCCTCCAGCGCCTTGTCCCTCTCGTGCTCCGCATTCATCACGTTGACGGACAGCGTTGTGGCCCCGCTGCGCACCGCATCCAGCTCGCCCATCAGGGAGCCCTTAGCGATGGCCGACTCCTCCAGCTTGGCGCGCATCTTCTGCATGTCGGTGAGGGATTTTGCCCAGAGGGCCTCCATCCGCTTGACCTCATCCGCAGCACGCTCTTCGCGCGACTCCAGCTCAACCGTGAAGTGTGCGTACTGCTCGGAGGACTGCTGGCTGAGGCGCTCTGCTGCGGCACGGAGCTCCATGATCTCCGCCTCCGCCATGATGAGCGCGCCACCCAGCTCGCCCTTCTCGTGCACAGCGGACATCAGGCGCTGCTCGAGGCTGACGATCTTGTCGTCCATCTCTCGGCTGAGCTCCATGATGCGTGCTCTGCTGGTCATCGCCTGCTCGCGTGCCCCATCGGCAGATGCCAGCTGCGCCATGTGGTTGCGCTGTGTGGTGGTGGTGGTGGTGTGGGACAGTGCATATGGTAGTGGCGATGCAAATAGAGTGATTTACTTTTCGCAACGCTTCGCTGTTGCGCCCAACCATACCTCGGAATCGCGTGCTGCGGTGATCTGGCTCTCCAGTGCGCCGCACTGTGCTGAAGCAGCGTCGAGCTTGTCTGAGACATCCCTCTTTGACAGCTGCGCTGCACGCAGGGCCTCCTGGAGGTGCACTTGCTCCGCAGCCATCTGCCGGGAAGTCGGTGGAGAGGGGCAACACGAGACGACACACATGTGCAGAACACCATCCACCTGATCCTGATGCAACTCTCCGCACACTCACGCACTTTGTTTTCACCTCCTCGTTAACCCACACCAACATACCTCGCTGAGCTGCCCCTCCAGGCGCGACGTGCGCATGCTCTCCTCCCGCAGGGCGACACGCAGCGACTCCACCTGCTGCTGCGCCTCGCCCACCTTCGACGACTCCGCTTCGAGGTAGCGGGATGCGTTGCGCACCTCCTCGCTGTGGCGGGAGTTCTTCGCCACCGCCTCTGCGAGCTGTGAAGGGGTGGTTGGTGACGGGGGGCGGAGGTCTTGGCATTCCTCTGATAATAACTAATTCAGTGTAGGTTGCACCGAGCAAACTGCCCCACCCCTGTAACCCCCTGTCATCAACATCAGCCGACGTCTCCCAACCCTCTGCAATCCATACCTGCTTCTGCAGGGCTGCCTGGCGTGCCAGGGCTTCTTTGTGCCTGCCCTCGACCATTGCTGCCCGCTCGATAGCCGTCTGCGCCTCTGCAGACCGCGCATCGGCCCGGGCGCGCATCTCCCTCAGCTGCAAGTTGAGCCCCTCCGCCGCGCTCCTGCTGACCTCCGACGCCCGCTCCAGCTCCGGGATGCGCAGCTTCGCCACCTGCAGTGCCTTCTTCAGCTCCTCCGCCCGCATCTCCGCCACCTTGACCCGGCCCTCGTCCCGCACGCGGTGGGTCTCCAGCTCCTCGATGCGCTTCTTCATCCCGATGTTCTGCAGGTCCTTCTCCTCCACAGTCGCAGCCAGGTTGCTGACCTGTGTGGGGCGTGTGTGTGGGCGTGTTGAGGTGGGGGGTATTGAAATCGAAGTAGAAGGAAGCACAAGAATGATCCCTTCACTCGTTGTGCAGGCTGTGCTGAGGTGGGGTGATGTATACCTTTTCGACGTAACTCTGCTTCGCCACCGCCTGGTCCTGGTGATGCGTCGACAGGCGTTCGATCTTCTCGACCTCCGCCCGAAGTGCTGCGAGCGGATGGTGGTGTGGAGGTCTTTCCAAACCGAACATTGCAAGCGCTCGACGGTGCAGAACAGATGGCCACCCCAATAAAATAGGGCAGCACATCGGCACAGCTTCACCACCCCCCGCCCCCCCCAACCCCCCAGCCCATTCGAGCACAGGCCACGCCCCACCAGGGCAGGCAGTGCCACCACCCCACTGCATACTCGTGACTTCCGCCTCCAGGTCGCGTGCCTGCGTGACTGCGGCAATGCGTTCCTCCTCCGCACGCCGAGCCTTGTCCTGCAGGTCGTGCATCTGCCCGGAGACATCGTCGTCGTAGAGCTCCTTCTCGCGGAGCATCGCCTTCAGCTCATCCTGCTGCTCCTGCATCCGCTGCAGCTGCGACAAGGCCTGGTGGGCCGTCTTCTCGTTGTCCTGCTTCGACTCCCGCAGCAGGCGTATTTCCTCTTCCCCTGCCTGTGTGTGATGTGTGTGACATGTTGTGTGGCGTGTGCAAACACTACGCTGTGCCACACAGAGAGAAGAGACGCACTGCACCCACCCCTGAACAAAACCCAACCCCCTGAGACGCCCCACGTGGCATCGACCTCGACCTGCCCCCATACCGTCAGTGATGTGGTGGCCTCAGCAAGGCAGCCGTCCAGCATCGCGGCACGGGCACCCGCACTCTGCACGTCGAGCTCAGCCTGCCCCAGCTTTGTCTCCAGCTCCAAGACACGTTTCAGCGAATCTGCAAGCTGGTCGGACACCTCTGCAGAGTGCCTGCGTGCGTCAGTCAGGGCCTCGTTGGTTGTGCGCTTCTGAATGCGTATCGCCGCAAGCTCATCTGCCAGAGACTGTATGCGTGCCTCGGCCTGCATGAGCTGGCTGGCGGCTGTCCTGTTTTTGGGGTTTGTCTGCGAATGCATCTGCGCCACCTCCACGAGGCGCGCCTCCGCTTCCCGAAGCTCTGTGGACTTCCGCTCCAGCTCGCCCTCCATCTCGTCGGTGCGCTCCTGCAGGCGCGACTGCAGCTCGTCACACCTGCCCTGCGCCTCCTCCAGCAGCGTCTTGGAGGACGTCACCTCCATATCCTGCGCCTCGAGCTGCTTCTGCAGCAGCGCCGTCTCCTGGTCGTGCTGCCGCTGCAACGCAGCCACGCTCTCCTCCGCCCGCTGCTTCTGTTTCCGCAGCTGCCGCTCCAGCTGCCGCACCTCCTCCTGCGTCTCGTGCTTCGCACGGTTGACCTCCTCGATAGCTCTGTGCTTCTCCAGCTCGTTGTCGCTGCAGCGCTGCGCCTTCTGGAAGTCCAGCTCATCCTGCATCGCCTTCGCCCTGTCCTCCGCACGATCCTTCGCGAGCTCGAGGTTTTCGATGAGCGACTCGCGCTCCCGCTGTGCCACCTCGAGGGCTTCACGCCCTTCGCGCTCGACTGTCTCGATGCGCTGCTGCATCATATGCTGCTGCTCCTGCACACGCTCCTGGAGGCGTGCCTGGAAGGTCGCGGCGACATCACCCGCTTCCTGCCGCAGCTGCTTGATGGTAGCCTCCAGCTTCCGCACCTTGTGCTGATGGTCGCGCCGCTCGCGCTCCGTCTTCTCGTCAGCACCCCGCGACACCTCCTGGCGCACAGAGGCAGCCTGCTGCCGGATGGCCTCCACCTCCACCTCCTTCTCCGCCAGGCTCTGTTCGTGCGCTGCCTTCAGCGCGGCTATCTCCTCCTCCAGCTCGAGCCGCACCCGCACCGACTTCGTCTGGATAAAATTGCGCTGCTTCTCGATCTCATCTTCGGCACTCGACGCACGCTTCTCCGCTGCGCTGAGCCGTGCCTCTGTGCCTGTGGTTGTGGATGCGAAGCTCGACAGCCGCTCCTCAACGAGCCTCTTAGCCGTCTGCAGCGTCTGGTAGACATAGTTGTCATAATCGAAGACACGGTCCTTGCAGTGGAGCAGCCTCGCCAGCAGGTCCGCCTCGCTGAGGGGACCCTCCTCGCTGTTGGGCGCCACGGTGCGCAGCAGCCCACGCAGCGCCTCCTCCGCATCCCGCGCAAAATCCGACGCCGTGGGCATCACCGAGGTGGACTTCCAACCCCCATTCACCAGATGCGACTTGGCTAGCTTGTGCAGCTCTGACGTACGGCGCAACTTCGTGTCGAGGGAGCTGAGCAGCATATCACGCAGCTTCACCAGCGCAGCGGCAGCGCGCTGCTGCCCGTCCTCCACCTCCGCCACAGAGGACTCATGCACAGCGATGCGCGCATTCGCCTCCCGGAGGGAGGCGTTGACCCGCGCGTGATCCAACTCCACCTGCCTCAGACGCTCTATGTCCGCCTCCATCGTCTGCACGGCAGCACGCTCCGCCTCCCGCTCCCTCTCCACCGCCTGCAGCTGCGCCGCTAGCTCCTGCTGGCGTGCACCGCCATCCGGTGCGGGTGACGGCCCCTCCTCAGGCTGCGGGTCTCGCGCAGGCCCCTCGTGTGCGGCAGGCCCCGGCACCACCACCACCACGGTGCTGGGGGAGGGGCTGGTGGGTGCGGGTGCCGGCGGAGCCGGGGGCAGAGGGCTGCTGGAGGGCTGTGGGTGCCGGTGGGGCGACGCGTCGGGCTTGCCGGATGCGATGTCGCGCTTCGCGCGCAGCACCTCGTCGCGCAGGTCCTCCAGCTCCCGCCCGATGGCGGCCTGTGCCAGGGCGATCGCGTTGGTCGTGCCGCCCCCCTCCACCTGCTTTTGGCTGGCAGCCTCGCGGTGTGCTGCGGCGCGTGCCATCGCAACCTCCAAGGCACGGCTGGCGCTGGGCTTCGGCTGTGGCGTGGCGACAGTGGTGGCGCGGATCACCTGGGGCGATGAGGGGGACGGCGAGAAGGACGATGCTGACTTGTAAGACGCAGGCGACAGGTGGACCGGCGGCTGCCCCGTCACAATCCCTGAGAACCCGCCCAGGCTGCTGTAGCGGGAGTGGAAGAAGGGGGTGTTGGAGGGCGAGAAGGCGGTCCCTCCTGTGTGCGAGGGGCCTGCCGTCGACGCCGCCGACGACGACGTGAAGACGGCAGATGTGTAGTGCCCGGTGCCCGCGTGTCTCGACGCATCTGCGCCACCCGTGTCGCGCTGGGTGGGCGGCTGGGACATATCTCGCAGCCGGTGGCGCTGCGGGGAGACCCGCTTGACACCGTCGAGCGATGAGCCACACGAGGTCCACATAGACCCCTCGTGCGCCCTGCGCCCGAAGGCCTGTTGAAGGGGGTTGGGTGCGTGTGCATGCAGGGTGTGGCTTTGCAAAAGCTATACCGAAAACACGGCAACGAATCAGCAAAAAGAAGGGACAGGGGCCGGGGCAGACGGTACGGATCTCGGCAGCTGTTCTACATTTTGAACTGCGCACGCATGTGTGTGTGGTGGTGGCCACTGCTTGAGTGGACATATCTTGTGCGGGTCACAGCCCACGGTGTGTCTGTGTGCGCGGGTGAGTGTGACTCTTCGGTTCCTTCGTCTTTCGTTCTCACTGCCACACGAGGGAGGTGGGGCAAGGTGCGCCACCGCCGCCGCATTTTTTATACAGACCCGATGTTCCTGGTTCAGGGCGGGGGGAGGGGCTGAGCGGGTTTGAGCAATGCAACATGGCGTATTGCACACGGGCTTGGTTCCCCCCATCTGCCAACAGCAGTATTTATGTTAATTTCGTTGCACTGTCTTTTCGCCGTGGGTGGAGTGGGGTATTTTATCCGAAGAATGGGCAGGTTCAGGGGAGGGAATGAAACGCGGAAACCATCGCCAAAGCTAGAGTGTTCTTTTTAAAGTCTGCTTGGTTGAGAGGGCGGGGCAAAAAAGGAGGCTCCAAAATCAGCTCTGTTGGCCATATAATGGTGCGCTGTTGCTCTCAGCTGGGTGCCACCACCAACTCTCCACTGCCACCACCACTACTACAACCACGGCAACGACGTGGACACATATCGGAATCTCGGGTTTGACACCACAGCGTTTACTTCGATACGTTACGATTAGCACCAAAGAGGATTGCCCTTTATCCGTTAGTTACAGAGACGAACACAACAAGGGCAAAAGTACGTTGCAGAGGGAGGGGGGAAAGGGGGGGGGGGAACCACTACTGTGGGTTCCAACCCCGCTGCGCGTCTGTGTGCGGCAGCAAAAATATTCATAGATACAATCGCCGTTTTGCTGCCTTCCAATATATCACCCCACCCCAACCCAGCCCCACCTGACTGGGAATGACTGCGAATAAAACCGCATCTGGTTTTCGGGCGCACAAATGAGACATGAAACACAAGGAAACCGAAGCAGGTACACGATACCGCACGTACACACGACCCAACCCCACTGCTGCACCGGCCTTATCTGCAACGCTGAGGGCGGGCTCCGAACTACACTGTATGCGAGGGCCGTGAGTAACACAGCATCCCTCGACTGCTGCTGCTGTTGATCAGACAGCCTCCTCCCACCCCCACCCCCACCCACCCGCCCCACAACCAACACACACGAATACACCACCACCGCACAATGAAGGAACCCCACACTGGAACTGCACGGCACACACACGTCAACCCTTCCCTGTTCTTGCGCAGGCACCCCCACCCCCCCACACCGAGCTGGCTCTGGTGCTGCCTCCACTGTACTCAATCGCACACACCATCACCACCCTCGCCCTCCCCACCATCAGCAGGGTCAGAGCTTGCTCTGCGGGACCACAGCCACTTCAGAGGGCCCCTCCCCCTGCCTGGGTGTGGCTGACACCGCCTCCACTGTCACGGGATTGCCGAGGAGGGATTGCGACTTGTGCGACACGATGGATGTGATGACACTGTACTTCCCGTCGTTGGCGAGGGCAGCGAAGGCGCGTGTCAGGGGCCACTTGACGCAGGGGTAGACGTTCTTCATCGTGAGGAACCTCTCGGGGTGCCGCACTCCCAGCGGGATGAACCGCGCTGTGGGGAAGAGCGACCGGAGCAGCCCAAGCGTGTTCGACCCACCCAGAGCATCGGCGGGGAACAGCGAGATCTCGGGGAGATGCGCCTTCAGGGCAGCGCTGATCTCCGTCGGCGTGGATGCCAGCGGGTAGATCGGGATGCCGTGCAGCGCGCAGACGGACGACACCTCCGAGAGGACCCCCGGGGTGGAGACGAAGTCGATCCCCGCGCGCACCGCGTCGAACGCCGCCTCTGTCCCCGTCACACCGCTCGCCCCGACGAGGAGCCCGAGGCCCTTCACCCTCTCGACGATTCTCTTCATCTCGTCCACCGGGGCGATGCCCCACCGCACCTCCACGACCTTCACCCCTGCCTTGCAGATCGCCTGCGCGAGGTTCTCCGCCTTCGTCGCGAGGCTGACATCCGTCGCCTTCTGGCTCCGCAGGATGAGCGAATCCCGCGTGATCTCCGGCACCAGCGGGGTCGACGCCCGCAGCGTCGCCTCGATGGCGCTCCGGAGCTCCGCATCCGCCGCGATACCCACCGTCAGCAGGGAGTCGACGGGGTTCCGCGCGAGGGTGCGCGACAGCACCTCACGGGTCACCGTGCAGAGGGGGCCCGGGTTCTCCTGCGCCAGGGCAGAGAGGGCATCTGCAGCACGCAGGGCGGAGTGGATCAGCTGCTTGTGCACGGTGGCGGGGTAGCCGAACCACCGCTGCTCCAGCGCCGCATCGACAAACCCGACAACCCAGCTCGCGTTGGAGCCCCGCCTGTCTGTCGGGCGGTGCTGCACAGGCGCATCGCGGGCCGACACCCGCCCCGCCGCAGATGCGACGGCGCTCCACCGCAGCCTGCCCCCTTCCGTCGCCGGGTTCTCCCTGTCGACGAGGCAGGCAATGAAGGGGATCTTGTAGACAGCCCGCAGCTTCTCACACAGCACCTCCACGCGGTTCCCAGCGTGGAGCCTCTCGGTGGGGGTGCCTGCCGATCTGCGGAAGCGGTTGCCGATCTGCGCGCCGATGCCCAGGCCCGCAGAGAGCCCGGAGGAGAAGACCGTGTCGTCGGTTGTGGTGCGGATGCCCTCCAGCTTGGCAAGCGCGTAGAGCGAATCCTCAGAGAGGACCAGAAGCATGAGGTAGGGCAGGGCGGACTTGACAGTGCTGTGCAGCAGAGCAGGGTCGCTGAACATGTCGGGTTTCCATGAGGCGTCCAGAACAACAGGGACTCGGGAGAGATGGGCTTTTTTAATGCAGTGCCCCCAGGCGGAGCGGACGACGTGGCTGACGGAGGGGGAGAGGGCGCTGGTGTAGAGCGCACCGGCGTCTTTATATATCGGTGCCCAATCGTAGTCACGCCCGTCGACTCTCCTGCAGAAGGAGGAGTGCCTGTGTTGGTAGAGATCCATTGCCCCGATGGAGAAGACGGCTCCTGTCTCGGCATCGAGGGATTCGTCCATCACCATGTGGGACATGTCGACTCCGGCAGCGGCAGCGAGTTTAAGGACATTGGAGGACATGAAGCTGACAGGGAGAACGCTCACCATGCGGACCGGGCGTGTGAGGGTTCCGAACCCGACTGCGGCGGAGAATTCAGCCCCCCCGAAGTCGAGCCTGCATTGCGCGGGGAGCGCCACACGCGAGGGGTCTGCCACATCGTTGCTGTCCGCCTGGAAGCTCATCAGCACCTCCCCGAAGCACACCACCCCAGACATGGTGGCGGAGTGGGAAGGGGAGTGGGGGTGGGGGGATAGGAGGGTATGCGCGCTGGCGCACCACCGCTGACGCCCCCTCCAACCCCCCCGTGTCGGGCAGGCTTATGCTACCACTGCACGCCTGCTGATGGTGGGGAATGGGTGGTGGCGGTGGTGTGAACAGCAGAGATTTGACCGATGTGTTCTGCGCTATTGTTAAGCTATCTGGGTGGCTCTGAGCTGTTGTGTAAAAGATTCGCAGGAGGGGGAGTGGATGGGCGTTGAGGTTTTTCAATCGTCTTCGGTTGCCTTGATGATGGGGGGCCCTTCCCCCCCCCCCCCCCCCCGGGCGAAATCTGTTCTCTGCAAAACAGTGCCAGGTCAAGAGGGTCTTGCCTGGGAAGGCGCACGCTTCCAGCACCCTCTAGGCAGGGCTAGAATCGAACAGGGTGTGCATGCCAGAGAAAAGCAAACCGTTCACATCCCCCACTGATGTGGGGCCTGCCAGCACGACAAAGGCAGCATGCGCGAATGCGACCGCGCTGCCCACACGGATGAGATATTTTCGTGGGAAGGGAGGGGGTCAGCACAGCCTCCCGCCCTAACCCAAAAGAGTGAAAAAGAAAGATGTTCCTCTCGCAGAGAGGCGCAAAAACATATCGTTCAAAGCACTTGAAAGAAAGCCCAGGGCACCGCAACCCACACCTCCGGACAATTTTACACATGTGTGCCAAATAGGGCCGCAGAACAGAATGAGACAGGGCTTCGGTTGGTTTTTGTGCGTCAACATCGGGTGTAGCAAAAAGCAACATGGTGCAGCAGCATGGTGCGCATGGTTGCAGATGCCAACCCTTGTTGCCCAAAACAATCTATCATATTTTGGTTCCGGACACAGAGGGAACGGGGGGGGAGGAGAAATCCTGCCGGGGTCAAAACAGAATGACGACGCGCCGAGTTGTGCTGCTAATAACCCTCCCCCCCCCCTTCACCCCCCCCCCCCCACCCTCGCCCGCACCATCTTCGCATTCCGACATTCTTCACACCCGAAAGGGCGGGAGGTGCCGATCCTACGCAGTGCGGGGGTGATCAACTTACCCCGTCGCCTCGGGGGTGTCTGTGGGTGGCCCGCCCTCTGTGCCTGAGGGGGTGGCGGTGGCGCCGTTGGGGATTGCAGCGGGTGCTGCCTCCGGAGCGGCGTCAGGGGCAGCCTTCTTCGCGGGGTAATTCCGCTCCCCGAAGATCGCGGTGCCGACCCGCACCATGGTGGACCCCTCCTCGATCGCCAGCTGCATGTCGCCGCTCATACCCATGGACAGCTCTTTGATGTCCACCCCCGGGAGGGCGAGGGCGTTCACCTTTTCCTTCAGAGATGCCAGGGTTTTGAAGCAGTCCCTCACACACGCCTCCTCCGGCGAGTTGATCCCGATGGTCATCAGGCCCTCCACAGCGACACGGTCGGAGTACTTCTCGGAGATCTCCGTGATGAGAGGGATGCACATGTCAGGCGCACACCCGCTCTTCTGCTCCTCACGCGATGTGTTGACCTGAATGTAAATCCGAAGGGTCCTGCCGAGATCACCCAGCTTGGTGTGGATCTTCCCCACTAGCCCCACGCTGTCAATCGTCTGGATGCAGTCTGCGTACCGCAGGATGTGGTTGACTTTGTTCGACTGCAGGTGCCCGATAAAATGCTTGTCAAAGCTATGATCGGCAATGCCATCTGCAACGCGCTCCACCGCGGTCTGAACCTGGTTCTCCCCAATAATGCACGGCTGCTCTCTGGAATGCCGTGCCGCCTCCAACACCTCCTCGAAAGAGCGTGTCTTTGTCGCGAGGCACAGCTTCACCGACGACGGGTCCCTCCCGCAACGCACACAAGCCGCTTCGATTTGCCGATACACCTCCTGCATGCCTTCTCCGATGAGCGACATCTCCGACGGGCTGGGTGGGTGGGCGGGTGAGGTGATCAGCACCCCACAGCAAGGTGTGCCTTGACGCCCAGGCCAGCCACCTGTGTCAGGTATGGTGTGGGTGTGTGGAGGGGTGATGTGTTGCACCGGAGCAGAAGCTAAAGCCGCCCAGATAGTGGTGCCCCCGGAGGGCCGTCTGTGTGGAGTGGCAACACACACACGCCAGTCTTTTTAGTTTAGTGTAGGAAGCACCGAGCGAACTCTGGTTGCTGCCTCCACTGTCCACACCACATGGCAACACACACACACGGGATATAACCCGACTGCGATCTGAAGTGACCAGCATGCAAGTTGACTCCGCCCCCAGCTGAACTACCGAGCTGTCACACAACCGTGGAGGGGGTGAGGGGTTGTGAGGGGGTGTGCTACCCACCAATGCGTAACTGTTTTGTTCCACAGCCACCTCCCCCGACCTGTGTGCTTGCTTCTCCTGTTTTTGCTTTGGTATCGACGACCACCACCCTGGCGTGCAACGAGACGACCAGGGGGGGGTGGCACAAAATCTGCTGCTGTTTTATTTTGCCCTTTTTCTCTGACGGGGCTTCCTGCCCTGTTGTTGCTGCTGCTTTGGGAATAGGGGGGGATGGAGGGCTTGGGAGAGCGTGTTGCTTTCACCGAGGCGCTTTAGCGCCGTCGGCACCCCAGAGGGGGGGGAGAGGGGGGGGGGGGCTTTTTAGGCCTGGTGCTGGGTGACGTACACAATTGGTCAGCAGAGGCTACTCACTGGGTTTGGGATATTTTTTTCCGCTCGAAATGTACTCCAATCTGTGGATCTGGCCAGCAGTGAGGAAGATGGAGGCATATAGGGGGGGGGGGGGTAACGGGGATGGCGTCCTGCAAAAAAATAGAGAGATGGCGGGGAGGGGGGCGAAAAGGGCTCGCTTCGGGACACGCTTCGAACCGCTTCCTTATTGGTCGGACAGTGTGATGCCGTGATCGATACTGACACCACCACACACACACACACACACCCGCCCACCTCAACGTGGTAGTCAACTGAACATATCTTAGCCCAAGGAAGGGGGTGGGGGGGGGGGGGAGAGGGGGGTGGGGGGGAGGGTTTGTGAAGATGGGGCCTGTGTCGTGTCTGGGCAATGGAGATGGGGAAGGGGGGGGGGGGGTGACGGAGTTCACCCCACACCTCTCCCCCCCCATACCAGCCCCAGTTTCCATCCGAGCTGCTGAACCGATCATCGCCATCCGCATATTCACGCCGGGACCCCGCACCCCCCCCCCCCCATGCCCTCCCCGTCCTCAACCGCCCCTCCGTGAAAAAAATAGTCCAGTAAAAATGCCGCCTGCCTTGCCATGCCTTCTTGTCTTTTTTCCGAATATACAAAAACAGGCCCAACTTATTCTGAGCGTGTCATGCTTCGTGTCATGCCCTTTTTCTCCCCCCCCAATTTTTCCCCATCACACACCTTTGTGTGCAGAGTTTGGTTGTCCGTAGATACGCCTGCCAGCAGCAGTTATGTTCTGCCACCGGCAAAAGAGAAAAAAAAACGGGGTGGAAAAAAACGGCATGAACTGGCCAGTCTTCCCACAGCAATCGCTTCAGAATGGGGGATGGGGGGGCGAGAGAGGGTGTGATCCACTCCGCGTCAAAACCGCGTCAGTGTGACACACTGTAAGGCTGAGGCCTTCCAGTGTGTTCCAGTGTGCCCACTAAATTAAGAGGAATCTCGCTTTTTTAACGCACTTTTTAAAGATCGAAGCGCCTATTTTTTTGGATTACTTCTTGAAATACATTCTACAGAAGCCGGGCATATGATGGGTACATCCAGGCAGAGCACTCCTCATAAACCACCACCCATGCACCATGAGTGGTCAGACGCACGCACGCCTCACTCCGGGGTTATCGTTTCGATTGTTTTTTTTGTCGGAAGCAATACATAACTTTCTGCGTTTTTTTGGGCATTGGAGAAGCAAACAAAACTACACCGCACACCCCGGTTTTGGTGTGAACCAGCTGGCGCTGCAAAACAGCGCAGCGGGGAAAGGGGGGGGGACGGGGGCAGCGGGGAAGGGGGGGACGCACTGCTGTGTTTTGGCTGAAAATATGGGTGGGGGGGGGGGGAGCAGCAGCAACGCGCATTCAGACCCCACCCCCCCCCCCCCGCCCCTCCCGCGACCCCCTCCCCGCCCGAGACAAGTCAGGGGACAGGAGTCACGCCTTGAGGGGCTGTCCAGAGGTGAACTGGAATAGCGCTGTGACTACGCTTCCGCAAGCTCCTCCCTCCGCTTCTCCTCGGCCTCCCACACCTGTGTGTCGTGGAGGTGGAATGTGCTTGGGTGGGTGGGTGGAGGGTGCCAACAACAACAACAACACTGAACAAAATCCCTTGCCATGCCCAGTTCTGCTAACCCCAACACAATGTGGAGACAGAAAAAGAGGGACGCCAGATCATCTCCCTCCTAAGCTACATACCAGCCTGTGAGTGTTCTTCGGCATGTAGACGTACGACACGTAGCTGTGGGGCAGGGTAATCGCCAGGAACAGGCCGTACACCGACCCGAGGAAGAGCACGGGGTTGCTGTACTTCGGCATTGTCGATCAGCTGATGTGTCACCTGGGGAGGACGGTGGGTTATCACGACGCGCTGGGCTACACCCTCCACATGTATACGCAGGGGGTTTCCGGAAGGGAGGTGACGAGGAGGGGGGACTTGGGTTGCTGGAGGCAGAGGAGGGGGGGGGGGGGGCGAAAGGGAGCCTGGCACCCTCAGTTGAATCATCTCTATGGCAGACCAGGTTCCGCATCTCCATCCTGCCCCCCCCCCACCCACCCACCCCACCCCCCCCCCCCCTCACCACCGCTCCATCTCGTATACTTAAAGTGTGAAGACCTGAAGGGAGGACCTGAAGGGAGGGGCTGGGGGCTCACGTTTCTGGGTTTCACTCTAGAGCAAAGCTTTCCTACCCTCCCCTCCCTCCCGGTTCCCGGTTCCCGTTGTATTTCATTTTTAAAAAAAAAATGCGGCTGGCCTTTCGCCTCCCTTGAGTGTGGGTCACATGCGCGCGCGATTATTTCTTTGGAGCAGGGTAGGGCACACCGAACACCTCCAGTTTGATGCAATACCCGGTGGACCAGGTGTCCACACACCGGGTGCAGCAGGTATTGCAGCAAAGCAGAATGGCACAGTCTTTTCACACCCCCCCCCCCCTCCCTTCTTCGTCCCCCAGATGTGATGCTCTTGAGAGTGGTTTCGGCTGCGCGGGTGCAACATAATAAAGGGCACAGCCCTGCGATTGAGGCGGCCCTATTTTTTCTGTATTTTGGTTTTGCCACTTTGCCCCCACCCCCACCCCCACCCTCCCAACCCCAACCCCCCTCTCTCCACAACACGCTCAGTTTGGCACACGCACGCGGGGGAAAGCAGTAATTGAAACCGAAATCAACTACGGGCATGTGTGTGTTTGCATTGACCACTTCTTGAGCGAGCGGAACCTGTGCGGATCCTGGCCCCCCCCATATGTGGGTGTGTGTTGGCGCGGACAACACAAACAATACCACCGGGGGAGCTGGATCAGACGAGCTGTTGCTCGACGGCAGCACCGGCGACACGCTCTTCAATCACCCGTGTGTTGGAGGGGAGGGGGGTGGGGCGATTGTCGCGATAGCCTCGCGACTACAGCCCGTTGAGGACGGGGTGTGTGTGTGTGTGCGATTCTTGGGTAAGAAATTCTGTTTGCTTATTCTGATCCTGATCAAGAACACCCAAAGCCGAGGAAGCCAAAAAAAAACATCAGCTATGCATGGCAGGTCCCGCTGCTTCCCCCTGCTGAGGGCCAGTGTGGCCGCGGTGCGTTATCCGGGTCAGTTTGTTTGTTTGTGTATTGCCCTGTTGCACGGGAGAGGGGGGGAGGCCGAGACAGCTGCCTAGCGCATGTAACGAGCAAAGGAAAAAGTAAAAACAATGCATCGGCAAGGCGCCTTTGGGAGGATGCATAATACATGATTTTCCACCATGTACCCTCTTGACAAACCCTCCTTTCATCCGTGTGCCCATCAGCTCCATCCTCACTCCTGGCTGTACACTGCTAGTGCCTCAACCGTCAATTGATCTTCGTATGTTCACGGATCCAAGACGGTGATGTCCTTGCGTATATACTTCCTGGTGCAATCGGTAAACGTCGAATGCGTATGATGATCATTTCACCGCGATGACGGTCGTTCTGCAACGAACTTGGAGGATATCTTTTGAACGATTTTTTATCTTTTTTGGAGTCGTGGCCGTGCCTACACGCACACGCGATGCATTCATTGTGCACGATGCCTCTCCATTTTGCTTTGGAACGGGGGGGATACATTCAAAACTCCACCCAATCACACACCTTCGTTATTTCGGTTCTGCAAACAGAGGCCTTTCGTGGCCTTTCGTTCTGTGCGGGGGAGGGGAGGGTTGATTAATGTTCGTTGTCCTTTCTGTGACACGCCAGTCAACGCATTTCCTTCGCATCCGCCAGGGTGTTAATCTCAAGGCGAAAAGGAACGCCTTCGGCAAAGATTCGGTCATCAGGATGATTTCCTTGAGGGGGGAAATCATGGCATGCTCAAAATTGGCCAAACAGAGCAGGTGCGGGAAAATCATGGTTAAGCATCACGACCGCCAGGGCCCCACAGGCTCGTGTTGCTGTTGGAAGTGTTGCCAGTTGAAGTTGCAAGAGCAGATATGCCCTCGGCAGAACCACGCTCCAACTGCCCCCCTTCTCTTTAGTATTGTGTATTGTTCGTCAAGCTTCTTCCTAAAGCTGAGCTCATTCACTGTGGGGGGAAATGGGGTCGCTAACATAGACACAGCGATACACACGTGAGTATTTTGTGATGTCGGAGAAAGCACCGGCGATCTCCACAAGCTTATGATCACACCATCCTCATGCGAAATACAGCTGGGGACACCGTCGTGCAGGATCAGTTATGGGAAAACAGATAGATAAAGCAAGAAAAGGGGGTGCATTGATCACGAAACACACAGGAAAAAACACCTGTGGAGGCGGTGGGGGGGTGGGAGGGGCGACCCTCGGTGTATCAGGCGAAGCGCCTCTTTGCGTTGCATTCCTTTCACACCTGACACAAAGCGACACCCTTGTTTGTAAGAGAGGGACGGGAAATAAAGACACACACACACCAATAGTTGGGTTGAGTTTCCGATTGTTTTAGCACACCACCGCTCAGATCGCCAATTCATCCGCCCTGTGGGAATGCTGTCCACTTGTCCTTGAATCTGGATCTTGAACTCGGAAGGGGCTATTTCGCTGAAGCTAGACTTGCCCCGATAACCTCATGTGACAAGAACAATCCCGTGTAGACCTGAATGACCCACCGCGACAATCCCTTCGCCAGAAAGGATGTGCCGACCTGTGTTCGGAGAGATGAGGTTGCACGAGCGCGTTGGCATCCCGCTACAATACCACTTATGTCGCGAAGAAGACTCGGATGTTCGCGACAGTCCCGCACAAGCGTCGCTATGGAAAATAAGGCGCTCGAATGACATCGAATGGCAAGGAGGCATGCACAGATCGGTGCGCCCGAAGCTCGCCGTTCTCCTTCACCCCAGAGCGAAAAGAATTTTCTCCTTACGTTATCAGAGGTGGCATCGCCCAGCAACTGCCAAGAACAGCACTAAACTACTTTCGCTGAGAGCTTGTGCCTCAAGGCCATGAGGGCCCTGTGAAGTGTCGCCGAGGTGGTATGCACCCCGAGCGGAGCCGCCCTCCTAAGAACAATACAATATGGCAACACAGTCTTGGCAATAAACAATGTCTCAACAGCAAGCGGAATTACAGATGGCATTTGTTGTCCCACCCCCACCCCCTGCCCGTCCAGAGGAAACCGGGATCGGGTGCCTATTTCCGGGTGCCTTGCAGGGTGTATTGGGAATAGAAAAAAGGGCGGGTGGCGGGGTACGGAAACTACTAGGTGGGCACCAGGTGGGCAAAACAAGCCAGGCTTCTCAGGCAGCACAGCAGGGCCTTGCAGCATCGCACCGTTCCGAAGGATGGGTACGCGATGCAGGTTTGGGTCTTGTGCTAATGTTACACACAGCAAGACCCCTGACTGAACTGAAGGGTTCGTCTCCCAGCCTTGTATAATCCCATCTGGCTGACCTGGTGTATCCAGTTTTATGCACAAACCGTTGGGCGCTCGAGGTGCCCCCCTCAAGGGGATGACTCATCTCATCGGTGATCGGTCAGCCCACGGGCCATCGCTCTGTGCTTCTTCAGACAGAATGCATGCCCAAACAGTACCGACCACTTCGGAGAAACGTGGATCACCCACCCACCTTGCCACCCCCCATGACGTATTCTCTGCACGATGCAACGACATGAGTTTCTGTCAGATTTGGGAGGATTCTTCATATTCCTGGATTTCCCGAATTTCCTGGATTTCCCCCGGCCCCTTAGGCGATTTCAGGGCGGACAGGGCGGACATATCCGGACCGGAAATCCGGGTGTCCGGATGTCCGGGTCCAATTTTGACCCCCCCCCCCCCCGGACATGTCCGGCCAGGACCTCAATAGTTTGATTTTTGGTCCAGAAAATAGTTTGAAAATTTTTGAAATCTGGGTGCCCAAATTTTTTGCTCCTAAGACCGGCGATTTGTAGGGGGACCCTTTCGAAATTTTTTTTTGGAGAAGGGTAAATTGAACGTTTTTGGCCAAATGAAGCCACTGCGACCATTCCCGGGCCTCGGAAATCAGATTTTGGCCCCTCAAATGCGGTGCCGGTCCGGACAAAAAACCGAAAAAATCGTGAAAAATGGCCCATTTTCCCCAGCCAAAAATGGGCCAAAAATGCCCCCGGACACCCCCAGAGACATGTCCTAATCCGGGGTGCCAGTAGGGGGGACCTTTCGAATTTTTTTTCGAGGAGAGGTCAATTGAACGTTTTTGGACATCTGAGGCCACTGCGACCATTCCCAGGCCTCGGAAATGAGATTTTTGGCCCTCAAATGGGGTACCGGTCCCCACGAAATTCCGAAAAATTCATGAAAATCGAAAGGTCCCACGCACCAAATTCTGCCCAAAAATCGTCAAAAATGGACATGTCATATGCAGCAATGGGGCACCAATCACTCCCCAATTTTTGCTCAATGATTCCACGGCAAGCCAGATTTTCTGATCAATTAGTTTGTTTGAGCATGTTCCTGGCCCTTGTTTGGAAAGTAGATGACCCCTGGCTGGAGAGGACGGTTGTGCTTGACCGGACGGAGAGAGAACCTTCTCCATAACCACCTCCACTCCACAATGCCACAAGTGGCAGGAAGGCCGGGTGTTACAGGCCTCAACCAGGGTTCCAAGGCTCTCCACTTCCTGGCTGCGTCAGGGATCACCGGGTACAGCGAGCAGGATTCCCTGTCTTGACACCCCAGCATGTGCCACCGGAAGAACCCGAAACAGCAGCCCCCCCCTCATGGGGGTTGCAAGAGGCACGGAAATCGTTCAAATCGGACCAAGTCCGAAAATTCGGCACTTTCTTGGGTACAAATTGCGGTCCGAAATTTTCCGATTTTTTGAAAAAAGGCTAATTCTGTAAGGGGGGTGTCGATTCTGGACAAAAAATAATTTTTTTCAAAAAAAAAATCGAAAAATCGGGGGAAAATGCTGAAAAATGGCAAAAAAAAGAGTATGGGGAGTTGGGTCCAGTTTAGCAAAGTCGTCATATTTTTCGGGTGTTTTTTTGAATGGGACACCCGAAGAACCCGTTGAGACGTGAATGACATCGTGAACATATCTGCCAGAGAATCCTCAAGCTTCGTGCCTCAAGAACGTGGGACAACACGGCGCTGCAGGCGCATCCTGGGCCGCAGACCAGCAAGCCGGCAAAATAGCCAAGGCCGCCTACACGGCGAGCCTTCTACAGATTCCAGATTGCTCAAACGAGCGTGTCCAGGAAGCTTGAGCTTTGGGTGGGGACGGGGGGGGGGGGGGGGGGCGGGGGGCGGGGCGGGGGTGTTGGTTATTCCTCATCATCAGCGCGGTCGTCCTCTCCACTGTTTTTTATGGGACACCCCGAAGAACCCCAGGATAGGCAGGGTGATGTGCACATTATCCGCGAGGCAGGGAGGACACGCCTCGGGCCGCCGCACAAAATCAGGGGTGTCCACCACCCTCCAAGCTGCCGCGCAGCCATCCAAAAGCAACTGCATGCCTTTCACTGAATATTGGAGTAGTGTAGCCACAGCCCATCAGAGCTGTCAACTGCACTGATTCCTGCAAGCTCAAACCCCCATGATAACGAAACGAAGCAAACCATACACCATAACAAATCGAGACAGAACACACACGTCATCTCTTCGACCCTGCCCGGCAATTTCACTTGCCCTTCTTCCCCTTCGCAGTGGTCTTCTTCGCAGCGGCCTTCGCAGCGGTCTTCTTCACAGAGGCCTTCTTGTACTTCTTGCTTGCGGGGGCCGCACTGCCAGCAGGCGGCGAGCTCTCGGAGGGCCGCTTCTTAGCAGAACCCTCCTTCCCCGCAGGGGGCTGTCTCGTAGGGGGGTTCTCACACGGAGACGAAGAAGAGGAAGTGTTTGTAGCGGTCTTCTTCGCAGCGGCCTTCGCAGGGGCCTTCGCAGCGGTCTTCTTCACAGCGGCCTTCTTGTCCCTCTTGCTTGCGGGGGCCTTACTGCCAGCAGGCGGCGAGCTCTCGGAGGGCCGCTTCTTAGCAGAACCCTCCTTCCCGGCAGGGGGCTGTCTCGCAGGGGGGTTCTCCACATGGGGTGGGGTTTTGGAGGAGCGCGGCCTTTTCTTGGGCGGGACATCGTCAGAAGATGAAGAAGACGAAGACGAAGAGGAAGAGGAAGAAGAGGAAGTGTTTGTGGAAGAAGAAGTATTCGGGGAAGAAGAGGAAGAGGGGATGTCAGCCGTTTCTTCCGTGTCCGACGAATCCTCGCCCTCCAGATCCCGACACTCGGAGGACCCCACACTGGCCCCGTCCGCGTCCTCTTCCCCACCATCCAGAAACAGGCGATCCCTATCGAAGCGGGAAGTCCACACCTGTCTGCTGGACTTCCAGGGCCCAGGGTCCACCGACAGATTGGCCCCACCCAGTGCGCCCCAATCCTCCCTCCTCGTGGCTGCGAGGGTCTGCCACCTGGCCTTCTTCTCCTTCGCAGCCCACAACTCCAGCAGGGTGTCGGCCGCAGTCTTTGAGGCGGCAGCCTCATCATCGCTCCACGGGTAGCTCGCCGTGTCGGCTTGACGCGTGAGCTTGCTCGCCAGGAGCGTGTACCCGCACAGGGGCATCTCCGGAATACTCCAGCGCAGCCTGAAGTTGTGCAGGTGGGCGGCCACCTGGAAGCAGGGGTTCAGCCAATTGAGGCCGCCCTTCACAGTCTCCAGGTTCCAGATCTTCCGGAAGATCGCGAACGACTGCTTCAGGCGTGCGATGGCCCTCTCCACACGCGAACGGCCAGCAGCGTGTGCGCGGTTGAACTCTACGCACCCAGGAGTACGCAGGCGGGAGAAGAAGTCGAAGTCCGTCGACCTGTTCTCGTCGTTCGGCTTCGCGACGCGGCGGTTCGGCATCACGACACAGGCCGCGTCAGCATACGCCCCGTCACCGAGGACGATGTCATTCGCGCGGAGAGGGACGCGTTTGTAGGTGTCGGCCTGCGGGGGCTTCCTGGCGGATCCCCAGATGTCCCCATCGGGTCGGGGCCCGGGGTTCAGCGCCGACAACCCCGCAATGAAGCCGAGGGCTGTGATGCACAGCTGCAGCTTCTTCGCGTGGCGGGAGTAGTACCCACTGTAGTCTGTCTTATTTGCACAGACGTACACGGGGAACACGTCCACCGCAAGCGACGCGAGGGGCTGGAAGGGGAAGTGGTTCACTGAGCGGTGAGCCCAGGGCTTGGTGAACCACTCACGGCCCTTCACATCTGTCCCCATCTCATCCATGCTGGAGAGGAGATGCATCACCCCCTTGTGGTACTCCGCCGACAGAGTCTCGCGCTCGAGAGAGACTCCTGGGAGGTGCTGCCTGAAACCGGCGTTGCTCAGCTCCGGGACGTGGCGAAGGTACACCAGGGAGATGAGGAGGCAGCGGCGCGGGCATGCGCTATCCGGTAGGGGGTAACCCATTTGTGGGTGGGGGGGAACCCCTAGAGGCAGGGGGTAACCCATTTGTGGCTGGGGGGAACCCCTAGAGGTAGGGGGTAACCCATTAGTGGGTGGGGGGAACCCCTAGAGGCAGGGGGTAACCCATTTGTGGCTGGGGGGAACCCCTAGAGGCAGGGGGTAACCCATTTGTGGGTGGGGGGAACCCCTAGAGGCAGGGGGTAACCCATTTGTGGGTGGGGGGAACCCCTAGAGGCAGGGGGTAACCCATTTGTGGGTGGGGGGAACCCCTAGAGGTAGGGGGTAACCCATTTGTGGCTGGGGGGAACCCCTAGAGGCAGGGGGTAACCCATTTGTGGGTGGGGGGAACCCCTAGAGGCAGGGGGTAACCCATTTGCGGCTGGGGGGAACCCCTAGAGGCAGGGGGTAACCCATTTGTGGGTGGGGGGAACCCCTAGAGGTAGGGGGTAACCCATTTGTGGGTGGGGCGAACCCCTAGAGGCAGGGGGTAACCCATTTGTGGGTGGGGGGAACCCCTAGAGGTAGGGGGTAACCCATTAGTGGGTGGGGGGAACCCCTAGAGGCAGGGGGTAACCCATTTGTGGGTGGGGGGAACCCCTAGAGGCAGGGGGTAACCCATTTGTGGCTGGGGGGAACCCCTAGAGGCAGGGGGTAACCCATTTGTGGGTGGGGGGAACCCCTAGAGGTAGGGGGTAACCCATTTGTGGCTGGGGGGAACCCCTAGAGGCAGGGGGTAACCCATTTGTGGGTGGGGGGAACCCCTAGAGGCAGGGGGTAACCCATTTGTGGGTGGGGGGAACCCCTAGAGGCAGGGGGTAACCCATTTGTGGCTGGGGGGAACCCCTAGAGGTAGGGGGTAACCCATTAGTGGGTGGGGGGAACCCCTAGAGGCAGGGGGTAACCCATTTGTGGGTGGGGGGAACCCCTAGAGGCAGGGGGTAACCCATTTGCGGCTGGGGGGAACCCCTAGAGGCAGGGGGTAACCCATTTGTGGGTGGGGGGAACCCCTAGAGGTAGGGGGTAACCCATTTGTGGGTGGGGCGAACCCCTAGAGGCAGGGGGTAACCCATTTGTGGGTGGGGGGAACCCCTAGAGGTAGGGGGTAACCCATTAGTGGGTGGGGGGAACCCCTAGAGGCAGGGGGTAACCCATTTGTGGGTGGGGGGAACCCCTAGAGGCAGGGGGTAACCCATTTGTGGCTGGGGGGAACCCCTAGAGGCAGGGGGTAACCCATTAGTGGGTGGGGGGAACCCCTAGAGGCAGGGGGTAACCCATTTGTGGGTGGGGGGAACCCCTAGAGGTAGGGGGTAACCCATTAGTGGGTGGGGGGAACCCCTAGAGGCAGGGGGTAACCCATTTGTGGGTGGGGGGAACCCCTAGAGGCAGGGGGTAACCCATTAGTGGGTGGGGGGAACCCCTAGAGGCAGGGGGTAACCCATTTGTGGGTGGGGGGAACCCCTAGAGGTAGGGGGTAACCCATTTGTGGGTGGGGGGAACCCCTAGAGGCAGGGGGTAACCCATTAGTGGGTGGGGGGAACCCCTAGAGGCAGGGGGTAACCCATTTGTGGGTGGGGGGAACCCCTAGAGGTAGGGGGTAACCCATTTGTGGGTGGGGCGAACCCCTAGAGGCAGGGGGTAACCCATTTGTGGGTGGGGGGAACCCCTAGAGGTAGGGGGTAACCCATTAGTGGGTGGGGGGAACCCCTAGAGGCAGGGGGTAACCCATTTGTGGCTGGGGGGAACCCCTAGAGGCAGGGGGTAACCCATTTGTGGGTGGGGGGAACCCCTAGAGGCAGGGGGTAACCCATTTGTGGGTGGGGGGAACCCCTAGAGGTAGGGGGTAACCCATTTGTGGGTGGGGGGAACCCCTAGAGGCAGGGGGTAACCCATTTGCGGCTGGGGGGAACCCCTAGAGGCAGGGGGTAACCCAGTTGTGGCTGGGGGGAACCCCTAGAGGCAGGGGGTAACCCATTAGTGGGTGGGGGGAACCCCTAGAGGCAGGGGGTAACCCAGTTGTGGCTGGGGGGAACCCCTAGAGGCAGGGGGTAACCCATTTGTGGGTGGGGGGAACCCCTAGAGGTAGGGGGTAACCCATTAGTGGGTGGGGGGAACCCCTAGAGGCAGGGGGTAACCCATTTGTGGGTGGGGGGAACCCCTAGAGGCAGGGGGTAACCCATTAGTGGGTGGGGGGAACCCCTAGAGGCAGGGGGTAACCCATTTGTGGGTGGGGGGAACCCCTAGAGGTAGGGGGTAACCCATTTGTGGGTGGGGGGAACCCCTAGAGGCAGGGGGTAACCCATTTGTGGCTGGGGGGAACCCCTAGAGGCAGGGGGTAACCCAGTTGTGGCTGGGGGGAACCCCTAGAGGCAGGGGGTAACCCATTAGTGGGTGGGGGGAACCCCTAGAGGCAGGGGGTAACCCAGTTGTGGCTGGGGGGAACCCCTAGAGGCAGGGGGTAACCCATTTGTGGGTGGGGGGAACCCCTAGAGGTAGGGGGTAACCCATTAGTGGGTGGGGGGAACCCCTAGAGGCAGGGGGTAACCCATTTGTGGGTGGGGGGAACCCCTAGAGGCAGGGGGTAACCCATTAGTGGGTGGGGGGAACCCCTAGAGGCAGGGGGTAACCCATTTGTGGGTGGGGGGAACCCCTAGAGGTAGGGGGTAACCCATTTGTGGGTGGGGGGAACCCCTAGAGGCAGGGGGTAACCCATTAGTGGGTGGGGGGAACCCCTAGAGGCAGGGGGTAACCCATTTGTGGGTGGGGGGAACCCCTAGAGGTAGGGGGTAACCCATTTGTGGGTGGGGCGAACCCCTAGAGGCAGGGGGTAACCCATTTGTGGGTGGGGGGAACCCCTAGAGGTAGGGGGTAACCCATTAGTGGGTGGGGGGAACCCCTAGAGGCAGGGGGTAACCCATTTGTGGGTGGGGGGAACCCCTAGAGGCAGGGGGTAACCCATTTGTGGCTGGGGGGAACCCCTAGAGGCAGGGGGTAACCCATTTGTGGGTGGGGGGAACCCCTAGAGGTAGGGGGTAACCCATTTGTGGCTGGGGGGAACCCCTAGAGGCAGGGGGTAACCCATTTGTGGGTGGGGGGAACCCCTAGAGGCAGGGGGTAACCCATTTGTGGGTGGGGGGAACCCCTAGAGGCAGGGGGTAACCCATTTGTGGCTGGGGGGAACCCCTAGAGGTAGGGGGTAACCCATTAGTGGGTGGGGGGAACCCCTAGAGGCAGGGGGTAACCCATTTGTGGGTGGGGGGAACCCCTAGAGGCAGGGGGTAACCCATTTGCGGCTGGGGGGAACCCCTAGAGGCAGGGGGTAACCCATTTGTGGGTGGGGGGAACCCCTAGAGGTAGGGGGTAACCCATTTGTGGGTGGGGCGAACCCCTAGAGGCAGGGGGTAACCCATTTGTGGGTGGGGGGAACCCCTAGAGGTAGGGGGTAACCCATTAGTGGGTGGGGGGAACCCCTAGAGGCAGGGGGTAACCCATTTGTGGGTGGGGGGAACCCCTAGAGGCAGGGGGTAACCCATTTGTGGCTGGGGGGAACCCCTAGAGGCAGGGGGTAACCCATTAGTGGGTGGGGGGAACCCCTAGAGGCAGGGGGTAACCCATTTGTGGGTGGGGGGAACCCCTAGAGGTAGGGGGTAACCCATTAGTGGGTGGGGGGAACCCCTAGAGGCAGGGGGTAACCCATTTGTGGGTGGGGGGAACCCCTAGAGGCAGGGGGTAACCCATTAGTGGGTGGGGGGAACCCCTAGAGGCAGGGGGTAACCCATTTGTGGGTGGGGGGAACCCCTAGAGGTAGGGGGTAACCCATTTGTGGGTGGGGGGAACCCCTAGAGGCAGGGGGTAACCCATTAGTGGGTGGGGGGAACCCCTAGAGGCAGGGGGTAACCCATTTGTGGGTGGGGGGAACCCCTAGAGGTAGGGGGTAACCCATTTGTGGGTGGGGCGAACCCCTAGAGGCAGGGGGTAACCCATTTGTGGGTGGGGGGAACCCCTAGAGGTAGGGGGTAACCCATTAGTGGGTGGGGGGAACCCCTAGAGGCAGGGGGTAACCCATTTGTGGCTGGGGGGAACCCCTAGAGGCAGGGGGTAACCCATTTGTGGGTGGGGGGAACCCCTAGAGGCAGGGGGTAACCCATTTGTGGGTGGGGGGAACCCCTAGAGGTAGGGGGTAACCCATTTGTGGGTGGGGGGAACCCCTAGAGGCAGGGGGTAACCCATTTGCGGCTGGGGGGAACCCCTAGAGGCAGGGGGTAACCCAGTTGTGGCTGGGGGGAACCCCTAGAGGCAGGGGGTAACCCATTAGTGGGTGGGGGGAACCCCTAGAGGCAGGGGGTAACCCAGTTGTGGCTGGGGGGAACCCCTAGAGGCAGGGGGTAACCCATTTGTGGGTGGGGGGAACCCCTAGAGGTAGGGGGTAACCCATTAGTGGGTGGGGGGAACCCCTAGAGGCAGGGGGTAACCCATTTGTGGGTGGGGGGAACCCCTAGAGGCAGGGGGTAACCCATTAGTGGGTGGGGGGAACCCCTAGAGGCAGGGGGTAACCCATTTGTGGGTGGGGGGAACCCCTAGAGGTAGGGGGTAACCCATTTGTGGGTGGGGGGAACCCCTAGAGGCAGGGGGTAACCCATTAGTGGGTGGGGGGAACCCCTAGAGGCAGGGGGTAACCCATTTGTGGGTGGGGGGAACCCCTAGAGGTAGGGGGTAACCCATTTGTGGGTGGGGCGAACCCCTAGAGGCAGGGGGTAACCCATTTGTGGGTGGGGGGAACCCCTAGAGGTAGGGGGTAACCCATTAGTGGGTGGGGGGAACCCCTAGAGGCAGGGGGTAACCCATTTGTGGCTGGGGGGAACCCCTAGAGGCAGGGGGTAACCCATTTGTGGGTGGGGGGAACCCCTAGAGGCAGGGGGTAACCCATTTGTGGGTGGGGGGAACCCCTAGAGGTAGGGGGTAACCCATTTGTGGGTGGGGGGAACCCCTAGAGGCAGGGGGTAACCCATTTGCGGCTGGGGGGAACCCCTAGAGGTAGGGGGTAACCCATTTGTGGGTGGGGGGAACCCCTAGAGGTAGGGGGTAACCCATTTGTGGGTGGGGCGAACCCCTAGAGGCAGGGGGTAACCCATTTGTGGGTGGGGGGAACCCCTAGAGGTAGGGGGTAACCCATTAGTGGGTGGGGGGAACCCCTAGAGGCAGGGGGTAACCCATTTGTGGCTGGGGGGAACCCCTAGAGGCAGGGGGTAACCCATTAGTGGGTGGGGGGAACCCCTAGAGGCAGGGGGTAACCCAGTTGTGGCTGGGGGGAACCCCTAGAGGCAGGGGGTAACCCATTAGTGGGTGGGGGGAACCCCTAGAGGCAGGGGGTAACCCATTTGTGGGTGGGGGGAACCCCTAGAGGTAGGGGGTAACCCATTTGTGGGTGGGGGGAACCCCTAGAGGCAGGGGGTAACCCATTAGTGGGTGGGGGGAACCCCTAGAGGCAGGGGGTAACCCATTTGTGGGTGGGGGGAACCCCTAGAGGTAGGGGGTAACCCATTTGTGGGTGGGGGGAACCCCTAGAGGCAGGGGGTAACCCATTTGTGGGTGGGGGGAACCCCTAGAGGCTGGGGGTAACCCATTTGTGGGTGGGGGGAACCCCTAGAGGCAGGGGGTAACCCGTTTGTGGGTGGGACCATTTGTGATAAATTTACTGGGTTCTGGTGCCCACGACATCCCCTTTTGAGCGTTTGAAACAGCGTTTCCGGGACCCGGCACTGCTCGCAGTGGGCTCAAATGTCCAAAAACGACCCATTCTGTACCCCCCCAAAAAAAAAATGCGAGCACCTCCCCCTTGGCACGCCGGTCTTACGACGACCCTGCCTGTTTCTGGTACTGGGAAAAAAACGGAAAAAAACGGAAAATCAGGGTGTCGATTTTGGGATTTTCCGTTTTTTCGTTTTCCGTTTTTTTTTCGGATTTTTTTCGTCGAATTTTGACCAAGTCGCAGCCAGCGCCCACAGGCGGAAAAAACGAAAAAAAAGGAAAAAACGGAAAAAAACCGAAAAAATCGACACCCCCCTAAGGGGGACCTTTTCGAATTTTTTTTTCGGGCACTTTTTCCACAAGGAAATGTCCGCCCTGTCCGCTACTGTCCACTACCGATTTCAAGGATCCTCCTTGCCAGGTGTGGCTCTATTTTGGGGGTATTTTGGCCAATTTTCGAAATCCTATTTTGGGTTTTTTGCACTTTTTTTGGGTGCTTTTTTGCACGATTTCTGTGCCTCAGACACAGATTTTGGTGTGATTTTTGCGCTATTTTGATTCACTCGGCCTGACCGATGCATACACGGTGGACTCCAGCGGGGGTAGGGTAACCCTTTTCGGGAGTCTCAACTAGGGGGAGTCCAACTCCCGCTAGCGGGAGTATAGACTCCCGCTAGCGGGAGTCTATACTCCCGCTAGGGGGAGTCTGACTCCCCCTAGCGGGAGTCTTTTCACCTATTTTCACTCATTTTTCCCATGATACCTATGCAATGTGGCACTCGTCACTGAAGTACAGCCACACCAAACGAAACGGACGTTTCCACCCATCCCAGCTCGCAGACCTGATTCACAAAAATGGGGAAGACGACAACGAAGCCGGCAGCGAAGCCGGCGGCAAAGTCGATTAAGAAGAAGAAGAGCGCAGAGAGTCCCGAGGCTGCGGAGGCGACGAACATTGTGCATGATTTTTGCACGGCCTTCCCTGTTAAAAAAGGGGGCAGTGTGCTGACACTGGGATCCATTAGAAGGCTCCTAGCAACGGTGTTGAGCAAGGAGCTCCACCAGCACAGCACCCAGGTGGCCAACGCAATCATCGCCATGTCTTCCCTGACATGGATAAGTTCGCTGTCAGGGAAGTCGCAACGATGCGGAAGGAGGGCGCTCTCCGTCATATACAAGGTGGAGGCGAAGTATGGCAAGGTGCAGGATACAAACGTGTCGTCGGGGGCAGCCTGAAGCCGCGAATGATCGCGACACGGGCGAACGGCTTGGCACCGTGGGTCTGGATAGATGCTGGAGTTCGGCCGGGTGAAACCGGAAGTCGCAGCAAAATTTGCCCCCCCAGATTTCTTCCTCAAACCCACCCGTGGGCTGATCCGGCCTTGCAAGGTGGACTCCAGCGGGGGTAGGGTACCACTACCGGGTTTAACCCTTTTCGGGAGTCTCAACTAGGGGGAGTCCAACTCCCGCTAGCGGGAGTATAGATCAGCAGTGGGCAACAACGAGGCGATGCGGGGGGCGAGGGCACCGATGCTCACTGTGCGACATCCCAGAAGAACGCTGGTATCAACAGGTGCATCGATACCCGCACCTGACTCTCTCTGAGATGAAAGAGGCTGGCTACCCCTCCCTCTTGGCAGGTGTGCTTCCCAATGCCCGCTACGTCACCCCAGCACTCCATGACTGCAAGGGGCTCGCCATGCGGCTGATCAGGGTACTGGATGACAGGGGTGGAGCTTGGGGGTTTTTTCGGGTCAGCTGACCTGATTTTCTGCAGGCCCTCACAAAAAATCAGGTCAGGGGTAAAAAGAAAATCGTACTCCTTTCGCTTTATTATAGACACCCTGTCCAGCAACTGTGGGAGAACAGTTCCGGACTACTTTTTGTTGAGCGCACACTTGCTGTCTCAAGGCTGTGTTGAGGCCCTGTGAAGTGGCATGAGGTGCTAATCCAAAGCTTCAGTCGTACGATTTCCTTCGTTACTTCGCGACTTCGCTACGCTTCGTCGCTCGTAACTAGTAAATATAGCTGGAGTCGTGCAGGATCATTCGTGAAGAAATACGAAAGGTAAACGAGAAAAGTTTTTCGTTGATCGCACGACACACACAGAAAATTTTGCCTGCGGAAGTGTTGGTGTGTGATTGGCAGGCGCATAAGACTGTGTGTGACGGCAAGCACCTAGCACTTCCCCTATCGCTGCATTTCCGCCTGACAAGTACCTTGTTGGAAGAAAAAAAAAATATAGATTTTCGGGAAACCGGAAAAGTTGGCTCCTCGCCTTGGGGCCTCAAGGTGACCAGGAGGCGTTTCGTGAGCAAAGTGACCCCAGCGACATGAGCACAGGCCTCAAACAGTCACAATAGAGGACAAATGAAGCTGCCCAACCCGTACCGTGCAACAGACGTTTACTACCGTGGCCTCCGGTGGCTGGGGGGCTCCGCCCCCCAGACCCCCCTGTGGCATGTGCCTGTCTTGTACCCAAGCCCTTTACATCAGGGAATCTCAGTATCCTCAGGAGGACGCAGCCAACTCACACAGAATCCGTACGCCCGCAAGTCACAGATGTTCACTACCGTGGCCTCCGGCGGCTGGGAGCTCCGCCTCCCAGACCCCCCCTACGGCATGTGTTTGTCTTGTAACCAAGTCCTTGCGCGCCCGGGGCTGCATATCGGTTCCGGTACCTCGCGGGAGGCTGGGCCCGAGCACTGATCTCTGAGACGAACCGGGGGGGAACCCATAAGAAAAAATTGGCTGACCCGATCTGACCCGATCCAGCCCGCAACCCCATATTTCAAGCTCCACCCCTGCTGGATGAGACAACAAAAAAATATTCGACAAGACCTGTACAAACCTTGCACTGAATGTGTCGCAGCATGGGACAGGTGCTCAGTTCCGGAAGGTCGTGCTTGCCTGTCACAGGACACACCTACAAGGGCTTGTTCCGCTACCTCTTTGTCTCCCTTGCAGACCTCATGCATTTCCGGTATGCAGACATCCCCTGGCGCTTCTGGGGATGCAAGGATGAGTCAGCCCGGATTCCCTTCTTGCGTGCTCGGATCTCAGGGCATATATTTCACTGGTTGATGGAGCATGCCGAAAAGGGATCAACGCGCAATGCCTACGTACACAGTCTCCATCATTGGTGGGCTCCAGAAGATGCAGTGCCTCTGCAGAACAACGACGAATTTGAAGAAGCAGAGAACGGACATCGCAAGAAAGATGCCGTTACAATCGCCAGCTCCGCAACTTACGAGAGAGATCTTGCGATGGCAGAAGAGAAGCGGCGCGCATCGGGCATGCCTTGGAAGGTTGCGCACCTGTCGCAGGACGGGATCCTCGGGTATAGAGAAGTCATCCTGTGTCCGTGTCTGCACACCCGACACGCTCATAGATTGGCTGTGTATGTTCTTTGCACACAGTTGACACAGCTGCAGAAGGGGTTTGTGCACTGCAACACACAGGACTTCGTTGAACCCATCAGCGCGCCCTACTTCCTGTTCCGGTTCCCCGAAGGACACCGCAAATTATCGCTCTGCTTGTGCAAAATGCCAATCCCGCTGGGGGCGACTTTCACATCATTCGTGTTATCCGAGGCGACTTTGAGCACGCTTGACCAACGCGCACAGCAGGAGGGGGATGACAGTTCTGACGAAGAAGATGAGGCCTGCAGGATGGCTTGTCTTGCCCAAGGTGTAACACAACTACGACAGGCGATGGCCGCACTTTGACACCTCAAATTCTAACCGCTCACCTCCGCAGGTGTAGCCGCTACCAGGAGGATAGGTAGGTAGTCCAGAGTCCGGGGAAACTGACAGAAGCAAAACAAGCCCCTCCCCATCCCTCTTCCACCATGATTTTACCCCCCACGCCAGTAGACTGTAACTATATCATGGGAAAAATGGATGAAAATAGGTGAAAAGACTCCCGCTAGGGGGAGTCAGACTCCCCCTAGCGGGAGTATAGACTCCCGCTAGCGGGAGTCTTTGACACCCGCTCAGACTCCCGCTCCCAGACTCCCGCTAGGGCCGCTGGAGTCCACCGTATACGATTCGAAAAAATGGCGAAAAAATCGCTATCAACAACGGTGAACGAATGGAGGTAGATGGGGAAGTGGGAGGACACAGCACGCCCTCTCACTGATCGCCATCTGTACACTACCTCTCTGTTCAAGGCGGTCAGTGTCACTTGATGGCGCTGCACACAAATCACTGCTACATCCCAGGGCGCCTTCCCTTGTGAGAATAGCGGAACTTCTGCGGTTGCAGTTTGGTGGTTGAGGCCGGCGGTGATATCACTTTGGTGACTGTGCTTCCTTCCCCCTGAGCTCGATCAGATCCAGGTCGACCTGGTGCTGCGTGGCTCCTGGTGTGCCATCTCTTGCATGCCACGGATGCCCACCAAGTCGAACCCGAAACATGACGACCCTTTCGAGATGTCATGGCCGCAAGCCCGCAAACCCGATCGCATTCGCAAGGTGGTTCGTCTCTTAGAGATCAGTGATCGGGCCCAGCCTTCCGCGAGGGTGCTGGAACCGACATGCCGCAGCCCCGTACGCGCAAGGACTTGGCTCCAAGACCAGGCACATGCCACAGGGGGGTGTGGGGGGCGGAGCCCCCCAGCCGCCGGAGGCCACGGTAGCGAACGTCTGTTGGCCTGGCTCCATAGTCGCATACGCTCAAGTACAACACAACTGACAGATAGCACATGTCGCATGGGGGGACGATAAATTGTCGCGCAAAGACACGCCACAGGGGGGTCTGGGGGGCGGAGCCCCCCAGCCGCCGGAGGCCACGGTAGTGAACATCTGTTGGTTTGAGCTCGAGAGCAAGCCTCTCACACCACCGCCCTCCGACCCCCCTCTCCACCCCCCAGGTGCAACATTTTTTTGCACCCGGAAAATGTGTTCTTTTGACTGTTTGAGCACATCCAAGACCGGGAACATAGAAGAATTCTGCTGAAAACCCAAAGGAAAATGGTGCAAAAAAGTAGTGACCACCACCCCCATCCCCACCTCCGGGTGCAAAAATTTTTTTGGCCACGGAAAATGTGTTCTTTTGAATGTTTGAGCACATCCAAGACCGGGAACATAAAAATTTTCTGCCAATACCAAGTAGGGTCACAATAAAATCCAAAGGAAAAAAGTGCAAAAAAATAGTGCAAAAAAATATTTTTCCCCCAAATTCCTATTTTCATTCCGTGAAATAGATACACGCCTGCTCCTTGGATGTGATTTTTTTAATTTTGCAACCAATCGAGATAAATAACGGGACGGAACGGAAGAAGAAAAAGAAATAAAAAAAACTACCGAAAAAAGAATGTCCGGGAGGAACCCCCGAGAAAACAGAAACACACCCACAGTCGATGCGCAAGACAGGGATAGCGAAGGCACTCGGCGGAGGTGGGGTCGGCAGCTGGAGCAGCAGGAGTGGCGTCACGCAGTTGAAGCTGGGGGGGAGAGGGGGGGGGCCCACAGGCAACCTTCAGTGGCGGGATTTTCGGATGGTGATTGACAACACCACAGCCCCCACCAGGCGGGTCACGACCTACCCGGTGTGCATTCCGACTGAAAGCCGCTGTAGGAATAAGAAGGGAGCACCCCGGGGGATGGGGGTGTGTGGGGGGGGGGGGGGGGGTCGTTTTGAGTGATCCCCCCTTGCTCTGACGGTGCAACGCACGTGATTGATTGCGCCTCGCCCGAAGTGCAGGTAGGAGATGGGGTTATACGGGGCACGGGAGAGTGGGGGAGGGTGAAACATGAGAAGTGTGAGGCCGACAGCAGCCACCCGACTCTTCGAGTGTCTTTCGCTGCCGCACTTCCCTGGCCAACCACACACAGATGTGTTGTGTTTTTTTTCGTGAAAAGAGAGACAACCATGCTTATGCTGGCAACAGGAGATCCTTTTCTTTGACATCACCTATTTTGACACCCCCCCTGTTGGCGTGATTGGGCAGGATTAACGTCTGCTGCAGAGCGGCATCTCCTCCCCCGGCGAAAAAAAATAACACCACACTTTTCTTGTTATAGAAGACACATACACACACACACACACACCCCCAACACAGAGCGGAAGGCCACACAGACTTGCCACCCCTTCCCCTTCCCCTTCCCCCTCATCCCCATCTTCTTATTTCTTTTCGTTATTCCCACCGCCCCCTCCGCGCTGCTCCGCCCCCCTCTGCCATTCGGCATGGGGGAGGGAGGGGAGGGGGGGAAGGACATAGGGGGGGCTGTGGGATCCCCCGAGAAACGAACAGCAAAGTGGTGTGGGAGGGATGGGGGAGGCCTCAAATACGGTGGGTTGCGAATCGAGAGCCGTACACGGCGGCCTCGTCAGGGGTTTGACCAGGCGGTTGACCTAAACAGGCCTAAATTGACCAAAGGGGGGTTTGTAGCCCATTTTTGCCCTGTAGCCCTGATCATGACCAGGTCACTGACCAAGCCCCTTCTGACCAGAGACAGGCCCGGTCAAAACCCTGACCAGGCCACCGTGTACATCCGCGCTGGGCCCTCCCCCCCCCCCCCCCCCGACAGACAATGACACTGTTGGGCCACCGCGATAAAGCAATCTGGGGAGTGGGGAGGGGTGGTGGTTGATGTGCATGCCTGTGGTGCCCATGTTCGGAGTCCATCGATCTGTGCAGCTTATAGCACATTTTGCCGATGATGTTTTGGACCCTTGGGATCCACCGCCTCACCTTTGCGAGAGGACTGACCGCGTGCGTGTGATGGGGCAGGGGTGGGGGTGGGACGTGAGGGGTTCGTGGGGGGAGGCGGGAATGGGAATGTGGGTGGGGGGTGGAGTGGGTGGGTGGGTCGAACATATTACAAAGAAAAATAATACCGGAAAAAATGAATAAGCGTATCGGACCAGATGGATCAAATAAAAGGCAGACGGATCAAGAAGAGAAAAAATATGACAGACAACGCTGATCGCAAGGCCCTCAAAACCCCCCCCCCCCCAATGGACCAGTTTGGCGTATCGCATCGCACACGGTGCAACTGCACATGGAGGGGTGGGTGGGGTGGGGTGGGGTGGGGTGGGGCGGGCAGTCGAGTCGAAGAAATGGTAAATCGCAGAGATTTGACCTCCCTCGACTCGCTATGAAGGCTGGTGTGTCGCGAGATCGAGGGCTATGCTCGGGTAGAGTGGTGGTGGGGGGGTGGGGAAGATCGGATTGCCGAGAGGTGAAGGGGTGAAGGGTGAAAAACAATCCCCCCCCCCCCCCAGCACCCTCTCGCAAGTTTTGTGTGGGCAAAAAAAAAGACTTGGAGTTGCATTCTTTGTTTGTACGAACGGTGCCTGCTAGTGCATGTGTGCAGATACCGAACGCTGCCACGAGTCTTTTTAGTGCGAAAAGCTAGCTGTTCTTCCAAAAAATTCCCAGCAAACACCACGCGATTCACCAGTACAGCGTTGTTCTCACACTTTTTTTTGGAAGAGCCGAGTCAACCGATATACAGCTGTACAGTCCGGAGAAGGCGTTGTGTGTCATTGTTCTCTTCGTTATGCATGCAGCACTTCAGACCCAAGCGCATGATGGAATATTCAATGGGGCAGGAGGATGAGAGACCAGCCGTCAGAGGGAGGGGGGTGGGTGGGTGGGGGATACAGGGCTGATGAACACACATCTGCCCTGAAGCAATTCGAAGATCTATGCGAATCCGCGGAGGTGTCGGGCGTTCCGGACCCCCCCCCACCCACCCACCCACCGCCCCCGACCCGCAGGACACGCTGTTGTTGTGCAACACAATGTCATTTTTTTTCCTGTACCTTTTCCCAGGCGAATCAGAGCTGCGACCCGATTGAGGGGAGCGAGAAGTGCCCTGACGGCGGCTGCGAGGGAGGGGGTGACAAGCCATTCAGGGAGATGGATTCGAAGTCGTTGCAGGTGGCCTGCGACGTGTTGGGGTTGAACTCCGAGATACTTTCGTGCTCACGCACGCTGCTTGTGATGAAGACATGCTTCAGAAGGTCGACACAGCTGGGCCTCAGCGATGCATTCATCCGGAAGCACTGCGAGCAGAAGTCATGCCCCAGCTGCCCCAGCTTAGAAAACGACGGGATCTTCGGCGTCTCCATCGTATTCCGCATGTGAAAGTTCACCACGGCAAACGAGTTCTCAAATCCCTTCTCCTCCCAGGGCAGCTTCCCGCTGCACATCTCGATCAGGGTGCACCCCAGGCTCCACACGTCACTCTTCGCTGTGTACACCGCCTCGCGTGCCACCTCCGGGGCCATATACAAGGGTGTCCCACAGAAGGGCCCTGTCACACGCTGCGCAATGTCGTAGGGCGAAGCGGCCTGTGGCGACGCGGGTGTCGAGGAGGAGCGGGTTTTGGAGGCGCCGAAATCGGTGAGGCGGCACTTCCCTTCGCTGGTGACGAGGATGTTCGCACCCTTGATGTCCATGTGGACCACGTGGTTGTCGTGGAGGTAACGCAGGCCTGCCAGGATCTGCACCAGGTAGTTCCGCGTGACAGACTCATCCAGGGCGCCGAACTTCTTGATGAGAGATGCGATGGACCCACCGGGGACAAACTCCAGGAGGACGTCGAAGTGCTGATCCGTCATCTGCGCGCCGATGTACTTCACGATGTTGCCGTGCGACAGCCTGCTGAGGATCTCTATCTCGCGGATGAGGCACGAGATCTCAAAGTCGGTTGTCGACTTCCGGAGGCGCTTCACCGCAACCAGCTCGCCTGTCACCTGCACCAACCCGAGGTGCACTGCAGAGTTCGCCCCGGTCCCCAGCACGGCATTGCTGATACGATACTTCAGGTTGGTGCTGGTGGAGGTCGCAGTCTTGTTGTCTTGCGCAGCACGGGCCACAGGCGCCGCAGGCCCCGTGGGGGTGCCCTTGTCACTCGTGAGCCCCATGCTGCTGTAGCGGAGCAAGGGGCTGCTGGTCTCCCCCGAGAAGACAGACCCCTGGGGCGGAGCCTCCGCAGCGCCCTCCGCCTTGTCGGGCTCAATCTCAGGGTGGACGTCGGGGAGCTTCACGGGGAGGTTTGCCTGGGGATGTGTCGCAGACATAGACATCGCCTGCGAGGGGCTTGCGTGGACCACCCGCCCGCACCCATGGGTGTGTGCCAGCCTGTCCCGCCCCAAGTATGCGTTTGTTTCGTACACCTGCTGGTTGTTGTTGTGCAGGACGTGGAAGATGTACCCCGCAGCCATCGCCTTCTTCTTCTTCTGCTTCTTCTCCGGGTCCCTCGCCTGAAGCGCCGCCAGCGGTGCGGTGTAAATCTGAAATGTGATCTGGTCCCCATGCTGCAGGGACTGCCGCCCCACGATCTTCCCCTGAGAGGTAAACCCATAGACAAAAGTCCCGTTTGTGCTGAAGACATCCTCGATTTCAACGGTCTGGGTCCGCCTGTCAACGAAATGCAGCTTGAACTGCACATGCGACACCATGTTGTTTGGGAAAGTGTAGCTGCACGACTTCGACCTCCCGAAGCTGAAGACATCCTCGAATATATCGATCGAATCATACTGGGGATCGAGAGACAACAGGCGCGACCAGGGCAGCGGCGCCGGCGGGTGAGGCGAGGGTGGAATGGAGGGAACGGTGGTGTCGATGTCGGATGCAATCCAGGTCATCGAGTCGCCGAGGGAAGAGCGGGAAGAGGAGGAGCTGTGGTGGTGCAGCAGCTTGTTCTTCTCGGAGGGGGCGCTGCTGCCGTTGATCAGCACGCCCATCGGCTCCCGGGGGAGGACAGACACGCCGGACAGCACGGCGTTCGACACAGACGACGCGCTGTGCTGCCCCGATGATGGCTGCATCACCGGCACACCCCCGATGCGCGACCCGTCCTCCCCAGCCACCCTCAGCGGCTCTTCTTCGAGATGCCGCTTCACGCGGTCCGCCATGCGTGCACCCTTTGCACCCCGCATCCACTCCTCGTCATCGCACTGCACGTTGCCCTCCATCGCGACCCCATGGTAGTCCTCCTCCACACCCGTCTGCCCATACCGCGTTTCGGAACGATCAGCTACGTCCCCTTTGCAACACCCATTCCCCATTGTATGGCGCTGGGGAGAGCGGGCGGAGTGGTGCCCAGGCGACTGCCCGTCCCGAAACGGAGGGGTATGGTGGAGACAAGAAGAGACGATGTGCAAGAAACCCGCGGTACGCTGGCAATTATAGTTCTTTCAGGGGCGGGGTGAACCGCGTGTTGTGTGTGTGTGTGTGTGTGTGTGTGTGTGTGTGTGTGTGTGTGTGTGTGTGTGTGTGATTTTTTTTTGTTCGGACAAGGCAGACAGACAGATGGGGTGAGAAGGGACGCAGTGAGCTCAGCGGATGTGTGTGTCTGCAGGATGTCACAGGGGGACCTCCAACGGGGTCTCCTGTGTCTGTGTGTGTTTGGTGTGCCTGTGACGGGTGGGGTGGGGTGACAATCGGATCGTTGAGAGAGAACGTGTGTGTCTGTGCATTATCCACGAATGACAAACGGCAGCAGCAGCGGCGGGGGTGGGTGGGTGGGCGATGGGTATCACGGAGCTCAGCTTGAATGCACCCTACCTGCAATCATCATCGGCCTGGTGGGGTGGGGCACATGCATCACGACACACCCCACAGACACACACACCACAACCCCCGGGCTGACCCTGCTCCCCGCACCCATTTCCCCCCCATCCCGCTGTGGTAGGCAAGGCGTGTTTTCAGGAATCTGGCAAGTCCGCACCAGGCTAGGCACATTCCGGCTGGAACCATGTGGGTCGATGCGAAACATCTCACATAGTGGCACTCCCAGTACAGTACGATTCTTCCCATCCCAGCCCTGGTGGTGGTGCTGTCGTTGGTATCCTGAGCATTGCTGCGACACATCGCCACCCGAGATTGGCCCCCCGGAAAAGGCCCTCAGCGATTCTCCAGCGAGACGAATGTTTGAGATTCCATCGTATTTTCTTGCAGTTCATTCGATATTGCCCTGTTTGCTATTCTGTCGGGGGGCTGCCACCCGCCCCGCCCCTCCCCACCCCCCCCTCCCTCCCACATAACAAACAGCTGAACTGCCCGTGGGTTTATTTGTTTTGCTCGCTGATTCGACGACCAACAGGCTTTGAAAGAAGAGGGATGCCACTCCCCGTCACACAATGTCGTGACACAGGCCAAACCGAAGGGCCTGTGAGACATTCATTTCCTCCGAGAAAATATGGGGTTTTAACACCAAGCAGCTGCTGTCGGCTTTGCAGTACTGACTCTGCGTACCCAGTTCACTGGCGTTCCTTTATTCATGGTGCATTATTGACAAGTCTCGCATTCGTTGCCAACACATGTCAGGTGATGGCAAATATAAAAATGTACACAATAGCTTTCCGCACACCCCGGGTGCGCACCGCGAAGGCCCCAAGGCAGCAACCAAATGACAGCACTGCATCACTCGAACCCGATTCGATCCGGCGGTCCGCCTTCTTCCAATGCCTGGCCCCATGATTCAAGGTTTGGTAAAACGAGGGCAGCCAGCATTCGGCAGGCGCACTGTGATGCGCTGGATTGTTTTTGCTCAAATACACTTGCTATCATCCGGTCATGACAGCCAAAATACTGCAAACCGCAAACGTTCAGTGTTCTGCACGTTCAGCAGGCACCGTTCGTCAAACAACGCAAACCCGAGGCCTTCTGTTTCGGCCCTCATTTTTTTTTCCATTTCCTTGTGGAAAGCGGGCCAAGTCCTCACCCGGATGACTGTAACTGTCCACAACAGCAACACAGGTTAGATTAACGTGTGTGGGAAACCCTTCGCAGATTAGAGCCCGCTAATGGTGGACAACACGTCCGCTTCTTTGTGCCTTACCTCTGTCCACCTGCCATCACAGCCTACATCGCAGCTGCGGGTTAGAGTGCGTGTGAGAAAAAAAAAGGGGGCTGGGTTGCACCAACCGACCCAACAGGGCATTGCGCGTACAAAATCTGCACACCTCTCCCTCCCCCCACCCCCGGCTTTGTTTTACATCACGCCCTTTTGCACACCACAAACGGGCGCTCCAACCCCCCACGGTCTCCAAGCAGGGGGACGGGGCGGAGTGCGAGTTGGCAGGTGTGAAATAAACGCTTTCAGATCCAGCAAGGCCACACCCGAGTCCACGCCCCCACCCTCCAAATCCCATCAATGATGAGACATGAATGCTGTGCCAGTTCCTGGCCAGTGCGAGGGATGGGTATGGAGGTTTTTGTAGGCGTTGACAACCACAAATCACGATGAGAGATAAGGCTACTGACAGGATGAATGTTTCTTCTTTTTGTGGGAAATCCAAAAAAAATACATACACTAATCCTGAAGGAAGAAGGAACGAAAAGCCAGCTTAGACCGGAATACATAATAGTGGAATGGGATGGGACAGGTGGGGGCGCGCAACAGTCTCTGAATAGTTGAAACTGCAAAAATGGGTTTCCGACGAACATGCATGAACTGTGAGTAAGCAGTGGACGCAGGGGGCACGCCATCAGAGAGAAGTGATGGGTGGATGTACGCATCACATTAAAATATGTGCGGCTCGATGTGCG
The DNA here is from genome assembly GCA_963210315.1 of Rhynchopus euleeides. Taxonomy (NCBI): domain Eukaryota; phylum Euglenozoa; class Diplonemea; order Diplonemida; family Diplonemidae; genus Rhynchopus; species Rhynchopus euleeides. The sequence continues at coordinate 1,098,531 of OY723267.1, forward strand.
GGGTGCGGCACACAGAGCCCCCGGAAAGGCTGTTGTACCCCTTAATTCTTACGTGCTTGCTGCAATTCTTGGTGGTGTGGCATTCCTACACATAGACGACTACCAGCATCGTCACGTTGCAAGCGGCTCATGCTTCGCGGGAAAAAAATACATAGCGAAATAGGGAGCGTGTTCAGTTCTCAATAACCTAGCACGGGGGCTCGCTGGTGACAGCATCACCCCAGCGACTGTATCCCAGGTAGCCCGTTCTCTGAACCAATGAAAGACTGAAGGGGTAATGAAGAGCGGCCCTCCTTGCTTGTGGTTCCGGCTTGTGTGCTGTCTGGCATGCCCTGTGTGCATTGAAAGCTGCACATACCCGATAGGGGGGCATGGGCATGGGGGGGGGGGGTTTCTTCTTTTTGATGAAAATGGAAAATAGGGCAGGGGGGCTCCAAGCCCCCTAACCCCGCTGTCTGGACACCGATCCGAAAGCGATATTGTTTTAACCAAGAAAGAAACGTGGCTACCCAACAGGGAAGCCCCGTTTTCCCAGAGAATCTCAGGAGAGAAAGGAATCGACGGACGGTGACGTTCTTCAAACTGACCACCCCACACAGCCATGTTCGGTGTGAAGAGTTCGCAAGGATACCTCCTTTGGCGAAGGGGTTCATGTTCGATGCACCCAGGATCTTCATATACGAGTAGACCGGGGTGCTTGTTTCGAACTGCGTGCTGGCTTCTGGAAAGTGAGCGTTTGACCCACACGTTATAGCTCAACATTTCTTGACCAGGGTCCGAAAGAGCGATCATCTTACACCACATCCACAAGTCGAATTGCGGCTCGGTTCGTTCAGATATTTTTCTTCCCCTGGTGAACCGGGTACATCAAGACAGGGCTGTTCCTAACTGGGGGGCTTGTTCCCCACTTTCAGGATTCTGAACTTTTTTTCTAAGAATTTTTGTAAGGGAAAAAAAGTTTTTTTTTCTAAGAATTTTGTTAGGGGAATTTTTTTCTAAGGTTGTTTCGCAGAGGAGAAAACTTTTTCTAAGTTTTCCCCAGTCGACAGGGCGCGCACAAGGATGGAAGGGAAGTCTGTCCCCCGTACCGTTCGCCTTGCTGGCCAACTGGAGAGCCAGACGTTCACTACCGTGGCCTCCGGCGGCTGGGGGGCTCCGCCCCCCAGACCCCCCTGTGGCGTACGTCTCGTACTCAAGCCCTTCGAATCCCATCAGGTCGGGGTCCAACCACTCCAGTCGCCTCTGAGGACGCAGCCAACTCGCACAGAATCTGTACGCCCACACGAACAGGTGTTCGCTACCGTGGCCTCCGGCGGCTGGGGGGCTCCGCCCCCCAGACCCCCCATGTAGCGTGTGCCCGTCCATCTATCTCACTTCCCCGGGTACAGTGCAGCGTAGGAGGTCAGCGCCGCATCCATGAAGCGCTTCTTCGAAGCCTGACTGACATCGGACAGGAGGTCGGGCTTCCCCACCTGGGAGGTACACTTGCCGCGTTCGCGACATGCGTGACACGCGACACGCTACCTGAAACGTGAGTGTGCCTTGCTAACACGGGCATTTCAACGGTCTGCCGACGACCGTTCCCCAAACCAGTAAACCAGCAGTTTTGGAAAATCGGAGAGATCACCCTACTGCGCTGAATATGGTGCGCACCACTGCAAAAATCCCCGGGAGCTTTTGGGCTTTCAGACCTGAAGGGGCCAGCAGGTGGGTGGCGTCGGGGAGTGGCAGCTTTGTAACTGTCCTCCAGCTGCTGGCATGTCCAGCCCTGCGAGAGTGCCAAGGTGTATTGAGTCCCTGCGGAGCACAACCCCCGATGAGAACGAGTGCCAGATGATCCTCATTCATTTTCAGCTGTAACGCGCATGAGGGGCACTCTCTGCCGCAAGCATCTCTGGGCATCACTCAAGAGCTGTCACATGCTGACGCGGAGAGAAATCAGAGAAAAGGTCCCGCCTGACGGGCACGCGCCTGGAAACTGTGGGGGGGCGAGCAAAAAATCCCTTGTAAAAATTCTTAGAAAAAACCTGGTTCCCCGACTCAAAAAACCTGGAAAAAGGGCTCGTTCCCCGCCCAGGCCTGCATCAAGATGGCAAAAAATGTTGCAAATCTGGACCGGCGGGATTTTGTCACAGGAGTTATCGAATCATGCAGAGCAAGACTCTTGCGATTTGTGGCACGACGGCGGGCACTTCCTGTTGTGTGCGCAGGTGGGGGGGGAGGGGTCGTTGGTACATCAGCTGTCAGAAAAGGGAGGCATGCGTCGCACAACAGCGTGAATAATGCCCACCATCCCGACCAAAAATGCGCTGATGGTTCGGCAGTTTCCTTAATCTGCTGGCACAAAGCTGCACGGATGGCACGAGGCCGCACGCATGCAGTGACACAAGGAGGAATGTGCCTGTTCAAAGCAGGGCGAAAACATAACCGATGTTTGCTTTAATTTAGAATCAATGACCAGCCGCCTGACGGCAAGGCTGCCTGCGTTGATTTCGTTGCTGAACGTTGCGTGTCAAATTTCATTCCTGAACTGATAGCTCTGATGATGTGATGTTATTTTTGTATCTCTTGTCAGCTGCTCGTCGCTTTGAATGGCAAAGTCACCCCGGCATCACAGAATGGGCAGGCGTCACTGTTGTGTTCCAATGGTGAATATGGGATAGGCTACGCGCAAAGGTTAACGGAAGCAAGAGAGGTGGCACAGCTTCTGCTGGGAAGAGCGTGGGTGGGCGGGGGGTGGGGAGACGCAAAGTTGAGAATGCCCATTTCTTTGTATCAGAAAGGCTCCCTGAGCGCGATATCACGGTCTGTTCAGTTACGCAGACAGTGCATGCTCCACTTATGATATAACATTCGACATACCCTTCTTCTTCAGGGAGTCAGGTCAATGCGCCGTTCTTGGCAGCAGCACCACCCCAAGGGGTTTTCTTTTGCGGAACTTCCTGGGAACGACTGCGGGTCCACAAACACAGGTGAATACTTATTCTTGTGACGTGCTCGGGTGGCACTTTGGTAGGGGCAGGTCAGCAACCCGCCTTTTCAACCTAGACTCCAAGCTAGGCTAAGCCAGGCTAGAGGAAGAAACACCCCCACCACTCCTTTTCGGGAGGCCATCTTTGCCCAGTTGCGCTGCAACGCGCACAGCAAAACGAGGTGTGGGCATTCCCGAGCAACGTTTTCACACCAGACTGACAATATCACTACCACATCGGGGGGAGAGGGTGTTTGGTTTTGGGAACAGGACAAGGGACACATGCACGGGCACAACAGGGATGCCAGCCGACACGACGCCGGGGTGAAACAAAATGAGGCACACCGAGGTGACTGAAAGAGTCTCGGTGTTCTGTGGAATCATTGGAGCTGGTCGGCTGGCAGAGCATCCACCTGTGCACCCGCCATGGTCTGACAATCAATCTGGTGGGCGGGGTGGGGGGTGTCCTGTGTGTGGGAGGAAGGGTCGCGCGATCGGGGAGTGGCACGCACAAAGCCAACGAAGTCTCACCCCCCCCTCCCCCAGGCTGTTTCTTGCCTGAAGGGAAAAGAAATGTTGGCCACTAGAGAGCAGTGCAGCGTGTGTGGTACCACCGGCACTAAAATGTTCTACCCAGGACACCCAACGCGTCTCAAAAAAAAGATAAGGCTGTTGTTTGTGCGCCAAATCCGGGAAAAACAAAGGCAACTCAACCGCAGCCTGGAGTGAGAACACTCTGTCAAATCTGGTGCCACACAGCCAAGGTTCACCCCCGGTTTGGAAAAAGTACGCCTATTCTTTGCAGGGTGTCACAGCAGCATCGTCGAGAACTGATCATCATTCGATTGTCTTTTGGGGCTTCAGCGGCGAAATGCTTCGCCCCTTGTACTACTACTAGGGTGGACGACTCGCCCAACTTTTCAGCTAAGCTACTGTGACAAAAAATATTGGCTTCAAAAAAAGAAATTCCTGGGTTTCTCGGCCACTTTTGAGGTAATTGCGCGACAGTCCTGAAGTTGGGAACCCCAAATGTGGAAAAGCAACACCGAAAACTCGATTTTCGGGCCCCACACTGTAGACACAATGTGAATTTTCGGGGGTACCTGGGACCCCCCGTGTTTAAGTCCCCCCCCTGGAGGCGACTTTCGGCCAGGGGGGGGCTTAAACACGGGGGTGGCACGGTGGAGACCAAGAAGACCTCTTCCGCTTCCGTCGTATGGGGGTGATTCCGGTCCGGATGGACTTTTGGCACCCCACTTTTCGACTCTGACAGCACCTGGAGGGCACCAGGTGGCCTAGCGGCCACCTGATGACCCTCCAGACCAGCCCACTCCCGTGTTTAGGTCCACCTGTGCTTAAGTCCCCCCTGGGGGGACTTTTACACGGGTGGTCCCAGGTACGAGCAGTGATCTCGTGCCAGGGCTGGCATGGCCCGACCTCAACATTTTCCCATCACATGTTGTGGAGAGGCCAGACTATCTTCAGTAGACTTTGGGTTTTTGAGTTCGGCCGGGTGAAAATGCGGCGCAGCGTGCGAAAATCCAACGCCACCATGAGAGGCAGGTGGATGAAGCTTGATGACTCAGTCGCGCCGAATCGTACCCAAGTGAAGGACTATCCCCTGGAATGCGACACAGCACCAACCGGTGTGAGACGTGCCTTCAAAATCCTGAAGGATGTTCACCGACCAATAAAGCGACCAGATGGCGGTCCCAAATTTGGGACCGACCGATAAAGCGACCAGATGGTGGTCCCAAATTTGGGACCGACCGAAAAATTGACCAGAGGGCGGTCCCAAATATGGGACCGACCAATAAAGCGACCAGATGGCGGTCCCAAATTTGGGACCGACCGAGAAAGCGACCAGATGGTGGTCCCACAATTGGGACCGACCCATAAAGCGACCAGATGTCGGTCCCAAAATTGGGACCGACCGAGAAAGCGACCAGATGGCGGTCCCAAATTTGGGACCGACCGAAAAATTGACCGGATGGCGGTCCCAAATTTGGGACCGAGCCATAAAGCGACCAGATGGTGGTCCCAAATTTGGGACCGACCGAGAAAGCGACCAGATGGTGGTCCCACAATTGGGACCGACCCATAAAGCGACCATATGGCGGTCCCAAAATTGGGACCGACCGAGAAAGCGACCAGATGGCAGTCCCAAATTTGGGACCGACCGAGAAAGCGACCAGATGGTGGTCCCAAATTTGGGACCACCATCTGGTCGCTTTGTTGGTCGGTCCCAAATTTGGGACCGCCATCTGGTCGCTTTCTCGGTCGGTCCCAAATTTGGGACCGCCATCTGGTCGCTTTATGGGTCGGTCCCAAATTTGGGACCGCCATCTGGTCGCTTTATTGGTCGGTCCCAAATTTGGGACCGCCATCTGGTCAATTTTTCGGTCGGTCCCAAATTTGGGACCGCCATCTGGTCGCTTTATGGGTCTGTCCCAAATTTGGGACCACCATCTGGTCGCTTTATTGGTCGGTCCCAAATTTGGGACCACCATCTGGTCGCTTTCTCGGTCGGTCCCAAATTTGGGACCGCCATCTGGTCGCTTTATGGGTCGGTCCCAAATTTGGGACCGCCATCTGGTCAATTTTTCGGTCGGTCCCAAATTTGGGACCGCCATCTGGTCGCTTTATGGGTCGGTCCCAAATTTGGGACCACCATCTGGTCGCTTTGTTGGTCGGTCCCAAATTTGGGACCGCCATCTGGTCGCTTTATTGGTCGGTCCCAAATTTGGGACCGCCATCTGGTCAATTTTTCGGTCGGTCCCAAATTTGGGACCGCCATCTGGTCGCTTTATGGGTCTGTCCCAAATTTGGGACCACCATCTGGTCGCTTTATTGGTCGGTCCCAAATTTGGGACCACCATCTGGTCGCTTTCTCGGTCGGTCCCAAATTTGGGACCGCCATCTGGTCGCTTTATGGGTCGGTCCCAAATTTGGGACCGCCATCTGGTCAATTTTTCGGTCGGTCCCAAATTTGGGACCGCCATCTGGTCGCTTTATGGGTCGGTCCCAAATTTGGGACCACCATCTGGTCGCTTTGTTGGTCGGTCCCAAATTTGGGACCGCCATCTGGTCGCTTTATTGGTCGGTCCCAAATTTGGGACCACCATCTGGTCGCTTTGTTGGTCGGTCCCAAATTTGGGACCGCCATCTGGTCGCTTTATGGGTCGGTCCCAAAATTGGGACCACCATCTGGTCGCTTTACGGGTCGGTCCCAAATTTGGGACCGCCATCTGGCCAATTTTTCGGTCGGTCCCAAATTTGGGACCGCCATCTGGTCGCTTTGTTGGTCGGTCCCAAATTTGGGACCGCCATCTGGTCGCTTTATTGGTCGGTCCCAAATTTGGGACCACCATCTGGTCGCTTTGTTGGTCGGTCCCAAATTTGGGACCGCCATCTGGTCGCTTTATGGGTCGGTCCCAAAATTGGGACCACCATCTGGTCGCTTTACGGGTCGGTCCCAAATTTGGGACCGCCATCTGGCCAATTTTTCGGTCGGTCCCAAATTTGGGACCGCCATCTGGTCGCTTTGTTGGTCGGTCCCAAATTTGGGACCGCCATCTGGTCGCTTTATTGGTCGGTCCCAAATTTGGGACCACCATCTGGTCGCTTTGTTGGTCGGTCCCAAATTTGGGACCGCCATCTGGTCGCTTTATGGGTCGGTCCCAAAATTGGGACCACCATCTGGTCGCTTTACGGGTCGGTCCCAAATTTGGGACCGCCATCTGGCCAATTTTTCGGTCGGTCCCAAATTTGGGACCGCCATCTGGTCGCTTTGTTGGTCGGTCCCAAATTTGGGACCGCCATCTGGTCGCTTTATTGGTCGGTCCCAAATTTGGGACCACCATCTGGTCGCTTTCTCGGTCGGTCCCAAATTTGGGACCACCATCTGGTCGCTTTGTTGGTCGGTCCCAAATTTGGGACCGCCATCTGGTCGCTTTATGGGTCGGTCCCAAAATTGGGACCACCATCTGGTCGCTTTACGGGTCGGTCCCAAATTTGGGACCGCCATCTGGTCGCTATGTTGGTCGGTCCCAAATTTGGGACCACCATCTGGTCGCTTTCTCGGTCGGTCCCAAATTTGGGACCACCATCTGGTCGCTTTGTTGGTCGGTCCCAAATTTGGGACCGCCATCTGGTCGCTTTATGGGTCGGTCCCAAAATTGGGACCACCATCTGGTCGCTTTACGGGTCGGTCCCAAATTTGGGACCGCCATCTGGTCGCTTTGTTGGTTGGTCCCAAATTTGGGACCACCATCTGGTCGCTTTCTCGGTCGGTCCCAAATTTGGGACCGCCATCTGGTCGCTTTGTTGGTCGGTCACAAATTTGGGACCGCCATCTGGTCAATTTTTCGGTCGGTCCCAAATTTGGGACCGCCATCTGGTCGCTTTATGGGTCGGTCCCAAAATTGGGACCACCATCTGGTCGCTTTATGGGTCGGTCCCAAATTTGGGACCGCCATCTGGTCGCTTTATGGGTCGGTCCCAAATTTGGGACCGCCATCTGGTCAATTTTTCGGTCGGTCCCAAATTTGGGACCACCATCTGGTCGCTTTGTTGGTCGGTCCCAAATTTGGGACCGCCATCTGGTCAATTTTTCGGTCGGTCCCAAATTTGGGACCACCATCTGGTCGCTTTCTCGGTCGGTCCCAAATTTGGGACCACCATCTGGTCGCTTTCTCGGTCGGTCCCAAATTTGGGACCGCCATCTGGTCGCTTTGTTGGTCGGTCCCAAATTTGGGACCGCCATCTGGTCGCTTTATGGGTCGGTCCCAAATTTGGGACCGCCATCTGGTCCATTTTTCGGTCGGTCCCAAATTTGGGACCGCCATCTGGTCGCCTTGTTGGTCGGTCCCTAATTTGGGACCACCATCTGGTCCATTTTTCGGTGGGTCCCAAGTTTGGGATGAGGAACTCCGTGGGCACCATTCGTCGCCCTTCGGTCGCCACCTGTTCAGACCCCTTTTCAGGGGATTTGAGCCCCAGAGAGACCTCCTGGACCGGTTTTCTGGTGTTTTATGCTCTTCCCGACCCTGTCCTGGCCCACAATGTGGTCTGGAGCGAGGTTCTGCTGATTTCCGCCTGATGCGGACCCTCCTTTGGGGTCCTCCATTTATTTTGCGTCTGACCGTCGCCTTCCCCACCTAGTTCACGAGGGCAAGGTGAAAAACCGTTTTTTAACCCCAAAAATGGCATTTCCCGGGTGGCGACCTCTGGCGACCTCTGAAAAATGTGCCCAAAAAGTGATTTTTGGGACCTTGCGGACCTCGAAAACACAAAGGGAAAAAAAATATTTTTTGTCACACCCCCTCTTGGGGCGGTACGCCAGTCTACTACTACAGGAAGCTAGTTAGCGTTATGAAGACAGATGCGGGCGGATGAGGGGATTGTTGCGATGCACGGAAGTGTCCCAAATTTGCAGCAACAATCAAATTGCACGGCAGGGTACAAAAATGCTCCCATGGCAGTGTGTTGTAGGGCATGGGATGCACAGTTGGACCCGGAGATTTGGAAGATAGCCATATGAGGGTCGTTATCGCCGACCAGAAGCGGACGCACAGAACCCTGTCTTGGAAGTGTGAAAACAGGATACGGCAGGTATGGCTCGCTGCTGTGTTCAGGGTCAAGAGATAGGCGAACCATAACAAAATAAAAGGTGTTCACTTCACGCTTTGGTTCCGATTCTCTTCTGCGCCTTGTCGCTTTCACTCACATGCCTGCCGTAGAGTGAGGAGCATAGAGCACTTCGACCCACATTGAAGTGTGCTTTAAAAATTGAAAGTGGCGAGAGAGAATGGGGTAAAAGATAACGGTTGATTTTCATCACAGGAAGACAGACAGGAGGGCAGGGTGAGTTAGAGAGATAGAGAGAAAAAGAAAGGCGTGTGTGGGGGGTCGTGCCCCCAAACAGGGGGCAATCTTTATCGAGAGAATGCGCTCGGAGCGCCACCCACGAGGCATGAAGGCGCTTGGCCAACACACCTGAGGAAATACAACTGAGTGTTTAGATATCGCGGTTCATTTATCGCGCAAAAAGGTCGAGTCAGCAACCCAACCCTTTGAACCCATAGTTATCAGCCCCACCCCGCTTGGCCCAGCATAGCCGAGCTGCGCCGCGTAGAGCCTCTCCTCCAAACCCCCATGGAAGCCGTGGATCCCCCCTGCACCCTCGTGGCAGACACACCCGCAACAGGTGTGTGCAGAGTCACTCTCAGGTGTGCATTGTCGGAACAGGGGCAAGGAGGCCCGATATCCTTGAGGGGCACGCGCGTTGCTGTGCCAGTTGTATCTTCCGGCAGATGTAGACCCCTTCTGCATTGCACAAAAGGGAAAGGAGAACTAAACGCAGATTGAAATCACAGACAGGGCGGAGAGCGGTGCCGGAGAGTGGTGGCAGCACAAATGGCCTTATGAACTCAACAGGAATATGCACAGTCGAAGGAACAGGGTTTGGCGGGGAGTGCCAGCTGTAGCCGGGGAGTCGGAACGGAACATGTCACAGAGATGGCATACGATACAGACAGCACTAGAAGGAATTCCCAGACAGTGCGCGGAGGGGTGGTGAATAGGCAGAGAAGAAGAGAAAAAAAAAGGGTGCAGGGGATGTGAGGGCGGGGAACCCCTCATCCCGTTAAAAACACCTGGCGGGTAGGATGGCAGGGGGTGGCGGGTGCACACAGCATTGGCGGGAAGGAGCTTGCGCAATGCAGCCTGCAAGGAAGGGACTCGCAGACACAGCGTCCCCCACCCCACCACCACCACCACCGCCGCCGCTCTCGAAGAAAATGGACCTACTACAACTGGAATCAGAACCCACAAAACAAACTCGCACACCAGCACCACCACCCCGCCTCTGGTAGTGGTGCCATTGACCTCTCGCCGTGCTGCCCAACTGAAGCTCTGAAAGCGCCAAACAAAACGGGGCCTCCTCCCCTCCTCCCCCCTCACCCACTTCCCACCCAGGCCCTGAGGTAAGGATTTTTGGTAGTTCACGGATTTCCTCCGGGGGGGGGTAGGGGGGGGGGGGGCTCCCCGCGGGCTGAGGTCAGGCTGGCGACCCAGGTTTTCAGGGTGACACCAGGATTTCCTCGAAATTTTGGGTGACCCCCACCCCCTGGTCGGGCACCCTACCAGGGGGGGGGGGGGGGGGGTCACGAGGGGGGGTATGGGGGGGTATCCCCCCTACCCGACCCCCCTCCCGACTCGGGATGGGGGGGGGGGGGTCAGGAGGTGGTACTTTCACCCAATTGATGTTCCCCAGTAATAGGTGTAAATGGGCACCCCATGGCCAAAATGACCCCATCGCGATCCGCACAGATTCCAAACGTTCAAAAGAACGGGTTTTTGGAAAATCCGAGGGGGGGGTCCCGCTGGGTGGGTAGGTGGGGTGTAGTGGACTGGCTGCCTCCCAGCCACCTTCTCCCACGACCAGTCCCTGAACCAGACCCGTGTTTCATGGGTGATACTTGGCTCACACACCATCAAAGTGACCCCACTGTGATCCGCACAAATTCCAAACGTTCAAAAGAAAGGGGTTTTGGAATACCCGAGGAGGGGGTCCCGCTGGGTGGGGTGGGGTGTCATGGTGTGTGTCACCCAGTCACCCTTCACCCATAACCAGCCCCTGAACCAGACCGCTTTTTCATGGGTGAAGCTGGGCACCTAGACCCACAGTGTGACCCCACTACGATCCGCAAAAGTTTCAAACGTTCAAAAGAACGGGGTTTTGGAACACTCGTGGAGGGGGTCCCGCTGGGTGGGTGGGCTGGCTGACTCTCGGCCCCCCTCTCGGCCGTGTGGCTACCTCAGTCACTTTCTCTTCGGACCAGCCCCTGAACCAGAGTCACATTTCATGGACGATGTTTGTCACATAGACCTATAAAATGACCCACTACGATCCGCAAAAGTTTCAAACGTTCAAAAGAACGGGGTTTTGGAACACCTGAGGAGGGGGTCCCGCTGGGTGGGTGGCTGGGTGGGGTGGCATGGTGTGTTACTCCCAGTCACCTTCACCCATGACCAGACCCTGAACCAGAGCCACATTTCATGGACAAAGCTTGTCACCTAGACCTACAAAGTGACCCCACTACGATGCGCACAGATTCCAAATATTCAAAAGAACGGGGTTTCGGAACACCCGAGGAGGGGGTCCCGCTGGGTGGGTGGGCTGGCTGACTCTCGGCCTCCCAGTCACAGTCTCCTATGACCAGCCCCTGAACTAGACCCACATTTCATGGGTGAAGCTTGGCACCTAGACCCACAGTGTGACCCCACTACGATCCGCACAGAGCCCAAAGAGTGCAATGGAAGGGGTCAATCGCGATTCCGCGAGTCGAAGATTCCGCACTTTTGGGTCACTTTCAGGTGATGTCAGGTCCCTGGAGTGACTGCAGATAGCCCATTTTCAGGGTGGGAGCCCTACTCGTACGTCACCCAGATTCAGCCCAAACCCGTGCACCCAGGGTGCACGGTCGCCGGGAGCGCGCGGACACCCGGAAACAGGTCGCATTTGCGCGCGCTGCCTGCACCCTGCACGCCAGCCCCCCCCTACCCCCCCCCCCCCCCGACGTTCACGACCCCCCAGAAAATTACCCCAGCCCCTGTTCCCACCCCCCCCCCCCCCCGGTATTCCAAAGCCTAAGACACCGTGCATTCGCACCCGCATTTGGAATTTTCCTCCTCCTCACTGGAACCGGACACCTCGTCATCCTCGGGCGCGCTGTGCGAATCCCTGGGCTCGCGGCTGTTCCTCCGCTTCGTCCGCTTCCGCTTCCGCCGGGACGACCCCTCAGAGGGGGGGGCGTCTGGGGAGAACGGCTCATGCGTCCGCGCCGGCGCTTTCGGAGGCCCCCTGCTCCCAGCGGCAGCAGGGTGCTGCGGTGGGTGTGCATGCTCCTGCTGCACACCACCACCACCACTGCTACCAGCAGCAGCAGCAACAGGGTTGCCCCCGCCGCTGTTGATCCTCTTCATCACGCCCTGCAGATACGCGCCCCTGGCGCTGCGGGCAGCCCCGCCCCTCCCCGCCGTGTGTGCCTCTGCGGGTGCTGCAGCGGCAGGCATCTTCGCCACACCTCTCGGCGTTGCGCCTGCGGCGTGCACCTTGCGCCCGTCTGTCCCAGCCCCAGCGCTGTTGGTGCGGCTGTGGTGTGCATTCGCAGGCTCGAAGTCGATCGAGCTGGCAACGGTCGACGTCTCCCCCTCGACGTCGTCAGTGCAGTGCGCCTCGTCGCCCAGCCTCCCCGAGCGGCGCATGCCGAAAGGTGTTGCCAGGCTGTTGCACTGCGGGCTGCGCGGGGTGGCGGTGCGCGGGGTGGCTGTTGCGGTTGCGGTTGCCGTCGCACCCCGAGGGGTGCGGGGCGTGTTGCGCGGCGTCCCCACGCAGAAGGTCTGCACATCCATTGCAGTGACGAAGCACCGCACCGCCCCCGTGAAGTTGTAGTCCGACGCGATGGTGGCGGAGGGGAAGGCGCGCTGCACATTCTTCAGCACCGGGGCATTCGGATCCATCGTCAGGGTCCGCAGGCTGCCCCCCTTGGCGTCGGGCCCCACCAGCTCCGCCTCCATCAGCGATGCGTCAAACTTCGCCTCCAGCGACTGGTTCACATGGTGCGCCTCCGAGACCCCAAACCTACTTTTCCTCGGCGATGCAGAATTGCTCCTGGATATCACGGTGTTGCTGTGTGTCCTCCCGTGCCGCCCCTTCAGGGAGTTGTTCGCAGAGACGGGCCGCGGGTGGTGGTCATCAGGCACCTCGCACGTGGCCGCGTCGTAGTGCAGCACCGAGGGGCACACAACGGTGCTCTTCGTCTGAGGCATCGGCGTGAGCGCCGGCCCCCCCACACTCGGTTGGTGCGGGGCGAAGAGGTTGCTTTGGATCCCGGTCGCCCAGACGAACATCGCGATGTCCACCAGCGGGTGCTGGCTGCCCACATCCGGCACGGGCGGCAGATTCACCGCCTTCCGCAGCGCGGGGAAGACAATCCGATTCTCCGACGCCTCATACACCACCTCATTCACATGGTAGTGCCGGGGCCGCTGATACGACACAATGGAGCTGCGCGGCGTCACAGTCGGGGACACTGTCCCAGGGATCGCCTCGCACACACGGTAGAGCAGGCACCGCCCCGACACCGACACGCCGATCATCACCATATCCCCCGAGCGTGCGTCGTGGAAGGAGGTGGGCGGCAGCGCGGTGTGCATGCGCTTCGAACCAAAGGGAGGCTTCTTCGGGGCGAGCAGCGCCGCGACCAGCGCAGTGGGATCGCGCAGGGTTGCTGGGGGAAAGGGCTGCGATCGCGCGTGCGCCATCGCCTTGCCCACCGTGGGCGCAGCGGGGGGCGAGGCCTGCACGATGTCCAGCAGGTCGTCAGCCGCGTCGGAGCCGTAGTCATGCACCGACGGGGGGTCGTGGTCGTCGTCGCTCCCTTCCTCTTCCTCACGGGCATCATGGGCGAGGTCGCGTGACAGCCACGCCGGCCGGCGCAGGTCGGAGATACCCCGCAGCTTGTGGGCCCCCCAGTTGGGGTCGACGTGGTGCGAGGGGTGGTGGTGGAGCGCCGCCAGCTGCAGCGACAGGTGCGGCATCTCCGGGGAGTTCTTCAAGTTGGGCGAGCCGACCGGGCGCCGGGTGAGCAGGTGTGCCGGGGGTGACAGCACGCCCAGCCCGTGGGACGCAGGGGTCAGCGAGCCGTGGGGTGCTGCGCCGGAGAGCTGGATGGAGCTGAAGCTCCTCGCGTGGTCTGGCTTGATGCCGCCGCCGCCCCGCCCGGCGGACACAGGCGTGCGGGGGGGTGTCTTCGCGTTATCCGCCACACGGTTCTTCCCCCGAGGTGTGAAGACGGCTAACGGGTTCTGGCTGTGCCGGCTCAACGCGTTGTTGCTCTCATGCATGTGGGAGTCGTGGTCGTGCGAATGGTCTGCGACGCCCATCGCAAAGAAGTCCGGCATCGACTGTGTCGTGTGGTGGTGTGGTAGTGGGTGGGTGGGGCGCGAAAGATTCAAGACGCAATATCTGGTGCGAAGGCCCTCTCAGGCCCTCTGCACCTCTGTGCATACCTTGGAATACGTGTGCTTTGCAGAAGCGCTCATCTTCCCCTGCCGTGGCGTGGCAGGCCGGGGTGTGGAGGATCCAGGGATGTGCGAGGCGACACGGTGGTGGCGCCCCCGCACGCCTGTGTGCTCCACGGACACCACGGCCTGCTGTGCCTTGTGGCGCAGGGAGTTCACCTCGAGGGTGAGGAAGTTGGAGATGGCTGTCGCGACCTGCTTCCACTTGGCGTTGGGGTGCAGGCCGACGCTGATCCGCACCTCGGGTGGATCGGCGAGGGCGAAGCGTGGCATCAGAAGAGACCCCTGCTTCGACACCGACACGGTGCGGTGTGAGGGGTTGAACGACAGCCCAATTCGAATGGGGTACTCACACACAATGAGGCGGGAGTACACAGAGAGAGCCAGCACCGCAATACCCGCCGATGTGGTTGCAGAGATGCACGCCTTGCGATTCGCCCTCTTCAGCTCGTGCGAGAGGTTGACGAGGCGGTTCCGCACATCCATCGAGGTCTTGTACTCCATGGGGTCGAAGGTGAAGTTCTGGCAAGCCTTCACCTTCTCCACAGCACTTTCGGGATCGCTGAACTCTTCGAAGTATTTATGCCGCAGGGCCTGCGCTGCGGGGAGCCGCCTCGCTGGGTCGAACTGCAGCAGGCTTTTGAAGAGGCTGATAGCATCCGGCTGGTCCTTGATTTTGAACGTGCTGATTGCCGCACCCACATTCGGCTTCGACACGCGCTGCCGCAGAACATAATCCCGGGTGTCGGGGGAGCTGGACATCGCACGCATCACATCGTCTGACGGCGTCCCCACGACTGCGATGATTTTCATCAGCTGATGCGCGGTGTGCGTCCCCTGAAACAGCGGCTGCGCCCCAAGCAGCTCCGCAAAGATGCAAGCCGCTGCCCACAGATCCACCTCCACGCCATAATGCCGGGAGCTGAGCAGGACCTCAGGAGATCGGTACCACCGCACCGTGACGTACTCCGTCATAAACCCTTTGTTCGCCTCGGGCACCTCACGTGCCAGACCGAGATCTGCTATCTTCAAGTCGCAGTGCTGTATGTTCACCAGGATATTCCCAGGGGTCAGGTCGCGGTGCGCAACCCCACAGGAATGGATGCACTTCAGCCCGCAAAGGAGCTGGTACATCAGGTAGGCGACATGGTCGTTTGTCAGCTCCTGGGGGCTGCCGAGGAGCGCACGCAGGTCGGTGTCCACCAGAGGTGTCACAAGGTACAGCGAAGGCTGGCTCTGCCCAGCCAGCTGCTGGACCTCGGCCTGCAGCTCTGTGAGATCCAGGATCTTCTTGTTGCAGATGTAATGCGAGAGGTACAGGATGTTGGGATGGTTAAAGTACCGCAGCAGCAGCACTTCCCTGAGGATGCGAACGGCTAAATCCCGCTCCAGAAGAATGCGGGGATGCACGCGCTTGATTGCGACAGCGGTGCCCGTGAAAGCATCCTCCGCCTTGAGCACCGCACCATAGCTCCCTTGCCCCAGAACAGACTTCAGCTTGAACCGGCTGCCCAGCCCATCCAGTTCATCCTGGAACCTCAGCAGACTCTCTGGCATAAGGGGCAACACCAGAAGGAGACGGCAGAGCCCCCGCCCCCTCTCCTACAGCAACGCTAATGCAAAGGCTGAAGCACCCCACGCATTACTGGCTCCGCATCACAGGCTCGCTGCTATCAAGGGGGTTTGGTTGTGTGTGTGTGGTGTGGACTTTCCTCTCACCGCCCCTGATGTTAGGACAGAAAGTAGACTGCACAGGGCATCCTTCTGCAGGGGGGTGGCGGGCGGTGTGAGCTGGGCACTGCGCAGGGGGTGAAAATCGCAAGCATTTCGCCTTGTGGTAGGCACTCTGTCCAGCGACAGAGCTGAACTACTTTTGTTGGCACACATAGTGTGAAATCGGTGAAAACGGGACTGTGCGGCCCGCGATTTGTGTGTTGCAGTGGCAGTCGCAGGGGTGTGTGAGGGGGGGCGGTGGGCGGGGGAGGGGCTGGGGGAGGAGGGGCTGATCCGACCCTTTTTCACTGCACGTTCCTCAGCTCAACCATGTTGGTCTCCTGTCTAGTGCTTCCCGCGGCGGAGCACGCGCTTCACGATCTTCATCTCCTCGATCAGGAAGGCGCGAATGACACGCTCACGCACCTGGCGGTGGGTCAGCACACCACCGTACGCGCGGCTCACGGACTTCGTCCTCTTGGGGGCGGCCGTGGCGTCAACCGGGCGCATCGCCTGAAGAGTGGATGGGTGGGTGTGGTGCGGCGATGGAGCCCGCCCAATAAAGAGGGACGCCAGCTTGGGCGTAGCAAAGTCAGGCAACACAACAGGAGGCAAAAAGAGGCCCCCCCTCCGTCCAGAATCGCTTCGACAGGGCGGGTGTGGGTGTGGGTTCTGCAGGGCAGCTCAGCGACATACCTTCACGCCAGCAAGGCGCTTGTGGCCCAGGTACTTGGGCGTCGTCGGGCCGCGCACCTTCTTCGGGATCTTCTTCATCGACAGCTTACCACCGGGGATGTGCTGCACGACGAACTTGTTGCTCTTCGTCGGGTACTGGTTGTGGTGGCGCATGAACATCCTCTGGACCATCTTGAAGTCTTGTGGGGGGTGAGGTACGCGGGTGTGCTGCAAAGGAGGGTGTGTGTGTGGAGATGTTTGAAACCAGCGATTGCGCAGCGCACCCCTTGGCTAGAGCCTGACTGACTGCACCCCGTGATTATGTCACGGCGCCGACACCGCGGTGTGTGCCGTGCATGCTCGCATGCAGACAGGATATTGCCACGAGACCCCCTCCCACGGGCCTACCCCGACCAAACAACACCCCCAGGTGGTTTGTGTGGACAGCACTTTTCCCCTCTGCGCGACAAAAGCAGGGAAGGGTGGGTGGGTGGGGCACTGCAACTTCATTGAAGCCAATTCTCAGTCATCATCACTGTTTGCGGGGGGTGGGGGGGGCTGCCGACAATCACATGCACTGTGATACACAGGCGTGATCAGTTCGACATAGTGATTTTCTCCCCGAACACACTAAGTTGTTTGCTAAGCGAGGGGCTGTCTGTGCGAACGGAGTTTTTGAGACCTGTATGATCGTAAGTCACTCTGGGGGGGATGAGTGTGAAGGGGGGGTCAGGGCGGGGGCGGGGGGATTGGCGGGGGTATTCACTGGAAATAAGTCCAAGTTGGGGGGGGGGGGGGGCGGGGGTGGTGAGGGTGTGCACCGTTTTCGCATCGAAAATATGGCAAAAAGGCAGGAGCATAAAAGTCGGGAATGGGGGCGAGAGGGGGGGGAGAGATGGGTGGCAAAAAAGCCACTTATTTTCAAACAGACTTTCCTGAAGTAAAAAATAATGACAAAAGGATAAAACGCATCAATAGAGCACGGACACAAGGCAGGGGAGGGTGAAAAAAACTTCTATTTGTGCAAAACGCCCTTGCAAGTCTGAATGGGCTGGGAAAAAGCGCCGGATGAACCAACAACTCGCGCAAGACACGCCAGACTGCAGCAGTGCACTCTCTTTGTGACGGGTGGTGGCCGAGGTAATTCCATCTGGCCAACCCACCACCACAACATGAGCCCCACCCGCCACACAAATGATGTGCCTCACGAGAGATCTCGAAGAAAATCCGACAATTCCACTTGCCACTGTCCAGAACCCTTTGGGACGGGGGCTGCGACAAGGAACCGGCATACTCCCTTAACGTGCGGTGAAAAGACCATCAAAATAAAAAAAACAGGAATAAAAAAACACGAGAGCAAGTGGGAAACGGGGAGGAGCTGAAGGGGGGGGGGTGTGGGAGGATGTTGGGGGATAATGATATGGATCTCTTTGCGTGGTTCCCTCCCACCTCGCCCTCGCCCCCACCCTCCCCTTCAACCCTCATCTGAAGGCGGAGGGGCGGGAGGTCGGTGAGGAGGAGAGTGGGCGGGGGTGGGGGGGGGGGGGGTGAAAAAAAGCCAAGAACAACAACACTTTCATTCAATTCCGGGGGCTGGGAAGCATGAGGAGATCAGAGGGTGGGGATGGGTGGGTTGGCTTTTTAAAACCTTTGACTCCCCGAGAAAACCTGAAGATCTCTCTGGTGGGGGTGGCGAGGGTTTATCGATTAAGCTGGAGGCGGGGGGGGGGAGGGGGTGTGTGGGTTGAACCAGTGGGGCGGGTGTGAGTGCGTTGGATGTCTGTCGTAATATCCTGCCAGCTGCTAGGGGGACCCCCCCCCCCCTTTACAATAAGGGCAGTGGGGGATGAAGTGATGTACTTCATCACTTGCGAAACTGGTTTGAGGGGGATTAGATTGTCAACCCCCCCCCCCCCAACCTCTCTCCTGGGAAAACAGTCAATCTCATTGCAGTCCAGCTGACGCGCACCTGGGGCTCGTGACCTGCGCCGTAACTTTTTCCTTATTTTTGTGCTGTGAGGTGCGACACAGCCCCGAGACGCATCGGTCCTCGGAAGCTGCTTTTGTCCGCACGAGCAAGCCCCCTTTTGCGCGCCGATTGAAAAAAAGACGCGCGAATCGGGGAGGGGGGAAAAAATCATCATGGAACAAAAGACACGCCCAGGCCAACGAAGATTCGCCTTGCTTCAGCAAAAGTGGACTTGGGAGAGGATGTCATTCCTGGGCCGAGAGGTTGCTCAAAATACACAGCAGGGCCTCTGTCTGCTACCGCGGTTCCATCCAAGAAAGGTAGTGATTCCATTCGCTTCCTCCGCTGCCGAGAGCGAACATTGCATCTGCGAAACACTTCGAGGCGGCAAAGTCGGGGAAATTCAGTTGTGTTCTCCACACTGTCTCACCGCACCCAAAGGGATTGTATGCTGTTCTGAATGACAGCGGAACGGAGCTAAGATGGATAACACACACAGGCGAACAAAATACATAATCAGCAGAGCATAGTGATAAGGTCGTAGCAGGGCTACGGACAGAGAAAGGTGTGGGCCCTGGGGGGTAGGGTTGCAGTGTTATAGCGAAGGAGGCTTGAAACGTATTTTCAACAGTCTGGGGGTGTGCGGTATCCAAAATGACATTCTTCCGAAAATATGAGGATGGCCGCAATAAAAACAAACATGGAGAGCGTGATGCAGCTGGTGACCGCGGTTCGGAGTGAACAGATTCTTCGAACATCGTCAGAGAAGTAACGCCAACCAAGAAGATAGAAATCCACTGATCCAAGAGGAAAATGAAGGCTAATTGATGTACAGATTGTTTGTCGGCATGTATTGACTAGCTTGACTCATGGGACAGGATAATCACAAGCTCAAATTGTGCAGAGTACACATTTCATTGATTGGAATTTGTTCTAAAATCGGGCGGATTGCCCTGTGCTTGCACTCCCCAGTACCCAGCGGAGACCTTTTTCTCTCTCTCCACTCTCAGGCATGGGGTGTAGGCCATGGGGCCACGGTAAATATACGTAACAACGGTATCACAATCTCGGGAGACGGAGCGGGGGAGACTGGGGCACAAAAGTGACAAAGAACTCCACCCCCCTCCGCCTCCGGACAAAAAGGTCTCGATTCGGCATCGCTTAGCAAAGGACACCGGCATACGGGGGGAGGGGAGGGGCGATGTGGCTGTGATTATACAACCGCCGGGATGTGTCGGGAGGTGATAAGATAGGGCCACGCCACCACACCGCGTGACGACCTGTCGGAATACAGAATGAACGGATGAGATTTATTGCGGAGCTTGGACTGCGTATTGCTCCAACAAAAGTGTGTGAGAAAAGAAGCAAGGCGTGCCCCCCCTGATCAGAGGTGAACACACGCGCCACACACTTGTTCTTCCCACCTTTCCTCTGGACCTACATCTTTCTTTTCTAACCTCGGAACAGCAACACGACGAAAAACTCACTCAATAGGTGAGTGGGACGGGGGATGGTTTAACTATATTGCCTGGGAGGGAACGGCGACAGAGATCGGCGAGAGAGGGTGAGGGCAGAGGGTGAGTGAAGGGGAGAAAGCGTGATGTAACGGGGACGACACACAGGTGCATGAGCTCCGGAAAACGAAGGGTGGGTGTGAGGTAGGGGAGGGATCGCAGGCTGCAAAAAATATAAACCGGCAGGGGGCATGACCCTGGCGCAGCAAGTCACTGGGGTATACCCCAGACCTCACCTTCCCCCCACACACACCGGCCCATCTCCTTCGCTACACACACCCTATGCGTGTATCAATACCTGCTAGCATGCTCTTTTTTGGTTCACACCTTTCCATTTCTGACTTGAAATAATACACAAGTTGGCCTATATTATTATTCCTGTGCCTCGCGAAATGGTCAGTGAAAACTGTGTGGGGGAGGGGGGGGGGGGGAAGATCAACTGAAAGATAAGGCCTGCAGCAGAGTCGACGGGGACCAGACCAAAGAAACAATAGCTACACCACGGTTGAGGCAGTCACAGAGATGTCGATATTTTTCTGGTGTCAAAAATCAGCACAAGATCTTATGAGAGATAAGCCCTGCATAAGATCGAACTGTCCCAGTGACGCCCACACAGGGGTTTTTTTATGGTTTTCTTTAGTTTCAGTTCGGGTTCAGTCTCCGCCAGAGGACGCAGCAACGGGATGAGGCGAAGGGAAGGGGGGGTGGGGGAGGTGGGACGGGAGAGAATGATGCACCGGGAGGACACCAAGAGGTGCCCCTCCTCGGCACCCACCCCCAACCGCCACCACCACCACCGCCCCCCCCCCGCTTTCCACCCCACCCCCCTCCTCCTTCCTCTACTGATCGCATGTTTTCCGTTTTTTTCGCCGTCTCAAACGAGACGCGGTGCGACGAGAAAAATATCCCCCGCGGAAACCTCGGGCGGGGCCACAAGGAACCCACGTGGGGGTGTTTTCTTCTGGATAATCTGAGTGCAGCAGTGCATCAGACGCGGGGGAAAAGGCTGGACGCCCCCCCCTCGCAAACGACACACATCAGCTGTGGCATGAGAGGTTTATGAAAAGACACGGATCACATTGGCAGGGTTGGTGGAGATGTGTTTGGCAGAGGGCGGCATCATCAGTGCTGCATGGGCATAACCTGCGGGTACGACACTGTCGGGCACAGGCCCTGCGGCGTCACGATGTAGTTCACCACCGGGCGGAACTGCATCACCTGCGGCTGCACCTGGGGCTGCTGCATCACGAACACCGGCTGCTGCTGCTGCTGCTGCTGCGGCACGGCAAAAGCCTGCGGCATCATCTGCATGAGAGGAACAGCCGGCAGAGGCGTGGCGTCCACCAGGTCCGGCACCTCCGCGTCGAGGAGGTCAGGCGCGCCGTCGTTCTGCGCGCACTCAGAGTCGGAGTTTGCGGAGGACAGGCCGCAGGTGCCGGAGGACTCGTCGCTCTCCACCTCGAAGGAGCCGCCGATGTTCAGCATCTTCCCGTGTGTGAAGATCCCCACCTTCGCCAGCGTCACAGCCTTCCGTGCGAACTCGGCAGATTCGAAGCGGGCAAAGCCGAAGCCCTTGTGGTGGCGCGTCGAGTGGTCGATCACAAAGCGCACCTTCTTCACGCCCCCAATCGCGTTCTGGAACAGCGTGCGGAGGTCCGACTGCGTGGCCTCACGCGGAATGCCCCCGACGAAGACAACGTCGTCGCCAGCAGGGATCCCGCTGCGGCTCTTCGTCGCGCCACGGCGTGCGCCCGATGCGGCCTGCTTGCGTGCCATAGTAACGGAGGGTGTTGGCGGGGAAGGAGAGGGCAACGGGGCTATCGGGTAAGGGTGTCTCTTGCAAACTCTCGGGCGCAGGGAGTTGCACAAAGTGAGACGGAGTGGGTGGGATGCGGGGGTTTGCTCTCGTGTGTTGGTGTAGTTTTGGTGCTGCCGGGGGGGGGGGGGTGTGTGGGGTGTGTGGGTGATGTGCAGTGCACGCATTGAATCAAAGGCCACACTTTTCAAAGACCAACCACAACCTCCACAGGGGGGCGGGGTGACGGGCCCCAAAAACCCCCCCCCCCCCGCTCCGGGGATTCGGTATATTTTCATCATCTCAATCTTCCCTTTTTTTTGGGGACGTCTACAATTTCTCTGGTGCAAATACAATTTTATTGGTACAACAAGGCAAGACGCAGCTCAGGCTAGAAAACACTTTGCATCACCCCTGCCGATCCGCAGTAAGCAGACGCCGCGGGAGCTGCGGGGCGCCTGGCTGGGAGTCATGGATGACATGCGGCTTCCGCTTCAACCTTGGCGGAGAGTGGTTGAGCGGCCGCAACGACTGCCGCAACGCCACCTGATACTTCGACAGCCGCGCCTCGTCGGGGATCGGCAGCAGCGGCGACCCTATGGGTGCGTGCTGCGCCCCACCACCACCACCACCACCACCGCCACCGCCACTCTCATCCCACTGCCCACCAGGCACCACCTCGGCATGCTTGGGTGACCCTGGGGACGGAGGCTCCTCCACAAACACACCGGGATCTGTGTGCAGCAGCATGTCCAGCTTCTTACACACTGTATCCAGCCCAATCCGCTGCCGCTCCTGCTCATCCAGCAGGGAGGAAAGGTATGCAGAGGACTGGGGCCTGTCCAGGGCACCGCCGCCTCCCAGCCTGGCATCGGGATCCATGTCGCTGCCGGTGGAGTCGTTGAGGTCGCCGAAGGCATCTCTTGTCATGTCGTACCGCTCCTCGGCAGCGATGGTGCGGAGATTCAGCTGGCTGCGCCTGTCGCCTTTGGGTGTGGGGGTTACCTTCGCAACGCGCTGCAGCTTCGAATCGTAGTCCTGCACCGCCCCATCGATGTGGATCAGCGCGGCAGCCGAACGCAGCATCTCGGCAATCGCCCTCCGCGACGCGGCACCTCCACCCCCGGGGCGATACGTCGCCTCACTATACTTCCTCGCCAGGTCGACAGCCGCCCCATCCACGTCATCCCGCGACATATCCGCCATAGGACTCCTGCTCCCATCCGGCTGTGCCTCCGGAGGAAGCTCCGCCCGACTCCATATCGCCGTCGCAGGGTTTGTGATAGGTATGGGCGAGACATAATTCCCCGGGCGCACCCCCGCGGTGCTTGCCCCGTCAGGCCCCCTCTCGATGATGGAGTCGGGGTGGTCATTCAACCTCTGGGAGATCAGCGTTGGGGGGGAGACCGCGTCGGCATAACGCAGCTGCGGCGTGTCCACCAGCAGGTCCCTCTCCCTGTCATGCATAACACGAACCGCCTGCTGGAGTGTCTGCGTGTCATACGGCACAGGCGATGCCGCCGCCGCAAGCTCTATGAGATTCGGGTCGAGCCCCTCCAGCCCATCCTCATCTCCCGGCCCCCCTGCAGGGATGTGCCTCCCAGCGCCGTACCTCCCGACGGGAGACCCGCTGCCAACCTTCGCGACGGATGTTGGCTGGAAGTGGGGCGACTGGTGCTCCGAAATGGCAGGAGCACCCCTCTTCACCCCAGCATTGTCGACAAACCTGTTGAGGTCCGAATGCCGCTGGTGCGGCGGGAGAGGCGGAGGGGGGCCCTTTGGGAGGGGGGGCCCGGAGGAGGCGGTTGCGGCGCTTCCGCCACCGCCGCCACCACCTCCACCCCCTCCCCAGCGCTTTGTGTCGGAAGCAGAGGTCTGAGTGTCGCGGGTCACCTTGCGCGGAGCCGCGCCGTGCCGCTTGTTGAACCTGCGCATATCCTCCGACCCCCCAGCCCCAACCAGCATCGGCGCGGAGGACGCCAGCACATCGAACAGCCCGATATCCCCCCTATCCGCTGTGTTCAGCGCATACGCCGACACGGTGTCGTGGTACGACACCGCCCCCCCCTTTTGCGTCGCGGCCCGCCTGGAGTTGGGGCTCTCCAAGCCCCACCCGGTGCCCTCCCCCGGGAAATGCACCGAAGCACGCCCTCTTGAGCTCCTCCTGCCCCCAGCGGCAGTGGGGCTCGGGGCAGGGGAAGCCGCTGTGGTGACGGAGGAGAGCCTGCTCTCTCCGGCAGTTGGTGTGGAGTCACCTCCGCCGACACCACCTCCGCCGCCGCCGCCGCCGCCTGCGGCGGCGGCTGCGGCCTGTGCGGTGAGGAAGGCCTTGTCGCGCAGTTCGTCCACCATTTTGGAGCGGGATGGATGCAGCTTCCGCCAGATCCCCTCAAACCCAGGAAGCATCACCAGGTTGCGCCAGGGGATTCTGTCGACCTGGCATGACGTGCCTGCCTCCCAGTTGGTGGGGCGGTTGAGGCGGAGCACCTCGCGCACCGTCTCCCTCGCCGCCATCGAATGCTTTGTGTTGAGCCAATTCACATCGCGGTGGACAGTCGCATCCGGCGCAAGCACCGACAGCACATAGAGGAGATACTCTGCAGAGAGCACATCGGACACCTTGTTGTTGGTTGTGATGCGTATCATGAGGTCGTATTCATCGGGGATGCTGAAGGCGATGATGCTGCCGCAGGCGTATATCTCCTTCAGGCTAGAGAGTCTCATGCAGCGGAGCACCTCGGCCCTGGGGAGCATGACGAATATGTCTGACTTTGCAACCACCAGGACCCTGCGCTGCTCCGTCAGGTTCTTGTTGTATTTAAAGCATTCTGCGAAGAAGTAAACCCGCCCCAGCCCAAAGTCGCTTTCGAAGAGCTTCTGGAACTCCAGGTGGCTGCTCTGGGGAAGTGACGAATAGTCGGCCAACGCGAGCCCGGTGCTTGGGTCGATAACCTCCGTCGGAGGTCTCAACTCGGCTCGCCGTGCCATTAGCCCAGCCTTTGAGGGCCAACAACCTGCGAGCAGGAGGAGGTGGCTGTGGCGGTGGCATTGTGGTTCAGACTGGCAACGAGGTGGGGGAGGAGGGAGGAGGGGGGTGGTGGGGAGTGCGGCTTCTGCGTCCCATTTTGTTGAGATCCCTGTTCAGGGCCCTCCCTCTGGGGTCACAAACATGCAACGTTCTTTTTTTCCCCCTTCGCGTTTCCTTGCAACCCTTGTTTTTTCGAGTCAAACCAACAACTCTACAAGGAAACAACGGCAAACAAGAAACATATCACACTCAAAACACCCCCCGCCACTCATCAACTCACCCACTGCACTGCATCTTCCTCTGTCAAGAGGCAGACGCTTTGAACTCACTCCCGCACACCCCCACACCTCCCAACTCCCACGGTATGTCAACACCGTGGCACCTTGCTGACACCGAGTGCAACCCCTTCCGGGCTTCGCGCAAGGCGCGCGAAATCAAAGCCCTCATATTGGGTAATCGCAAGCCGTGTGCCCGACTCGTCCCGCAAGAGGGCCTCCTCTATCTTCTCGCTGGACAGCAGCCCGGGTGAGGTGAAGAGGTCCTCTGCAAACCACCTGTCTGCGTCCTCCGCCTGGCGGATGTCGCCACGGCCATTCGCCTCCCCCCTCTCGAGAAGCGTCACCGCGTCCGTCAGATGCTCCAGCAGCTGCTGCTCTGTGTTGGAGGCAAACTTTTGGATAGCACCGTCCACCCCAGCCTGCCCCTCTGCAGCCTCACGACCCAACGCCTCGCGCAGCACCCCCTCGCTGTCCTGCAGGCCTGCAATCTCCGCAGTGTACGCCTCGTCCACTACAGCATGCCACTGCTCCACAACCACCCCGAAGTGATGTGCCTCTGAGTCAGCCAGAATGTCCCTCCTGTCGCTCTCCCTGTTAATAAACACACGCACCTGCACGTGGTGGGGCACCTTGTTGCCCTGCCGCCTCTCCGGGTCTGACAGGTCGTCTTCTGGCTGCGGGGGTGGCGGCGGCAGCAGGACCTCCTGCCTCACCCTGTCTGCAGCGGCGATGGCAAGGCAACCCTCTGTGTGGGATCCC
Source organism: Rhynchopus euleeides (assembly GCA_963210315.1). NCBI lineage: Eukaryota > Euglenozoa > Diplonemea > Diplonemida > Diplonemidae > Rhynchopus > Rhynchopus euleeides. The sequence continues at coordinate 1,124,321 of OY723267.1, forward strand.
ATCAGCTCGCGCCGCTGCGCCCGCTCGGCGTCGGAGGTGCCCTGGCGCGCCTGCACCTCGGAACGGAGGCAGGCCTTGAGGGCGGAGTGGAGGTAGGTGGCGACCAGGCAGGCCCGCTCGTTGGCTTCGGAGAACAACATGTCGTCGCGGTTGTCAGCCTCCTCAGAGCAGGTGGCGGTGTGCCTGCCCTGGAAGAGCAAGGCGGTGCTGGCGTCCCGTGAGGCGGAGAGGAGGCGCTGTGCGGTGGCACAGCCCTCGCTGTCGAGGGCGAGGCGTGCGGCTGACTCTGCAGTGGCGAGAGACCCGATGGCGCCCTGCTGCTGCAGGCGGCGTAGGTCGTGGAGTGTGTCGGCAGAGGTGGACCCGTGTTGGCGGAGCAGCTGGGAGCGTTGGTGTGTCTCTTCCGCGCAGCAGCCGGAGAGCAGGAGGGTGTGGTGCAGCAGGGCCTCGTGGCTGCAGAGGCAGCACAGCGAGAGGATGGTGGCGGCGTGTTCCCGCAGCAGGGCCTGCTGTGTCTGTTCGGCGGCGTAGAGGAGGCTGTCGATCTGTGTGGCGATGCGTTCGGCGTGGGGGTCGCGCGGCGGGGCGAGTTCAGGCGAGTGGCACAGCCGCACGGAGGCGGCGTCGTTCGTCAGCGGCGACTGTGGGGGGTACCGGTAGTTGATTTTGGGCTGTGATGGGGGCTGTGGGAGGCACCACTGCTGGGGTGGCCTCGCGAGGTGCTGGCGTGCCTGGGCGTTGCGCTTGTGCTGCAGGCGGAGGCGGACCGATTCCCTCTGCTGCTCGTCGCCGAAGTAGAAGTGCTGCTGGTGCGGCGCAGCCCGCTCCCACGACGCTGCGATGGCACAGGGGTCGGTGGGCCCAGGCGGGCATGTGTCGTTCAGCCCACGCTTCAGCGAGGCAAGTGGGCTGAAGCGGGGCACAGGGGCAGTATGTGCCACCACCCCCATCCCCATCCCCACCCTGACGAGGGATGACCTCACCCGCGAACTGGCGCTTCTGGCTGTCAGGCTGCGTTCTTCAGGGCTGGGTTTGGCACGATTATGCGCACCGGTGCGTTGTGTGCGGCATGTATGGGGTCTCTGGGGCTTCCACGTCGGCTGCATGGACGGCTGCACGAACAGGGACGCGCCTGCAGGTGTGTCGGTTGCTTGTGACTGTGCGTAGTTCAGCTTGCTGTTCCCTTGCAGAGAGGCAGGCGTTTCTGAGTAGTAGCTGTCGTTCTCTGAAGAGGTGTCCATGGTAGTGATGGACTCAACCCTGCCCCGCCTGTTGCTCTGCAGATACATCTCCCGCTCCCTCTCGATAGAGGAGCACCGACGCTCACTCCCATCGTAGTCGTCGTCATCTTCGTCGTAGTCGATCGACTCCTCATCCACAGCCCCTCCCCGCTGCTTGCGTTTGTACTGCTCCACCTCCGGCACCTCGTCACCATGGCGGTACCCTTGGAAGGGAAACTCGCACAACGAGCGCCTCACTGAGAAGGTGACAGGTTCGCCATAGAAAGACGACGCCTTCTGTGGCTGCGTGAAGTCCACCGACATTGACCCTGCAAATTCGGTCCCAGAATTCCCAAAGTGGATCGGAGACCCCAGCAGCGAATGGCTGTCCATGCCGTGGGGCCACCTTCCGGACATCGTGGTGGGCGATCCTCCAGCAACCGATCCATCGGCAATGATCTGCGGCTGCGACTGCGACAACAGCGGCGACTGCGGCGGCTGCACCACCCGCCCATACAGATGCGCCACCTGGTAGGACGAACACATCAGGGGCCCCATCCCGCTGGGGGGCACCTGCTGCTGCACCAAGGCACTGTTCGAGCTCAGCAGGGACGCGAGCGCCATCGAACGGTTCATCGGCACAGAACGGGACGTCCCCCCTGTCCCACCCAGCTGTGCGACGGGTGACCCCGAACGAGACGTCTCACCCGCGAGTGATGCTCTGTGTTTGGTCTTCTTCCACCAGTCTGCTATGGTGTTGGCAGAGCACATCGCCTTCGGCGACGAGCAGGCGAGGCGTGTCATCCGAAACTGCGTAAATATGATGTCATACGCGAGCGATACATCCCGCAGTATCACAGCACGCCTGTGCCGCTCATTCTGGCGGAGATCCTCTATGAGCCGCCTCACGGTGAACTGCTGCACAATCCACTGCCACTGCCTGTGGTACCGCCCGCGCTCCTCCTCCTCCGCATCACTCAGGGCACCGCGCTGCCTCATATACTCAACCTCCATCGCCACAGACTGATAAGTCTGCCCACGCAGGTGGTCCTCCTCGGTTGCAATCTCCAGCTCACGCGCAGCTTCGGAACAAAGGGACCTGACACGAAGCACCTTATGCTGCGCCATCTTATAGCGCAGGGTAAACAGCGCCCCGCGCAGCGCCTTGCGGCCGACCCTCCCTGCCTTCAGGTCACGCCACCACTGCTGCAGGCACTGGATACGCTCCAGCTGATGCCTGTTGAAGCGGCTCTCCGTGACACGACGCACGAGGCTGCGGCTCTCAATATCCTCCACCTCCCCGAAGCGGGCATACAGGAGGCGCCTCTCGCGACTCTCCGCCTCGACAGTGCACTCCCATGCCTTTTTGAACCCGCGGAGCACGTGTCGCTGCTGCGACACAGACCGCAGGTGCACTGTGCGTGGGTCGTCGAGGTCGACGCTATCCATCAGGGCCTTTGTGGCTGCTGCCGGCAGCTCAAAGAGCGACGAGTCCCGCCGCAGCGCCGCCTTCACCGGGCGCTGCACGGGTTGCGCGCGGGGGGGCGCAGCGGCGGAGCCAGCTGCAGCCCCAGCAGACTTCGCCGCCTTGCTGCCAGGAGGCCCTGCGGTGAGGGGGCGCTGCTTCCCCAGCATCGGAAGCACCGGCGAGGAGGCTGCCTGGGGCCACGCCATCACACCCGACCCCAGCTCCGGCACCGCCACCATGGCCGGACCTCACCACCCCAGGGCGGGGGGGAGTGGGGGGTCTGGGTAAGCCACCTTGACTCGGTGTCGTGTGCCTGGTATACAGAGGGGTGTGTGACGTTGCCGCTGCTGCACGCAGGAAAGGAGTGGCTCGCAAAAAGACAGGCGGTCGATGGTGGGTGAGGTGGGGGGTGGGGTGGGGAGCTGGGGCCTTCCGTGGAGGCTCTGCGGTCTCCAGGTATCCGCCGAAAACGAAAGCAAACGGCTAGAACGCCGTTTTTCCTGGAGAGGGGAGGTGCCCTTTCCCGGCGGCCATCACGCTGGCAGTCGGCAGAATGAATGCATGTGGGTGGCTTTTGCCCCAAGGGGGAGAGAGAAGGGAGAAGGGGCAAGAAGGGAACCCTACGCAACACACATGTGAACACGCTCCCACCCCGACCCCGACCCCTCCCCTATCCCTTTCCCCACACACACTCACAACATGATTTTTGGAAAGTGCCAGGTGGCAGTTTTGTCGGGGGCAGGCCAGTAACCCACTTTTCAGTGCCGTAGCAAGCACGCCACACACACACACACGTGAATCCTTTTGGAGTACCGTAGATCACAACCGAGCGACCAGCCCTGATGTGGTGTCCACACCAGCCTATATATATCACGCCGACAGAGAGCCACTGTCGCTGTCGCTGTCACTGCTCGACTCTTCTCTCTGCTTCCGCCTCTTCTGCCGTTTGCGCTCCTTCTTGTCCCGCTTCTTCTTCCGTTTCTTCTCCTTCTTCCTCTCCTTCCGCTCGGACTTCTTCAGCTTCCGCTTTTCCTTCTTTGAGAGTTCGGGCGGCGAATCCGACCCGCTATCCACATCATCAACACGGTGTTCGTCCTCCCTCCGCAGGCCCTCCAGCCGTGCGCGCAACATGTCGTTCCCTCTGCGCACCTCCGACGCCGCCGCTTCCCGCAGCGCGCTGACAGCATCTTCGGCAGGCACATCACCTGGCTTCGCCCCTTCATCCGACACAGCGTCCTTCTGTGGCACGTCCTCAGCCTCGTCCTCCGCTCCACCGCCGAAGATGCTCTCAAACAGATCTGCGTTGTCGCCGTCGTCATCATCTGCGCCCTCTGCAGCGACCTCCGCCTCCGCCACACCCTCCGGCCCCCCTCCGGCAGCCGAAGCCGACCCCTCCACTGGGGCGGCACTGGCGGCACTGGCATCAGGGGCGCCACCACCCTCGGCACCCTCTGTGCCTGCTGCAAAGCCCATGATCTCGTCCAGGTCGGCCAGCAGGTCATCCGGCAGACCGAGCGATGCTGCCGCCGCCGGCGGCGCCGGCGGCGGAAGTGGCGGCAGTGACGGTGCTGGCGTAGCGGGCAGTGGCGGCGCCTCTGCCTCAGGGGATCCCGGTTCGTCTTGTTGCTGCTGCTGCTGCTCTTCTTCGAGCCTGCGCTCCTCACGGCGCGCCTTCTTCCGCTTTAGGCGTTCTGCCTTGGCATCGGGCACAGCGGCGGGGGTTGGCAGTGGCTGCTGCTGCTGCTGCGGCACCCCGCTGCCGCCCCCGCCCAGCAGCAGCCGCGTCGCGGCGTCCGCCTCACGCGTCTTGCTCTTCACCATATCGCCCTTCTCCCGCGTGTGCGGGAAGGGGTCGGGCACACCGAGCCGCTTGCAGATCAACCCGTCGGGATACCACTGCCGCACCTCCCGCGTCTGCGGGCCGTACTCCCCTGCGGATGCCGCACTCTTCCGCGCCTCGTCGGCATGGCGGTGCCCCCCCGCCACCCCCGCCTCTCCTCCTCCACTCCTCCCCAGCACCTCCGAGGTGTCGATCTCCGCAGCAGCTACGAGGCCGCCAGCCTGGGCCGGCTCCGCCACACCCCCACCCTCCACCCCCACCTCCGCAGGCGGACGCGCCAACTCCTGCCGCTTGCCCGAGGTGAACCGCAGCCCGAGGCTGCCCTTCAGCGGCCTGAACACGGCAGCCCCTGGCGCAGGCTTGGGAGGGCCTGCCTCCACCAGCGGCGGGACGGGATCAGGGGCGCTTCGCGCCCCCTGCTCGGGGGCCTCGTCGAAGCGATTCTTCCGCCGCCGCCTCTCCTGCTCCTGCACGATGGCCTGGCCCTGCGCCTCGAGGGCAGCCCTCTGCCTGCGTGGCAGCAGCGCCGCCACGTCTGCACAGAGGTCGACCGCGATGTCCTGCCGTGCGAACAGCAGGTCGATGGGCCGCCGCGCCCGCCACCCCGCAGGGACCCTCACGCAGGGAGCAGGGTGCGCAGCCTCTGCCCCAGGGGAGGATGCCACGAAGAGGTGTGCCCAGCCGGCGAAGAGCTTCGTCGTCTCCGCGACCTGCAGCGGGTCGTAGCCCTTCTCCAGGAGGAGTTTCGCGTCGTCCTTCGCGGTGTGCTTTGCGGCGCGGGGGGCGGGCTGGCGGTCGTCAGCACCCAGGTTGATAGCATCGTCGTATTCATCCATATCCATCCCACCGCCGAGGCCATCGTCATCATCATCGTCATCGCCGTAGCCACCACCCCCAAAGAGGCGCCGCTTTTTATAGGAGCGGGTGAGCTGCCGCTGGTCATCCTCCACGCCCCTCCCCCTGAGGGTGCCCGGGGGTGCCCCCGGGGTGTACCCCAGGCCCTGCGTGCCCTGGTGCTCCACAACACCGCTGCCCGGCTCCTGTGGGTGCCGCGACACCGCCAGGGTGTCGTGGCAAGGCTCGTCGCTCTCCTCCCCGCCGCTGCTGCCGTAGGCATCGGTGTGGCGGGTGGCGCGGGGGCGCTTTGCGTTGCGGCGGCGCGGCATTGCTGCTGGGATGACCTCGACCCAACCGAGGCGTCTCAGCAGCAGCTCCCCGATGTAGTCAGAAGAGGGCCGGATGAGTGTGTCGAGGAAGGTGTCGGGGGAGGCAGCAGACGGGGCGGCAGCGGCGGCGCCCGGCGTGGTGGGGGCGAAGGTGCGTTTGACCCGCATGGTTGACTTCATCATGTCCCGGAGGTCCTCCTCATCCATGAAGTCCTCCACGGACTGCTTGGTGCCGCGGTCGTATTTTGCGGGCTCCCATCCCTCGCGGCTCCCCACCGTGTTGTAGTGCCCTGCGCTCCACCCGCCCTGCCATGCCCCGTGGAGGCGCTGCTCCTTGCGCCCGGCGACGCGGTTGCCGACAACATCACTCTTGCTCCGCAGCCCCTGCTCCCCATATTCGACTAGGTCATTCCGCTGCTGGCCGGACATCACCGGCCTGTGTACCCTGTTGAGAGAGGAGATGAGAGGTGGTGGAGTGGGGTGGGGTGTGGGGCGGTGCGACATAGGGGTGGGTGCATCCAGCAGCGTGTAAATATTTCGTCGGGGAGGGAGGGGATGGGGGCTTCCTTTCGGTGTTGCTTCAGCGATTGCCGGTGCGGGGGGGGTGGTGGTGGTGGTGGTGGTGTGAATCAGATCCGGCGCGCCAGACATACACGGTGGGGTACGACAACCAGAGGGTAACCCTTTTCGGTACCCAAATCGGCCGAAAATCCGATAACGCATTTAGGTACCCTGGGTACCGAATTTAGGTACCCAGGGTACCTAAATTAGGTACCCCCACCCCCGAAAGTTGGAAAATCTGTGGGGGGACCTTTTCAAAATTTTTTTTGGGGTGGGCCTATTTTGGACATTTGGACCCATTTTCAAAGGAATTTTTGAATTTTGAGCCCATTTTGAACCCTAAAATGGCTCATCGAAATATTTCTGCAAAAATCCGGGCCAGAATGCCAAAATCTGAGAAAATCTGGAAAATTCTGAGAAATTCTGTGGGGGGGGGCCTTTTCGAAATTTTTTTTGGGGTGGGCCTATTTTGGACATTTGGGTCCGTTTTCAAAGGAATTTATGAATTTTGAGCCCATTCGTTGCCCTAAAATGGGACCGCGGATATCTAGCTCCTGCTGAGGACCTGGGTACATGGCCAAATCAGCCAGAAATCTCAGGTTTTCGTATTGCAATTTGGGTTCGCGTGCTGGTATCGCAGCCTGGCCCCGAGGGTCCATACCGTGAGTAACCGGGCCCGCTATCCTACACTCGTTTTTTCCTAGGTTTTCGTCAGCTGATTGAGGGTGTGATATGAGGGTTCTATCCAACAAGGATATCAAGGCGGCACTTCAAAGTCCTGCCAAGGACAGCGCCACGTGGGTGTGTGCTTCTGATGTATGTTATGTCATCATGTGAAACCCTCCCCAGCGTGTGCCAACATCCCTGACACGCTCACGAAAAGCATGACACGGAGAAAGCAGGTGCCGAAACAACCTGCCGAGCACACGGGTGGTGCCACATGATCCCATATCGTTGCCTGCTTTGGGGCCTGAAGGACATAGGGGTCCAACCGGCACTTGAGCATCGCAAGGCCTGAGCGGCTGTGTGGCAGGTTTTCATTGAAGGGCCAAATCCCCCCTTTTCTGGGTGAAAAGTGTTGTGCGTCGTTCAGTATCTTGCGCGAATCGCTTTCGACACCACCATCAAACCACCGCAAAAGAACAACCCATCTTCTGGAGTGTGCTCTCTGGTGGCGGGGTGGGATGGGTGAGTGGGGTGTGACGGTGCAACGACAGTCGAACTTCTTCGAACACAGAACACCCCACCAGCCTGCCGGGCGTGTGAAGTGTTCGCAAGGATCCGCACGGTGAAAAGTTTCCTGAGTTGGCTACGCCGAACTTACAAAATGGCAAGGTGTGAGTGTCGCTTGTTGCGACCCACACGGTGGCCAGGATTTTGTGGGATATGGAAACGGGATATCCCGGTGGGATATCCCGCGGGGGAGGTCTCCCTCGCGGGTTTGATATCCCGCCAGGGTGGGGGGTCATCTCCCCCCCGGGAGATGGGGGCATCTCCCGCGGGAGATGTAGGCATCTCCCGGGGGGGAGATGACCCCATATCCCACGGGAGATGACCCCATATCCCGCGGGAGATGCCCCCATATCCCGGGGGGGATATGACCCCCTACCCGGCGGGATATGGTTTTTCCAAAACGCGGGGTATGGTTCTTCCAAAACGCGGGATATGTCACTTTGAGACGTGGGATATCCCACCGGCATATCCCGTTTTCATATCCCACAGAATCCTGGCCACCGTGCACTGGCTGGACGAGTTCTCTTTTTGGGACAAGACCACACACAACAAGAAGGTTGTCACAGGGGGTCTTCGCTGGTCGTTATTCTTCGTCAATCTTCGTCAGTTTTCACTATTTCAACAGCAAATACACCAAGATGCACTGACGACCATCCCGTAGCGAAGACCCCCACAGTGAAAAAGATAGTTGGCAGCGCTTTGGGTGACAAACACAATCTACCTTGCCTTGTTGTTATGACTGTGCGCACATTCACACCAACCTTCATCAGCCAAGCCACGTGAGGTTTGTTCACCCGGGTTTGGCGCACACAACGCCTTATCTTTTAAACGTCCAATGCAACACTCACAGCATCGAGGCCGAGTGTTTCTCGTAGTATTTTTCGAGGGAAATCCCCCCAAAAAAGGACACATCCGTCCGAGGGCACATGAGTGCGAGACAGCTCCCAATAAAAAAACCCCAGACCTACCGCACATCACTTCTGGCGTTCGGAACTCGGTTTGTTTTGGGGATTGCAATCTCTTCGATTCTGCAATAAATGAGGTTTTGCTCTGAGTGAGCGGATATAACTGGTGAAAATGGGTACAGTGGTCTGAATCTGGAGGTTGGGTGCGGGTTGTGTGTTCCGCATCATCACTACAAACCAAACCAAGCCGATTGACACCGAACATTTTGTCTGACCTGCACCCATTGTTTCCTGCCTGCCTGCCTGTGTTGTGCTGCACCTGTGCCTCCCTGTTCTGTATTTTGTACCCTCAGCGGGTTCACGATACAGGGCAGTCCACTCCCCAAAAATCACGGTCTTGACGCCCATTCCATCCACTTTCAGTGGATGTGTTTGGTATTTCCGAATGGAATTTTCCAGCGTCAAGATTACAAGAACAGGGTCAGTCACTTCTACCGTAGCTGCGATGCCGGTAGTTGTGCAGAAATGATCTTTTCGACGGACGCGACGCCTCCCCAGCTTGCCTGTGTCTGTGTTGCCATAGCCATGTGACAGATATTCACATAACGAATGTACTGTCACACCGCAAGGGGCTTTGGACAACGTTAAACACCAGTACACTTGCAGGTTTGGGTCGAAAATTCCAATTTCCGCTGGTCACGGGCCCCTTTCAAAACATTGACCACCTTTCGAGAATTTAGTTCTGCACCATGGATTCGAGGGACTGCGATGATTCGGAACCGAGGATGAAGACTACTGGGAAGGAACTGTGTGCTCTCTTGAAGCACTGGAATCGGCGAACTTGGACGGAACCTAAGCGCGACAGGTGAAGGGGCATCCCGAACAAAGGCATACAAAGTGGCTCTGGAGATATTGTTGCATCTGCGACACCCTGTCTTACATCCCGCCTGGGCTCTGATCTTCACCTATAGCAATGACTAAATCCCTATCCGGGTACATGAAGCTTTTGTAGGTACATTTAAACTTGCGAACCTCTCAACGACCTGTTAATCGCCTTGTACCGAAATCTGACCCTGGGCTTCGGCCCTCACGGCATTCAGCGGGTGACCCGATGCCGGTGTGGATGGAGAAGTGCACAGTTCTGAAACAGTGTGTCGACGAATCCGAGGAATCCAATCAGAGTAGTCCCGAGATGAAGTGGTGCAAGAACTCAAAAACTGTTTGCCTTTGGTCAAGGCCCCCTTTCCAAAAATTTGACCCGCGCAGTGGTGGCCAGTCCTGAGAACCAACAGTAGCATAAGCCTACGACTGGTCCAGGACGAGGCCGACCCTGTACATAGCCTGTGTATGACTACCCTGTCATACCAGGCTGCTGCTAGTTGGCCACAAGCCACTGGCAGACCATGACCCAGGGTACCGAATTTAGGTACCCCAGGGTACCTAAAAAATGGGTTACCCACAGGGTCCGACATCGGGTGTCGTACCCCACCGTGTAGCGCGGGATGGGGGGGGGGGGGTCGGGGGGGCGGCTAAGAGGAAGGAGGCACACACCCCCACCCCACCCCCCACCCCCCCGTTCTCGTTTGCCGCGCCCGTCCATGTATGGGTGGGTCAGAAGGGGAGATGACGCGATCAGAATGATTGCGGTTTTCAAGACAGACCCCCCCCAGCAAATCCCTCCCTGATCACTTCGCGAAGAGACCACGATACTATTGAGATACTTGATTACGTTAGACCGGTCAGAGCGTACGGAAACACACCCCGGGGGGGCCCCTTCACGCTGTGCCACTGTGAGCCGCACAAACTGCGCCACTCTGCAACTAGTTTGTGAGGCATGCATACACGCACAGCTCACGTTCTCAGTATGTTTGCACCCTTTTTGCAAAAGTTTTGAGTGAAGGGCCCCGCCACCTGACACTACACTACCTTACCCTGAGGAGAGTGTCTCTGTCGGGTAGGGCACTGTGATGACACAGGACTGCGGCTCGACTGCCGCGCTCAGCTCAAACATCGCCTCGCGAACCAGGCGATCGTTCAACTCTGGGTCACCCTCGTTGTCGAGCCCGACAAACCCGCCGCTGGCCTCCGTGATGACACCCCCATCGGCTTCGACCATCTGCTCAGGGGTGTCGCTGGGCATCGTGGCTGGCGGCAGCCCCACGAACTCCCCCAGGGGGTTTGCCCAGGTGTTCTTCACCACGCGTGCCATGTCGAAGTCGGGGAGGTCGGCGACCCGCTCTTTCAGCTTCTTATGTGCGGACTTGACAAAATTGACGTACTTCACATGCAGCTGTGCGAGCTTCCGGGCGCCGAGCTCCCTAACATTAGCCACCGTCCTCAGGGTGTCGGTGACACACCTCAGGGTTGCCTGCTTTTTGACCCCATTCCTGCTGCTGCTGAACCGCACGTCACGCACCGTGCGGTGTGTCCCGCCCATCTCATGCACAACCTCACCCCCAACACCCAGCACCTTCACGGAGGGGTCCATCAGCAGCACGACCAGCTCCGCAACCCCAGGGCAGCCCAGCAGGACGGTGCCTGCCTCCATCGACACGCGCGACATCTTCCCCGGCTGAGATGAGAAGGCGGCGGCCTGCCTGCGGCTGCCCGAGAGGGATGTGCCCACACCGAAGCCCATGATGCCCCGCTTCGGCAGCAGCATGGGGAAGGCAACGGAGCACATCCGGGGCACCACCCGCACCATCTTGGCGGCGGGCGGCGAGAACACGAGCACCCCTGCCGCTGCCACAGAGGTGTGCGGCGCGGCGGACGACACCGCAACGGAGTTGCCCGACAGGTAGGAGTGTGCCTTCTTCCCGGGGAGACGCAGCGTGCCGTCCCTCCCGCGCTTTGCGGTGCGCACAGCCTCCTCCACCTGCAGGGCGGGTGGGACCCTCAGGACGCGATCCTGCAAGCGGCAGGCGATGCGCAGGTTGAAATATGTATTGAGCCCGCTCTGTGCGAACCACCCTGCATCGGACCTCGCCCCGCGAGCGGAGGAGCGCAGGAACAGCTCCACCCGCTGCATCCCCGGGCGGAACACCGTGTAGCGCAGGGGGAGGAGGGGCTCGCCGTGGATGCGCTTCTCTGTCTTCGACAGGATGTCTGCGCTTATGTTGTGCCGCACCACGCGCAGCTGGTCCTCCACATGCGACTTCGCAGCGAGGGTCTCCGGGGTGTCGTCCCCATCAGGGCAGGCGAAGCGGTGCGACAGCCCCAGGCTGAGGTAGAACGGCGCGACGCTGCCCTCGGTGCTGTTGAGGGGGTCCGCACCGCACGACGGGGAGTGCCCCACGACGAAGGAGTGGTGGAGGTGGGTTGCGAACAGGCAGGCCGTGATGCGGAACTGGTCTGCGGAGCGGAGGCACATCGGCTCCACCTCGCGGAAGGAGTCCTGCATGATCCAGTCCACCAGGGCCTCGTGGTTGCGGGCGTAGGCCTTCTCGATGGCAGCCTGCTGTGTTGTCTTCTCGATCTTCTTGTCGCGCTCGTCATCCAGCGCGTCAATAGTGAGAGAGACCAGCAGGTCGGCAATGCGATCGCACGCAGCCTCGATTGGATCGCCGGGTGCTGCAGAGCGGGAGGATGTTGGTGTATGTGTGGGTGGAATGTGGCAAAGTCAATTATTTTGTTTGAACTCTCGCATCCGAGAGCTGCCAGATACACTGTTTGTTTGCATTGCATTGCATCACTCTCGCACTGGCTGGGTGTCTCTGCGGCATACCGAATTGCAGGGCTGCCGTGTCGTCGACCTCTGTGGCTGCGAGCACCTCGAGGCTGTGGAGGCGCTCCTCCAGCTGGCGGCCCTTCTCTGCCGACATGGGGGGCTCGCAGAGGCCGGCCTTGCTGGCGGCGATCTGCACCTGCACGACCTTGTCGTGCAGGTCGCGGAGGGCGGGGAGCGAGAGGCCCTTCGATGCGCACCACTCCTTCTCCGCTAGGAAGGTGCTGCCTGTGGACCCCTTCGGGCGCTGTGCCTTGTGCTTCGTGAGAAACTCGCCGCGCCGCTTCCGCCAGAAGTGGTATGCGTTTGCAGTGGCAACGTCATCTGACAAAGAGGGGCCTGCGAAGCAGACGTCGAGCATGCTGCTCAGCACCGGCTGGCGGTGGGGCGTCAGCACGACCCGCCCGCCTTTGCTCCGTGCTGCAGCGATCACCACGCTGTCTGTGAAGCAGCCGAACATCGCCCCGTACACCACAAGCATTGCAGAGTAGACGTCGATTGTGAAGAGGGACACAAGCTTGCCGAAGTAGGTCAGTTCGTAGATGCAGGGCTCCGTGGAGGCGAGGTCCACCACAGAGGACTCGCCCTTGGCGCAGATCTGCATATCGACGAGGTCGTTGAGGGCGCGCAAGATGGCGGACTGGCCAGCAGGGGGGTCGATGAAGTCCTGCAGGAAGGCGACGACGGAGGACGATGTCCACCGCATGGCGAGCACCCGCAGGCACAGTGTCTGCAGAGGCGTGCAGAGGATCTCGGGTATCTGCGACTCGTCGAAAGCCTCGTACTCCGCCTGTGTCACCATGCGGAACACCTGCCCTGCAAAGACACGCCCGCACCGCCCGGCACGCTGCTGGCACATGTTTTTGCAAGCCCATCGCAGCTCCAGGCTGCTGATGTTCAGGTCCGAGTCGAAGACGGTCTCCTTATGCAGGCAGAAGTCGATGACGACGCCCAGGTTTTTGATGGTCAGCGCACTCTCCGCGACGTTGGTTGCCAACACGATGACGCGCTTGCCTGTGACAGAAGAGGGTGGTGGATGGGGTTGATGGGGCATGACTGGTGCAACGACTTTGGCTTTCGAGAGCCTAAATACCCTCCGTAACCCAACATACCATCGTGATCCTGGAACACCCTGTACTGGTCCTCGAGGGACACAGTGCTGTGCATCTGCACGACCAGCGCACTGTCGGTCAGCCCGGGGCTGCTTTCAAGGCGTGCCGTGAGCTCTGCGATATCTGCCAGCCCGGGAAGGAACACTAGGATGTTGCTGGCATCGTCAAGCCCTCCTGCATGCAGGCTCAGCACGAGCTCCGTGCCAAGCTGCATACGCTCGCGGGGGATACGTGCCCGCTTCGGATGGCGCCTTGCCGCATGGTGCAGCTCACGGTCGCCACAGGGTATGCTGTCGATGTAGTGCACGCTGTAGTTCAGACTCTGCGTGGTTGTCACCACGGGAACCGGGCGCTGCTCAGGCCGAGCAGCACCCTGCACCGGAGGCCCAGGCGGCAGCACGAAGTTGACCTCTTTGAAGTACCGCTGCATCTGGGCTCGGAAGGAATCGAGCGTGGCAGACATCACGATAAGCCGCAGCCGCGTGTTGCGCGCCACCATAATAGCCTTCAGCATCGACAGCGACGCATCAATCTCCAGGGTCCTCTCGTGCACCTCATCTATGATGACATGCGAATACGCCCGCAGGAAGTTGCCGGAGGTGAGCATCGCCAGCAGCACCCCGACTGTCACGAAGTGGACCTTCGTCTTCCGCCGGGAGAAGGCATTCAGACCCCCGATGGTGAACCCCACTGTGTTCCCCAGCACCTCCCCGCGTTCCACCGCCACACGGGCAGCAACGCTCGTCGACGCGATGCGTCGCGTCTGCGCGACGAGAATCGGCTTCCTGCTCCCTGTGTATGTCTTGTCGGATATCATCTCATACACAATCTGCGGAACCTGCGTGCTCTTCCCGCTGCCTGTGCTGCCGGTGACGAGCAGCACCCTGTTATCCGCCAGATGCGCCCGGATTTTTCCGGCAACGCCTGTGATAGGCAGCGCCTTCTTGTGGCTGGCAAACTTCTCCTTGTTGAGCTGCGCCTGCCACATGGAATGCAGACGGATGTCAGCCGCGACATCGTCGATCTTCACCTTCATATCCTCCAGCTCATCCGTAGTGTAGCGCCCCGCATGCAGCTCCACCTCTGTCCGCAGGCGCTGCAGCTCCGCCGACAGAGCCTGCCGCTTCAGCACACACGGCGTCACGCTGGTGTAGGGGCACGCCCTGTGCACCTCCACGAGGCTCGCCCTTTCCTTCCCACCGTCGCTGCTTTCGCTGTCCGTGTCATCGCCACGCTTCTGCTCCCGCTGGGCATGCAGCACCTCATCCAGATAGGGGCGTGACACCTCCGGCTTCGGCGGCAGTGGTGCCGGTGCACGCACCCCTGAAGCTTCGCTGTCTGTGTCGCTCGCCGTGTCATACGCAAGCGTGGCCATCCCCCCCCCCCCCCTGGTTATGCTTCACGACAAGAGTGGACCTCTCCGATATCAGCCATCCATGAGGCGCACTACGGGCGGGCCTAAGAATATCCCCCCTGGGCATTGTGGCGGTGGTGGCAGGGTCGGGGTGACGAGGCGAGTGGCGAAGCGGCAGGCAGGCAAAGGCGGGGCCCTCCTGAGAGGCAGCAGAGGGGGCAGAGAAAGGAGGTGGGTGGGGTGGGTCTCGGTCTTGCCACAGCAGCTTTTTATCCCACCAATGGCACAGCCAGCCAGCAACCCCCACCCACCCACCCCATTTTTCCTTCGGCCTGCTGCTTTTAGTATGGCACCGTTCGTCTTCCGCTCACCCCTGCTGCCACACACCCCACATGCGCCGTTCTGTCTCAGAGTTTGATCCAGGCCCATGCGCTGTGGCATGTGATACACCTTGTGATGTTGTGACGATGCACAGCATTTTTTTCTCTTCGTTTTTGACACATTTGAGAGACGAAAGCAATTTGCGGTGGGATCCACACACAAACAAAAACAAAGGGTGATGGGGGGGAGGAGGGCATGCAGCAAGCTGCCCAAACCAAACCCGCAACGAGCGTGTCGTATTAACTTTTGTGTTGTGCAACCAGACCCTGCATCCTGTCTCTCTTGAAGGCCGACACCCACAACACACACACATGCATCACTCACTCACTCACTCACTCCCTCCACCGATGATATCACGGAATACGCTGATCATTGACATCACAGACACATCTGGCAAGCCAGACAGGATCAACGCCCCCCGCAAGTTTTGATAGAGATCTGTTCAGATACAGCATCGCACCACGATGCACACTCCGCCCCCACCCACCCCCCTTCCTATTTGATGAAGGAACAGGGGAGGAGGCGGGCTGCTTAAAATTCTTTCTCCAAAAAAAAGCGAAACACGGAGGTGGGAGCAGTGGGAGATTGTGAGGGTGGGAAGGGGTTGGGTGAGGCGGGGGGGGAGGCGGGGCGCCTCTCTCTCTGATTGGCTGCTAAAAAGCATCCCGTGCGTCGCCTGCCACCCCCCCGCACACTCCCCGTCCCCCCATCGCCTCCCCCCCCACATCACCCCCACACCCGGTACTCCTCATCCTCCTTCACCAATTTTGCCGAGAGGGGTGGGTGGGTGGGTGGGGGAGTGGGGGGTGGTGTAGTGGGCTCCTCCCCCCACCCTGTCCGGTCCGTAACGCAACGAAACTGCTCCACTCCAGCACTCCCTCCACTCCTAACGGGTTTATGCCTCCTTGTGGAGCTTGGCAACAACCTTCATCACCTTCTGGAAGGACTCGGCGTTGTCGCTGGGAACCTGTGAGGGGGGTGACGGGTTGAGGGGGTTGAGGGTTTTGGATTTCTCGCTTTTGAGAGCAGACCGGATATGTTTTTTATCCTGTTTGGGAGCCCCTCTCTGGCCACGCCGTGACACAGCATGATGCAGTGCATTGCTCTTCCCCCTCCCTCCCACCAAAATGCGCACCCGAGACGAACAAGTCGTGTGCTGTCACCCCCACAGGACATACCCCCTTGATCAGCACAGCGCTCGTCGGGCGCTTCGAGAGTGCTGCCGCACCCAGGTCGCCGCGGGACGGCACCCAGATGTACCTCACCTGTGACATGGCACGCATGGATGGATCCCTTCTCTAAGCTACAGCGTGAATACAGCAGAGTGCGAACAGAGCGCACAGTGTATGTGACCTTCAGACAGAAGCTGGATAGTCTTGATGCGATGTACACTCCAATATTCCGGACTCAATAGCACAACATAGTGGAGAGGGGGTGATGTATGTCGTGTGGGTCAACCCGGGGGGCAGGTGGCAATGCTGACAGGATGCCGAGGGAAGCCTCATGTAAGATGCGATACAGAACAACGCAACACAGTCCCAGAAACATGGGGATGGGCTATATTGCTATTTTCCTCTTGACCCAGACAGCGCCTCGCCCCGAGAGAGCACCGCCTGACACCAAAACCCTTGGCAAAGGGATGCACGATTTCCATGTCGCAGACATGAGCGACGGCAACCTGTCGCTTGGGTCGGAAAGAAACAAATGGAAAGGACAACAGGCACAGCACTGCATCACAGAAGCGCATGCGGATGGGAGAAGTGTAAATACGACACACGTGCCGATTGTTCCAACGGGCTCATTCGGAACTCCAGAGCAGCGCAGATGTGCTCCTTCACAGAACCAGGTTGCCACCCTAGCTTTCACGGGCTCATATCATTGCCCGAGGGTGCCACCCCCGCCGGCGTTTGTTTGAAGCAGGAGGAACCACGTGCAGGTGCCGGTCGTTCATTTTCCTCCCACACGGGTGCGCCCAACAGTCGCCTAACAGTCACACTCACGAGAGACACACAGCCCGCCACGTGGCGTTCGCATCGCAGGCATACCTGGTGCTCCTCAAGCAGCAGGGGCATGTGGCTGATCACGTCCAGCGGCGAGATGTCCGCAGCCAGCACCACAAGCGAGCCCGACCCGGCCTTCTTCTTGCGGACAAGCTTCGTCACCTCCTTGATCCCCCGCACCATCGTCGAGTTCTTGGTTGCGTACTTCACAATCGCGAGGACCTTCTTCGTCAGGTTCTCAGTCCCTGTCACAAAAAAAACAATGCGGTGTGGCGTAAAAAGGTGCCAGGCGTCCAAAACTGCACCAGCATAACGACCTGCCCACACCCACCCCGCCCCCCCCCCCCCCTTCACCCCTGTCCCCCCCACCATACCCTCTGTGATCGGCTTTGCGATCGGGACGCACATCCGGACGGTGGTCTCCTCACCCCCCTCCTCGGTCTTCTCCTTCTTCTCCTTCTTCTCCTTCTTCTCCTTCTTCGCCTTCTTCTCCTTCTTCACCTCGACCTCCCCCTCAGCCTTACGCTTGCCCATTGTATGATATGCCTGACTGGCTCTGGAGGCTGCTGCCTGTAGTGTATATAGCTCTGCCATGGGTGGTGTGGTGTGGTGTGGTTTGGCGATGCATTCATCACGCTTTCAACGATTCGGATCAGCATTTTGGAGGGTGTGTATGGAGTTCCGTCGAGAAGAATCAAGGCCCGGCAAGGTTGGACCTCACCCCTTCGCTCTTCAGGCAGATGAGGCTGGGGCAGGAATGGGGTGGTGAGGAGGGGGGGTGGAACACCGGGTCTTTTGTCTTCAACACACGGCTGCTTCCGCATTCACCAGGCAATGAAAGTGGGGCCTGGCACCCACACGCCTTGGCTGCCGCCCCCCGCCCCCCGATCGAGGGTAGGAGTATCAGAGAGATGACGCGGCACCATATCCGCCCCCACCACCACCACCCCTCGCCCCCCCCCCCTCCCCACAGCAGGGTGATTTTTTTTGGCCTGTGCTGCTGCAACACTCGAGATCACTACACACCACACCACACACATCTGACTCACCCTCCCCACCCCATCCCTGCTTTTGGTAGATAACAGGCAGATCTCACGCCTGAGTCTGTGTTATCACTATATCCTGGTGATGAGAGAGAGAGGGGGGGAGAGGGAGAGAAAGACTCTGAGAAAGCTTCGCTTCTTGCCTTGATGGAGGAGAAACAACTGGGGAGGGGGGGGGGGAGGGGGAGAGCGTCGTCCTTCGCCGTGTGTCAGCATTTTTTTGGCACCCCCCCCCCCCACCCCTACTCTGGTGGAAAAAGGGGAGGGGGGTCACTTTTCCTCCAAAAAGGCCCCAACCCCCGCCCTCTCGTCCACCCACCCCGATATATAGTCACCCCAACCCCGCAAACCCCTGCCCGACTCGTTCCATCGCATGTGTGTGCACTGTGAGGTGAATACATATGCTCTGGGTGCCAAGAGCCTGCAGATCTCTACTTTAACATGGTATCGACTACCACTGCCCTGATGTGCGAAACGACCAGGGAAAAAGTGACGTCGACTGAGAGGTTCGGGGGTGGGGTGGGTGGAGGGGTTGTATAAGACCATGCGCACGAGTTGTGACGTAAAGCTGCCAGAAGGCGAACTGCTCAATGGGATCGGCGCCGCTTTACTTTCTTTGCCTCTGCCCCCCCCCCTCTCCATCCGCTACAACTAAAACCAGGGCCTGCCCCCCCTCGCGACGACATGATTTCCCACAACACAACACAAAAACAGCCCCCACCCTCCTCTGCCCAACGCTCGCCAGAAAATAACCCGCATCCTTCGACGCGAGAGCTCTCGCAGCGCCACAACACACGGGGTGGGTGGGTGGGGTGGTGGTGGTGGTGGGGGCCGGAAAGAGGTGGGAAGGGGAGCAGCATCCTCCGCCACATTCCCCAGACACCCCACCTAGAGTCGGCATCGGATAGATGGGGGCGAGGGGGTGCCGCCCATGGTTGTGGGGAGGGGAAACCCGTCGAGCTCACGGCGGCCAGGGGGGGGTGTCGGGGGGGGGGGGGGGTTTTGGGCCATGAATCGTACAATAGAACACCTGAAAACGGTATGCGAAAAATGGGGATGGGATGGGATGGGGTGGGGGTGGGGTGCCTGTGAAAAATACCGCCGCCACCGCGGGCGTGGTTTTAGCGGGGGCTTTTTATTATTTCATGACTTTGTGCTGAGACTACTTTGGTTCTTTCGCACACACACGGGATTCTCTTTGTTTTTGTGGAGGGGAGCACCGAGCGGTCTCCGATGCAACATCCACACACGCAGACACAGGAGGAGAGAGGGATACACGGGCAGGATGTCACAGGCCGACCTCCACGGGGTCTCCTCCGGGAACACCGGCTCCCAGGCCGGTGGCCAACAGGCCGCCCCCCTGCCCCCCCTCGAATTCACGGAACCTCGCAGATACGAGCTCCAACCCCTTCCCCCCCTCTATGGTGCCGCCCACGTGCGTACCATTCTCAACCACCTCCGGTGGGAGGCGGCGCTGGACAGCCTGGAGGGCGGCGTCGCCGTCCTCGCTGCCGAGCAACCCCCCACCCACGGCACCCCCCCCACATGGACTCTAGTAGTCAACGGGAAGGAGGTGGTCCTGACGGACACGCTGCTCCTCGAGGAGCAGAAGCAGAGGGAGGCGGCCGCGAAGAAGCAGGCCGAGGAGGTGCTCCGCCTGAAGCGGCGCTATGAGAGCGTCCGCGACAGGCTCCAGGAGGAGCGCGCCACGGCCGCGAAGGCGGGAAGGTCTGCGAAGTCGCAGGCCAGCGGCACGGTTGGGCGGACCGGGCGTGGTGGCGGAGCAGCAGCGGCGGCGAAGCAGCAGGCGCAGCAGGCACAGCAGAGAGCTGCCCAGCTCCAGAAGGATCTGGAGAAGCTCGCCGGGCGCCTGCGGGAGCTCGGGCATGACCCCGCACCTGCCGCCGCCGACTCCGCCACGCAGGGCGACGGCGCGGCTTGTCAAGCCGAGCTGCAGGGCCTGCGCCGCCTCCTGCAGGACCAGGACGGCCACCGCAAGCGGCTGGAGGCCCAGCTGCTGACCCAGCAGGCACGGCAGGGCGAGCTGGGGCAGCGGATGGAGGCGATGCAGGGGCACCCGGGCCTGTCAGAGCAGTGGCTCGAAGACCGCCTGCGCCGCCAGGGGGAGCAGCACGCCGAGCAGGTGGCGCTGCTCGAGGCCCGGCTGGACAGCCACGCCCAGCAGCACGAGCTGCAGATGCAGCGCATGGGGGACCGCCTCGGCCGCCAGGAGGAGCAGCTGCAGGCGCAAGGGGCCCTGCTGAAGAGCCTCCAGGAGCGCCCCACCACCACACCCCCCACCACTACAGCCACTACGTCCACACTGAAAACGGAGCGTGAACTAAAGGAGCACAAGGCCCAGCTCCTGGAGGTCGCGAAGCACCAGCAGTCGATGGGCGTGACGGTCTCCCGCCTCCGCGAGCATGTCGGAGGGCTGGGCAAGGCGGTGGGTGAGGCAGCAGCGAGCACGGATCTGCAGAAGCTGGCTGCTGGGCTCACCGCTTTGGAGGGGCAAGGCCGCGCGCATGCGACGGATCTGACTGCGTCGCGCAAGGGCTGGGAGGCCAGCCACAAGGCCCTCGAGGCCGACATGCAGGGCCAGCTCGCGCAGCGGGACCTCAAGCACCGGGCGCTTGAGGAGCGCCTCAGCGGCGCTTGCAAGGCCATGCTGAGCCTGCAAGCCGCGGAGGCGAGCGAGCAGACGCCCCTCTCCCACCACCAGGCGCAGCAGCTCCAGGCGGAGGTGGACGCGGTCAGGGCCGACCTGGAGGCGCAGCGCGGGCAGGAGCAGCAGCGCCTGGACGCGGCGGTGGCGGAGCTCCGCAGGGCGTGGGAGGCGCAGCAGGGGGAAGCCGCGGTGGGCGAGCTGCGGCGGCAGACGGAGCGCCTGGGGGTCACGGTGCGCGACCTGCGGGCCTCCTGCGAGGCTGACCGCAAGGACGCCACGGCCGCCCAGCAGCAGTCGGAGCGGGCGACCGGGGAGCAGGTGGCCCGCCTCCAGAGCCGCCTGGATGAGGTGTGTGGGGAGCTGCGGGGGACCTGCGAGGCGCAGATGGCGCGGCACGGGGCCCAGCAGCTCAAGGCCCTTGCCGAGAAGGCAACCCAGCTCGACACTACCCTTCGAGCTGACCTCCAACAGGCAGGGAAGGAGGAGGGCGAGAGGGTGCAGCGCCAGCTGACGCAGCAGGCCAGCGAGCTCGGGCAGAGCTGGCAGGGCCTGCTGGAGGGGGTGCGCGACGCGGAGGAGCAGCGCAAGCTGCAACACCAGGAGATGCTTATCTCCGTGAGGCGGGAGCTGAGCGCTGCCACAAAGGGGCTGGGTGCGTCCAAGGGGGCGAAGGGCAAACCGCCGGCGGGGCCCACGGCCGGGCCGGCTGCGGATGCCCTGCCAGCACCCACAAAACCCGCCCGCTCCTCCCCCAGCACCACCACCACCACCACCTCTGCCACCTCCGCCGCCTCTGACTCCTCCGCCCCTGCCCCGCCCAGTGATTCGAGCAGTAAACCCGTGACACCTATGGCACCCGGGGCACCAACAACGTCGAGCGCCGCCCCGACCCCAGCGCAGCCAGCAGCAGTGCCGCCGGCAGCACCGGCGCCGCCTGCCCAGCCTGCCCCGCCGGCCCCACCCCTCCTCGAAGCCCTGACGCCCACGGCAGTTGGCGGGGATGAGGCCCCACCCTGTAGGGTGCCGGGAGCCAGCAGGAACGGGAGGACCAGGCAGGCCTCCATCACGGCGTACCTGAAGCCTCGTTCCAACCGCCTTACCCCCTACCCGCAGAAGCCGGATGAGGAATAGGGGGGCGGGCGCTCCGGCCAGCGGGGGGGACCCGCGCAAGAGATTAACGTTCCCCCTGGCCGGGGTGCCGACCACGTCTGGGGACAAATCACGTTCGCCGTCGGGCCCCCAGCCGCACCCCACCCCGAGAAACAGGAGGTCTCGGGGCGTATACAAACACCTCCACACACCCCAAGTAGAACCCCAACCCCAACATCACCCCCAACCCCACCTAGACCCAGCCGAGCCGCTGTACGGGCAGGAGATACCCGGGCAACGGCCCCGTGCTGGGACCCCGTAGATTTGGCGACAGGGGCAGGAGAACCCCGGCGCCTCCGTGGGGGGGGACAGGAGTACTCCCCCTCCACCATAGAGCAAGACGAGCAGTGGTTGACGCACGCTGCAAGGAGACTGATGGCGCTCCGGGTACCAGTGCCGAAGGACGGCAACTGCCAGTACGCCGGCCTTGCAGAGCAGTGCGCGGAGTGAACAGCAGGCGGGTTGCGTGCAGCGGTGGCGTCGTCCATGCGGCAAAACGCAGAGCGCAGGGCCTCGTACGTGCCCGACCACGATGACCCGCAGGCCCCTACATCCTACGACGACTACGTCGAGAAGCAGACGCGCCCGGGGACATACGGAGACGCGGCTACCCTCCGGGTTGCGGCAGAAGTTCTGGATGCCCAGGTGTGGCTGCTCGCCTCCAACAGCAAGCAATGCATGACCCGGTGTGGGGAGGGAGCCAAGGTGCTGGGCCTTACGTGGAGGCCCTTCCACTACGATGTGCTCCGTTTCCCCCTTAGCCTGGCCCGGGAGCTAGCTGTGACGCCGACGAACCAGTGGGACATCCCTGCAGCCCTTCCTATGCCCACCCCGGCCACAGCGGACGGGACGCGAGTGCCTACGCCCGTCCAGGGGTCCACAGCGTCACCGCCCCCGCGGCGATTGCGGCATCCTGCATATCAACTAACAACACCGGGAGTGATCAGGCTGGCGACAGCGAACGTAACGTCACTGCAGACGCACCTAGGCGACGTGGCGGGCCTGAAGGCGGATGTTGTGGCCCTGCAGGAAACCCGAGTCCCGGACCCGAGCAAGGGCACGCACAACGGCTACTTCGCAGCCCACGGCTGGGCTATGCACTGGGGCAAGGGCATGCCCAGGGTCGCAGGCGCGAACGGCCGCGAACAAACAAGGCCCGGAGGTGTGGCTGTCATGGCGAAGGAGGGCCTTGTCGCGCAAGTGGTGCAGCCGAAGACCGCGCAGGAGCAGAAGTTGTACGACAGTACCCGCATGGTGCACGTAGTGCTAGCGATTGGAGACGGGAAAACGGCGCTTCATATCCTGAGCGTGTACGGCCACTCGGGGACCGAAGTGGGTGAGCAGCGGGAAGCCCTCCTGCAAGAGACGCTCGACCTCGCAGCTGGGTTGGGGCAGGTGCCCGTGCTACTGATGGGGGACCTCAACGCCAACCCGGAAACCAGCGCCACGCTGTCCCAGGCGTGCCGGGTGGGCGGCTGGGTCGACGCGGCGACGACGCATGCGGAGCTCGCACAACAGAGCGTGCAGAACACGTGCTGGGCGTCAGAGAACGGCACTCGGCTGGACATCTGCCTGATGAACTCCTGCGCAGCGCCGGCCCTGCGTCGCGTTGAGGTGGCGAAGCGGGGGGACTACGACATACCCACGCACTGCCCGCTTTTTGTAGACCTAGACCTCACTGCCTTCCGCCGCCCCAAAAAGATCTGCATTCTTCCCACCCCTTTCCCTGCGGGTAAGCCCAAGCTGGGAGACGCTGCGGCGAGAGGGATAATGCAGGACGTGCTTGCAGAGGGGGAACTGCGCCACGGAGCAACGGCCGCGCAGCTCCTCCACCGAGCCTCCACCTGCGGCGAGCGTTTCCTAAAGCGTGTCCATGTAGGCCACCTGGAGAGGCAGGAAGCGGCCTACACAGGCAGAGCGGAGGGCTACCACATGCAGTGGTCGCGGGCGGCCACCAAGCACCACCCCGCCTCTGCACGGGGGGCCGGTGACACGAACACCCGGGCGAAGGACGGACTGTTGGGGAACCTCCGATGCCTCGTCCAAGAGGGTCTCAAGCGACTGCAAGCCGATGCACCGTACGGCCTCACGAATGGGGAGAAGCACGCCTGGAACGCCGCAAAGAAACGCCTGAGGGAGGGGGGCCTCCCCCAGGGGCTGCAAGCAGCGCTGACGAACACAACCTCGCAGTTGCCGGACCTGGAGATCCTGGAGCAGGCCCTCATTGCCTTGGAGGGGTCGCAGAGGGGCATGTTCGACAGGCTCCGCGACGCGAGGATCCGCACGTGGAAGGCGAGGATGCAGAAAGCTTGGACATACGAGGCAGGGCAGGTGTTCGCGTACCTCGCAGATCGCTTCTGCGCTCCAGCCACCTTCATGCGGCGCGAAGACGGCTCTTTCACGGCCTGCCCCAAGGAGGCGGACGAGCTGCTGAGGAGCGACACGGCGTGGGGAGGGTACTTCCGTAAGTACGCAACGACGCCAGAGCCCCGGTGGGACACCTTCCGCCAAAAGTACCTCCGCTTTCTCCCCGAGGTGGCTGACATGGAGTGCAAGACCATCACGGCAGAAGACGTTGGGAAGGCCTTGGCCAAGATGTCCACGTCCACCTCGCCGGGCCTGCACGGTTGGCGGGTCCACGAACTGAGACAACTCCCGCACGAACTCCTCAGGCTCTTCGCGGAGGTGTTCAACGAAGTTGAACGGTCGGGCGAGTGGCCGGAGCAGCTGATGCACGCCATGATCTGCCTCATCCCCAAGCCTGGCAGCTCAGGAGAGCCACTGTCGCAGCGCCCCATCAGTATCACCCCCGTGCTGTACAGAGTGTGGGCAGCTATCCGGGTGAAACCGGCACTGAAGTGGTTGGAGATCATCGCGCCCGAAGACCTGCACGGCTGCCGGCCTGGCCACGGTGCGGAGGACCTCATCTGGCACCTGGCGGCACGTATTGAAGAAGCCCACCTCACAGGGCGACCGCTGCACGGAGTCGCCCTCGACTTCAAGAAGTGCTTCGACACGGTGCCAATCGACCTCACCTTCCGCCTGGCTGCGGAGCTCGGTTTCGACGCCCGTGTCCTGCGCACCCTGCGAGCAGCGTACAGGACGATGCAGCGGCACTTCCGGGCGAGCGGCACCATCGGGGAAGGCTTCCTGCCAACTAACGGCATCATGCAGGGTTGCCCCATCAGTGTCGTGCTGATTAACGTGCTGGTGGGTGTGTGGATGAGGATGGTCGAGCACCGGCAGGACACAAGGGCGCTGTCTTTCGTTGACGACGTATACGCCACAGCCCCCAGCCCGGAGATCCTGCAAGACGTTGTAGACGACTCTGCGGGTTTCTCCCACGACACCGGGATGGCTATTTGTGCAGAAATCAAGTCTCACGTTTTCTCGACATCCCCCGGGCCGCTCCGGATTATGTACCGGGCAAGGGATGGCGAGGCCACTCCCCTCCGGCAGCGCAACAGCTTCGACTGTCTCGGGGCCATGCTACACGCGCGCCTGATCAGGGAAGGGCGCACAGCGCCCCAGTCCGAGCGCATCGCCCGCCGGAAGGAAGGTGCGCAGCAGAACCTTCGCAGAACCTCAGCGCTGCCCCTGCCGGTGCAATGGAAAGGGCAGGCGGCGGCGATGACGGCAGGGGCTCGACTATATTACGATGCCCTCGTAACTCGTTGGGACAGCAAGGACATCAGGCGATGGAGGGGCCTCTTCGTCGCCGCGCTCTGGTCTGGCCCACCTCGCAGAGCACAGGAGATCGTGCTGTGTGTCCTCCATCAGGCGCACCGGGTGGACCCCGCTGTCGCCCCCCCCTACCGGCAGATCACCACATGGGCCAAGCAGATCAAAAAGTGGAGCCACAGCAGGGTGCTGTCCGAGGCAGCCTGGGGGAGTAGAGAGAGGCTTGAGGGGACAGGCCCCTTCGCGCTTTTCTGGGCTGCCCTGCAGGGGGTTGAATGGCGCTGGAGTGCTGCGACCACCCTGGCTTACACTGACGAAGCTGGTCGCGATGTCACCTTCGACCCTGTTGCTGCAACACCGAGCGCCTGGGCTATCTTTGCACACGACCTCCGCCAATCCCTGCGTAACGCAACGGCGAAGAAGCTGGCCGAACGCAGAGACGACTTCCAAGGAGCAGAGCACGGCATTTACGGGAGGGTGACACGTTGCGTCCTGGAGGGAGAGGGCGCTGCAATCACGGGGTACCAGCGAGGCCTCCTCCGCTCCGTCGTTGCAGGGGCGGTGCCTGCTCGTGGGCGCACAGGTCTGGGGGAGGTGTGCCGATACTGCACATCTGGGACCCCGGAGACGGTATCACACCTGTGGTGGGACTGCGCGGCATGGGAGCCAGTCCGCCAGAAGCACCCCATAGCAGCGAGGGACCGGACGGCCTGGCCGGCATGCCTGGCCCAGTGCGGGGTGGCGCCCATTTACAGATACAGCGTCCCGGAGAACGAGCAGCCGCTGCCCATGTCCTTTGCGGACAGGATCATCACCGTGGCACAGCTCCACCGCTACTTCATCGCAGTCCTGGCGGCGCGACAGGAGAAGGACGGGCTGCTCGACCGCTCTGTGCGCCATCACCGTACTACCGTCTACCCCTGGGAGTGGAGCACCCCTAACCCCGAGAGTGCCTCCATCCCTGCACTGGCGCCTTCCGAAGTCAAGCAGACGTGGGGCAAGCGGCCCCCAGGCATGTGGGTGGCCCTCTGCGACTGGCTAAGGGGCCTAAAGTGGGGACCGCAGGGGAGCGAGCATACTGTGACCCTGATGGAGCTGGCCGTGGACTTCGAGCTATCAACTGGCCTTACCCTCCCAGACACCGTGACGCGCCGCATCCGCCCCCCCGCCCACGTGGACCCGAATAGGAAGGGCGCGAGGGAGGCCCGCTCGCGCATCCCTGCAGACACAGCCCCAGGGCTCACCCTGTACTTTGACGGTGGTGCGCGCGACAATGGCACCCCCTTCGCCGTGGCGGGGGCAGGGGCGGTGCTATACCAAGACGGTTGCAAGGTTTCAGAGAAAGTACTCCCGCTGCTGAACGTGCGTAGCAACAACATTGCTGAGTACGAGGCGCTCCGAGCAGGCCTGCGCCTCCTCGAGAGGGGTGATGCCCCTGAGGGCCCAGTCACAGTGCGGGGCGACTCCCAGGTGGTGCTGCGTCAGCTCCAAGGGGACTCATTGTGCCGGGATGCCGCCCTCCGTCCTCTGTTCCTCAGCACGTCCCGGCTAGCTGCGGACCTCCAACCGAGGTTCACTCTCACATACGAGCATGTGAAGAGGGAATCCAACACAGATGCTGATGCCCTCAGTAACGCCGCGATGGACGAGGCTGAAAGGCTGGGGGCCTCACGGCAGCAACTCCAGCAAGACCTCACGGTGTTCCAGAGCAGTATCCTGGGGAAGGCTGCCTCGCTGAAGGGGCTCTGCAGCATGGTGATGAAAGTAGGCACTGGGCCCTGGCATTGCGGCCATGCTGCCAACTCAACAGTCCTCACGGCGATCGGTGGATCTGTGGCGGCGGGCCTGTCGAGGAGGGCCCAGCTGAACCCTGCCACTGAGTCGGTGATGCGCAGCCTCCAAGCGCACCTGGCTGTGCCAGCCCCCAGCCGGACGGATACAGTGTTCCATGATCGCGGAATGGCGTGGGCCGCTACCTTCGCTCCGCAGCCGCACTACCCTGAGGGTTGGCAGCAATCGGCCCAACAGTGGGCGGCGCGTGGTCGGCAGGCCAACAGCCGGGTAGGGCGCCCATGGGAGCGGAGGGGCGCTGCCCCCCGAACTGCTCCCCCTGGTGCCAGGAGGAACGCAAAGGTGCTTGCCTGCAAGTTGCATTGGAAGCCCCGTTGCTCGGCATGCCAGAAGCGGCGCCTCCCGGAGGAGGTGTGCTGCCGTAACCACCACAAGGAGGGGGACGGGCTCCCGGTCACTATGGGCTTCTGCAAACGCCACAGCATGGACCGATGCGGTGACTGCTACAGCGATGGCAAAACACTACCACATTGCTGCCAAGCACACCACGCCGGCTATGCTGCACGCCCTCCTCCCCGGAGTGGCACTGAGTTGGCCCCACACTCTAACCCGAGTGGGGCCTCCGCTGTGACGTAGAAATGGGCGGGGGTGGGCAATGATCCGCGCAGGATCTCCCCACACAAAACGTGGTCACCACACGCAGACACACACGCCCAAGACAATCTGCTGGGGGGAGGGGGGGTAACGGTGGCTGTGTCGCCACACATCTCGGAAGACATGGTTAGCGTAGTCGTGCGGGTGTCAAGAAGACCCAGGAAGGAAATGGGATCACAGGAGCCATTGCAAACGCGCCTAGCCCATTCACGCAATAACGTCGAAGGGGGGGTGGCGTCAGACACTCACAGGGAGGGTTGGGGTTGGAGTGACCTGGACTGATGTCGTCGATCGGCATCACCCAGTGACAATCATCTGCGTAGTGCAAGGATGGATGAGCACTGCAAACACCGTTGATGCGACATCGGCTTGATATATTTTGTCATAATCGTGTTCCACACGCGACCCATACACGGACCTGCCATGCATCCCCATTGTTTTTGCAGCGAAAGAAAAGAACAGCCAGACAACACACACAAAGGATATTTATCCATTAGATAGACGGGAGGAGGGTAGTTTTTACATCACACAGATACCACGTGAAACAACATGAAGTTCTTTTTCTCTGCAGCCCCCCTCCCCTCAGTGTCGAAAGCGCACCGAGGGGCACGCACGGTTTTGATGTCGCCCCATGATGGCAGCACAAGCCCCCCTCAGACGCGGTGATCGCTGCAACCCCCAGCTGCCTCTGCGGATCGGGGGTGGGGGCGCAGCCGCGCACCGCAGCAGCACCCCCCGACCAACCCGCTTGCTGCTCTCAACAGTCGTAGGAGAAAGGATGGCGTCACCCGCTGCAAGTTCGACTTCCGGAGACCTGGCCAGAAGACGGGCCACATCACATGATACACAGGAGCTCGCCAGCCGACTCGGGCGACGGGTTTGCCAGGAAGGCGTGAGACGAGAACTTCGAGAGGGACGTTCCGGTTGAGAGCTCTTGGCGCGCAATGCTGCAGTCGTTCTGGATAGCCGCGATCAGCGCATCCAGCGAGTCAAACGGGGTCATGGCGCGGATGTACCCCGTGACAAGGCACGTCACCATGTCGCCATAGAAGTCCTCGGGAAAGGTGTGCAGGACGTGCACCTCCACCGTCACGTCGGCGTTGCCGTAGTGTGGGTTGTCGCCGACGCTCATCGCCATGACATACGTCACACCGCGCACCCGCGCGAACCCGTGGTAGACCCCCTGCTTCAGCTGCTTCTTCAGCTGCTTCCCCTCCGCCGTCACGAAGTTGAGGTTGGCTGTGGGGAACCCAAGCTCCTTGCTCCCCCGCTGGAAGCCCTTCACAACCTGGCCGTGGAGCAAGAAAGGCGTCGGCACTGTGTTGTCATCCATCTCCGCCGCCTTCGCCATTGTCGGGAGAAAAGGGTAGATAGGCAAAGGGGTCAGCGGGGCCGATGGGGGATCAGCGGAAGGAGAATGGGCTAGTAGTGTACGGCGGGTCAAAGTAAAGTGGAGCTAGAGTATGAGGATAGAGCCAAAGAGGCGGGACGGGCGGCGAACCAAGGTGAGCCGATGTGGGCTTGGTGTTGGGCCCTGTGGGGTGGGTGTTAGGTGTGTGGTGTGGGGGTTGTGTGACGGTTGATCTTGACAACGGAAGGGCCGGTAGAAGCGAATAACAGCAAATGCCTGGCCTTTGCGATGATTTCAACAATTGAGAGTGCGTTGGTGCACTTGTGTACGTTGCTGGCGATGTATTTCTTCATTCGGTGTTCGGGGAACATGCCCGACACACTAACCTTACACATACCTGGTCACACGACACTGAAACAACGAAGCGAATGTCGGATTTTCCAAGCAAAATATGGGAAGATGAGGGAGAGAGGAATGGCCATCAGCATGCCACGCCAGTTATTTCCACGCTGCAATACTGCAAAGTCCGCTGCTTCCGCTGCTGCCGACACACAGACACACACCACATACACGTTCTCCCTCCCTCGGCATTCTTTCAAGAAAATCGCATTGCAAATGCCACAGAGACACGGGAAGACACATCTGGTGTGCATCCGCCAGACAAAAAACGTGATGCAGTCCGGAGAATGCGGATGGTAGAATGCGCTGTGCATTCACCCGAATATGCGATGGCCAACCAGGGGCACTAGGATAACACGAGGAGGGACGCGCCGAGCGCACACACCGGCGAAAAGCCCCCACCCCTTCAGAATTACTCAGCAGACGCCACCCCTTCACACACCCCTTCACCGCACTGCTCCAACTCCCCCTCCCCCCACCCTCGCCTGCTGCCCCACGCACCCCCCCCTCTGCCCCCGCCATACACATGCAGAACGCACCGTGAGCACATCAGCTCACTGATGAGCCCGTCCAGTGTGTGACTCAGAAACACTCATTCGCCACCTGAGAAGGGAGGTGCTTCAGCAGCCTCGCCGTGTGTCTCGCGTCTCCCTTTCTCTTGCTCGCCTTGTTCCTCTTGCTCTACAGGAGAAGCACTTGGAAGCAGATAAGACTGGTGAGGACCATCAGAGACGATGCCTGGTGCATGACTGCGAGGTTGATCGGCGTGTTGTTGCAGAGGGTGTAGATCCCGAGGCTGACCTGCCACAGCGTCAGCACCTGCACCGCAAGAAGCGCCTTCCCTGCAGGGCTGCGGAGCAGCGCTGCCGCAATGGCAGGGTTCCTTGCCTTTACCGACAGGAGGGCGACCGCAGCAAGCGAGGTCATCGCCATACACCTATGGGTGAACTGCGCAAACACGGGGTTCTCATACAGATTCCTAGGCCAGAAGGAGGCGCACTTCTCGAGGAAGAGCTCCTGGGAAGGCGGGATGTACCCGTTCCCCATCTTGGGGAACTCGCAGTAGATCCAACCGGCATCCAGGCCTGCCACGGCCGCACCGGTCATGGCAGTCAGATAGACAACACCCAGCGACCCGTGGACATAGGGCATGACAGGCTTGTAGACAGGCGACAGCTTTGCAGCAATGGTCCCCCTGCGCAGGTGGATTGCCGTGGAGGTGAGCCCGAGGAAGAGGACAAACGCCGTCCCGAGGTGGATAGCGAGCCTGTAGGGCGAGACGGTTGCCTTCGACCCGTCCTCAAAGCGGTGATGCTCGAGGCCCGATTTCACCATGAGCCACCCGATGGCGCCCTGGAGGCCACCGAGGGTGCCGAAGAAGGCGAGGCGCTTCGTGATGCCCAGCTGCTGGGGGCGGCGCCGCGCGAGGTAGTAGCAGAGGGGCAGGGTGTAGACGATCCCGACAGACCGCCCCAGGGCCCTGTGGAACCACTCCCAGAAGAAGATGGATTTGAACCGCGCCATGTCCATCTCAGAGTTCTGCGCGAACTCGGGGGTGGCCTTGTAGATGCGGAACTCCTCCTCCCACTCCGCCTCGGTGATGGGGGGGATCATGCCTGTGACAGGGCGCCAGTAGGCAATGGAGAGCCCGCTCTCCGTCAGACGCGTGATGCCCCCGACCACAACGATGGCGAAGACCATCCCGGCACAGGTGAAGAGCCAGAGGCTCATGCCCTTGTCAACCATCTGCGGGTCGCAGCTGCTGCCGCTGCTGCCGTCTCCGCCGGTCGCCGCAGAGCTGCACAGCCTCCGCTGCTGCTGCGACAGGAGGCTGCGCTGCAGCCCAGCGGGGGCCATGGTGGCGTAGCGCCGCAGGGACCCGAAGCGGGCTGGCGCAGCCCACGAGGCTGCGGGGATGGTGGGCCCAGAAGAAGCGCGCAGGCACCACCCGCTACTACGCAGCAGGGAGGCTTTGGCGATACCGTGGCATGCTGGCCGCAGCATTGTGTGGGAGGTCGGCCCCGTGCACCCGAGGGGAATGCACCCTTCTCCTGACAAGGTGATGCGGGGTGGTAAGTAAGGAAGGGCATGTGTGCGGAAGGGCATGTGTGCCGTCGTGATTCAGCTTCCCCCGGAGGGGGGGGGGGTGATGGGTGGAATCGAGCTAAGGTTTGCACCACTTTGAAAAAATGCACAGCGAGAGGGGTGCGGTGTGGGTCGAGATCAACGGGAGGGGGGGGGGGGGGGGGGGGCTGGCAATCCAGGCTGGAAGGGCGGGTGGGGGCGGAGGGACGCTTCATTTTTGGTGTCGGCAATCGCGAGCGACACGCACACGCCACCCTTCCCCTCTGGGTCCTGCTGGGGAGGGAGGGGGCAGGTAGTGCGCATTCGTTTTGTTTCGGTTTTCGGTTCTAGAAGTGGGGGGGGGGCCCACACAACATCGTACACATCACACCCTCCGACCCGACATGTGGAACGGAGTGGAAAGGTGTAGAGATGAAGCATCGGGCGGGGACGCGGGGGGCAGCAAGTGGCAGCACTGCCCAGAACGAACAGCACCTCACACAGACACACCACCGCCCTCCCCGCTTCCCCAAGCAGGGTCGCTCCACCCCTGCGCATTCGCATGGTGTGCTGCATCGCTGCGTATCCCCTTACAGTCCCACAAACGATGCATGTCAGCCTAGAACTTGCATGCTGTGTGGCAACACGCACACCTATGTTACCAACCCT
Organism: Rhynchopus euleeides; assembly: GCA_963210315.1. NCBI lineage: Eukaryota > Euglenozoa > Diplonemea > Diplonemida > Diplonemidae > Rhynchopus > Rhynchopus euleeides. Next base: position 1,156,754 of record OY723267.1, read on the forward strand.
GCACACCCGCTCCCAGTTGGGTGACGGGAGGGGGGTGTCAGGCAGAGTTGTGCTTTTCGAAGGCGCGTTGCACAATGGCAGCTTCTTCAAGTGTCTCAGTGTAGATGCTGATTCTCTTCGGGAAATCGTGGTGCAGGCAGTCGAGCTCCGCCCAGTTCAGCACACATCGTGCCAGCACCTCTGCCGACAGCTCCAGGGGGAACGCAGTGTCGGGTGCGGCGTGGAGGGCGAGGGACTTGCACTCGGTGTGCTTGCAATCCTCGAACATGCCGTTGTAAGCTGCCTCAAGCCATTGAAGCTCTTCGTGCACCCCGTCGATGAACTCGGGAGTGTGCGCACAGATCAGATATTTGTGGGGCGCGAAGGGCAGAGGCAACCGCCCCACACACCCCTTCGGGATGGTGCCGAAGCGCTCGTAGTGCGCCTTGACCTCCGTGATCAGGGGCTCGCCACCGAGCTTCCTGTGTTGCCGCTGCATCTCGATGTGGTCCCAGAAGTACAGCCCGGTGGTCTCCACTGGGGCCAGCTCTGTGTCCGTTGTGACGCACACAGCCTCCGCTGTGGTGAACCGCATGTCGCCGCAGATCACCCGGATGACCGCACCTGTCTCGGCAACAGTGTGCTCCAACACATTCTCCTGTTCTCGCTCCGGTTCATACACTGGCAGGGCCTCCATGCGGTGAATGGAGGAGCTGTCACCGGGAAGCGGCGCGAGAGTCTGGCCCTCCATGTAAGGCATGGCGTTGGCCCGACCGTGCTCATCCGGCGAGATACCTGCAATGTGACCAATTCTCCGGTCCAGCTGTGGGTGTGTATGTGTGGTGTGCATATGGTGGGCCATAGTTTTGATCTGCGCATGTACCACACAGCGCCTACCACAGCCACAGTTAGCAGGGTATGGCGTGGGGAGTCACCCTCAACACCCGCCGCAGCCCTTCCAAGGCTTTGACTGACAGGAAAGGGGGACGCATGGCAACCCATATATCCAGGCGTGTGATGTGGGGTATAATACCCACAGAAATAGAGGGTGCAGATGATGTGCGGCGAGCATGTACATACCATCTGCCGGAAGCTGTGCGCAGTTGTTCTCACTGGGCTGAGCCCAAACCCAGCTGCACGACCAGCGGCTATTTTTGCAACGCGGTGTCCGAGCTGTTTTGGGGGGTGGGGGTGGGGGGGGGGGGGGGTGAGTTGACGACGGTAGTGTACAGCTGCAATAAAGCACAAAGCGCACCAATAAAAAAATGCAGGCCCCATACCAAAGTTGTTCTGTTGATGTTACTCCAATTTTCTTTGAAGGCCGTGGTCTCGCTGCGAGGGGGTGGATGCAGTGTCACTCATCACCAAGCCATGCAACCCTCCCGACCTCCCCCCACACACCGCACCCCGATGCACACCTGATTCTGGATTTTCCAGACGTGGTGTACCCGAAGGGCCTCCCACATGTCACTGCAGTCCGCTTCATTGTGAAGCGCCTCCCCTTCCCACCCCCACCCCTGGCAGCACAGAAGCTGCTGCCTTCCTGCGGTGTGATGCGCATGTGATAACAGCGAGAGAGTTCGGCAGAAAACCCCACCCGCTGGCCTCACTAAACACTCAACGCCACGTGTAGTGACCACATGGCACATGCTGTGAACGACGCGCAAAAAAAGGTCAATGGAGGAGGGAGGGGCACAGCACTGCCTATTCAAACAGCCCAATGCTTGCAGCTGGCAGGTGGCCTGAGGGCCTACCGTGTGAGACCACGCCAACCAAACGATTACCCCCTCACCGGAGACTGCGGTGACAACATCCCACCGCCCCCCCCTGGTTTCTTGGTTAGTTACGCTTACTTTGTTGTTGTTGTGTGTGTGTGTGTTATTGAAAATGTATATCGAGGGTATTCGCAGGCCGTAGGGCACTGCGCTCACCCTCTCGCTGCCACCACCTCCTTCCCCACCCCCCCATCCCCATCTGCCCGCCCCACACATACAGCAAGAATGCTGCCATGGGCAAGGCGAACACTTTGTGTTCGATGTATTTAACGTGTCCGGCAGTCATGCAGGGCATGCTTTTCCCCACCCAGCCACCCTCCCTCCCGCCGGAACCCCAGGGCAAGGTATGGTGGCCCTGTCGACCGTGGCGCAGTGTTGCCAAATGCTGCAGGGAGGGGGTGGGGTGGGGGGTTTGTGGGTGTAGTGTCCCGAATGGATATGCGGTCACCCCCGTTTGAACACAAAGGCGTGCTGCCCGTAGTCGGGGAATTTGTAGGGCGAAGAGGGCCACCACCAGTGCCACTTCGACCCGACACCCATCAGCATTTCCCAGTTTTTACGCTTCTCCTGAGAGGTGAGATCTGGGAGGCGGAGTGCCTTGACCAATTCGCTGCGAGATGGCAGCCGCATGGGGGCCATCAGCCCGAGCACGGAGTCCAGAATCTGCGAGATGTGCGTGGAATGTGGAGGGTGTGGGTGTTGGACTTAAAATAACCACATAAGCTCATGCAAAGCCCGCCCCAGACGGAGCTCTTCGAGAGAGCCCCCCCACAGAGGACCTGCGCTACAACGAGGTGCGCCCTCCGCGAGTATCCTCTCGGCACAACACAAACCCAACACCGGCATACCTCGAGGCTCGACGTCCCATCCGGGGTGTGCTTCCCTGTGAAAGTCGACGAGTTGAACCCATAGGTCACAGCAAGGGCCCACACAGCGAGGAGAAACCCCACCGCTGCGAAGGAGACGCACACCCAGCAGAAGGCACACCCGACGAGGAACGTGGTGGGGGAGGGCGGGGCGAAGAGGCGGGGCAGCAGGATGCTCGCGGCCAGCACGCAGCGCACCTCGTTGTAGACGAGAGACAGGGTGTAGTGTTTGACGTTCCTCTCCCCCACACAGTTGTTGATGAAGAAGGAGTGGTGGTCGAATCGGTCGATGCACCGCCAGCAGAAAGAGCAGTGCTGCGTATGGGTGTGCACCAGGCGGGAGCACCTATCGCAGATAACTTCGTTCTTCTGCCTGTCTATCGTGAACAGCGCATCGCTCGCGGTGTCCCCTGCGCGGTAGTAGCTGAGGTAAAACAACAGCAATACTGCATTGTACAAGCCAATGTGGAGGAGAGGCAGAAGAGCACGCCCAGATTCTATCGCCTCAACCGCTGCTCCAAGACGGTCTGGAAGGGTCTGCACAGCCTGTGTGACATCGGGTGCATCGAACACTGCTGACCCAAATATGTAGGGCAGCCCGCACCACACTGCAACAATAAAGGCCTCAGAGAGTGTCATGATGTACACCATAAACACGCACGACTGCCCGCTGGTGTCGCTGAATTCCTTCGGTGCCAGGCATCCGATGAAGCTGCCCCCGAAACACGTCCACAGCATCTTGCATGCCAGAGGGGTGATGGCAAAACACGCCGCCACCGCCAGCAGCCCTTCCACAGAGCCAGACGCCATGCCGAGGCGTCACGGGGGGTGAGAGGGAGGTGATAGGGGGGGGGGAGGTCGGGGGGTGGAAACCCCTCTCTCTTGTCTTATGTAAACACCCACCCACCCACCCCCACTCTCCCGCACCCGGGCCCCAGCCCTTTTGCTGGTCTTTCGTCGACAAACGGTGTGTATTAAGAGCGGGTCTCCCGCTTCTTCTCAGCGCCTCGCCTTCAGCTGGGGTGTGCGGTGTGGTGGTGGCAGGCAAAAGAGCTATCTCCGGGCAAAGGTGGACGACACTTTTGGAGGGGAGGGGAGGGGGGGGTTGAACCACATCCCCGCCATCCAATGTTTGCTTTTTTTTACCTCCATTGCAGGCCAGCATCTGTCGGGATTTTTGGGGTGGAAGAGATAGAGAGAGAGATGGCGTGTGTGTTCCGGCGACACACACACCTTTTTTTCGGGAGCTTGCTTTTTTGGGGGACCCGTGGGGGGTGTGGGTGACATTGGATTTGAATCCTATGGTTTCACTCTCTCTCACTCTCTCTCAAAGTTTGGTTGCCTTTTGTATCAACTTATCTCGGGCAAGTATTGGGGGTGTGGGGTGTGGGGTGGGGAGGAAGGGGGTCAGTGAGAAGGGGTATCTGACGAAGTCAAAAAAAACTCAAAAAGAATCAACTAAGTTAAAAAAAATACCTGGTAACATAAAAGGTCGTGGCAGTAACCCCTCACCACACATTGCATGCGCACACTCACTCACGCACACCCACTCTTAAGACACGGAATAAGCGCAGGGAGGAGGGGGGGGGGGGCGGGGTAAAGAACAACAGGCGAGCCATTTTTTTCTGCTCTAACGTGCATGAAGTAGTGAGACCATCCTAACAAAACAGGTGCCACACTGGCGCAGTTTGCAGAGACAAGAAAACAGCCCCATTCCCTTTTTGTCCCCCATCTACCGGCAACCGGGGGGGGAGGGGAGAAATGTGTGCTTAATTTAGTGTCAACAACCTCAAGCTGAGCCTGACCTGCCCCGATCGACACCCTGGGTGTTTTTATTGCCACGGCGGTGATATACGTGCGTGCGTGCTGTGCGTGTTGTGGGTGGTGGGGGTGCTAAGGTTGGGTGGTAGGGGGGCGCAAACACCACCATCTCACTCTCACCGCAACCAGTATTTTTTTTTTCAGAATTTCAAAGATCCTCCTCTCATGCAAGGGCTTCTTAGCATGGTAGAGGAAGACTGGTTGCCATACCGTATACGTAAATATTTTGGAACGTAAATATTATGGAACGTAAATATTATGGAACGTAAATATTTTGGAACGCTGGTGGGTTGGCGTTCCAGATTTTTTTCGTTCCATAATATTTACAGGGCTTTCTGCGACTCGGGGACTTGGACCAGGTGATCGGACGGCATACAGAGTCCCTGACGGGACCTACTCGTGCACTTTTCGCGCGATTCCTGACGCAAGCCGTCCTCACCACCGAGTCCCCAACTGGCCCTGTAAATATTATGGAACGGACCGGCCAAAAATGGGCCCGTTCCATAATATTTACGTTCCATAATATTTACGTATACGGTATTTGTTTTCAGGCCTGTCGCTAACTTTTCGATTTTGGAGATTTGGTGGGTTGACGCTCCTGTTTTGGGGGGGGATCAGGGGGGAAAACACTAGGGGTCAATTTTTCTCGCGCGCGCTTCGCGCGCGCTCGTGTTGTTGCCAATTTTTCCCATCGGTGGACCACTAGGTGGGCACGGTGTGAGGCGCTGGGTTCCTTCCGTGGTTCCTCTCCCGCTCGCGCCGTCGGGTGCCGGAGGAAACCAAAAAATGGCTTTCGGGACCATGATTTCGACGCTGCCCCCTGATATGTCACGGCCGTCAAAGCGCAAGGACTTGGTTACTAGACGGGCACGCGAGATGGGGGGTCTGGGGGGCAGGGCCCCCCAGCCGCCGGAGGCCACGGTAGTGAGCATCTGTTCATTGTGGGCGTACAGATTCTGTGTGAGTTGGCTGCGTCCTCCTGAGGCTACTGGAGTGGGTGGATTCCCTGACCCGGTGGGAATCGAATGACTTGAGTACGAGACATACGCCACAGGGGGGTCTGGGGGGCGGAGCCCCCCAGCCGCCGGAGGCCACGGTAGTGAGCATCTGTTCCTGCAAAACCATACTCTCTTCGACGTCGACCCAGTGAAAGTGGGTTGACGCTTGGTCGACGCTTGGTGAGCGTCGACCCAGTGTAACCGGGCCAACGCTAGGTTAGCGTCGACCCAGTGTAATAAATGGGTTGACGCTTGGTCCAGGCTTGAATGGCAACCCAGTTCCACTAGGTCGACGCTCCAAGCCTCGACCAAGCGTCAACCCAGTCCACTGGGTCGACGCTGGGTCGACGCTTTTTTATGGGGGGGGAAACCCAAAATCACTGGGTCGACGGTCGACGCTTAGCGACATGCCTGATTTGTTTTCAGGGGAGGAGGGGGGGGGGGGGAGCACAGGGACGAATGGTGAGGCCAATTTTTCAGTTGCTTGGGAGAGATGATTTTTCCTCGCGAGAGAGGCAGAGCGAGCGCTCAGATGGTTGAAGTGTGAATGAGGCATCCCCCCTCAGAAGGGGTGGAGGATACGAATCATTCTCTCTGAGTATGCACCCAGTCTGTGTTTCCGTCTCTCTTGATTGTTTGGTCTCCCCGCCCCACGTACCATCCTTAATTTTTTTTCTCTCATTCAAAAAAAACCACACACCCGATTTGTCGTCCCGTTCTGAGCTGTGTTGCGCCTGAGGGGATGACGGAGACAACCGGAATCATATCACACGGGCAAGATCCTCAAAACAAATGCTGCTCTCATAGATGGGAGGCAGGATGCATAGATCACGAATGAGATGGGGGCCCGGTGCCTGCGCGCGTCCTGTCGTAATGTGGCTGCTAGCGGTGGGGCTAGCGGAGCAGATTCTACTCATGAGATACGGGCCAAAAAAATCATATATGCTGACGCGGTTGTGAGGATCTTCAGATCGTGCGCGTGGTGCCAAGCTGAAGAGACCCCACCAAAACATCAGACAGGGGCATAGATGCAGGCGCGTGCGTGCGTTGGTTTCCCTTGCGCGTTGCAAAACATAAATGTGTGGGGGTGGTGGGGGGGGACGAGGTGACCACAGAGGAGAAAAAAAGCAAAATCATTTGGCGAAGACAGCGTATTGAGCAGAAAAAACACACACGTCACCATTCCCTCTCGGTAGTGTCTGCAAAACAAATGTCGGGTGCGGGGGGCGGGGGTGGGGTGGAACTGTGTGTGTTGTGTCATTTTTTTGGAAAGGAAGGCGCCCAGAGCACAGCGGCAAGCTTTGAAAGCGCGAGCAAAAAAGTAATAAAAATGTTGGATATGTGTGGGGGGGGGGGGTATTTCATCGAGAAGAGAAAAAGAGTCACTACTCAAAATGGAAAAAGGAGGGTGGGGGTGGGGGGGGATGCAACGGGCAGCAACACACACGCACTCCTCCTCTATTCCCCCCACAACCTTCTCTTCAGAAACCCAAACCGTACGCTAGTTCACCCCGCTGACATAAAAGACACGCGCGAAGTTTACAGCAGTGGAATAACGTGAGGATCACGCCTTCAAACAGCCATGACAGTATACAGTCCCATAACGTATCCCGAATCCCACTCAGCATGCAACGACCCAACTACTTTGATGGATACACTGCCAATGAGAACACATTGATGCTGAAATCCTGGGAAGGAGGAAAAATCATATCAGACAGCACACCAGCAGCGCCACGGCGGTGCTCTCGTGATCTCGACGGCCCCACCCCACCCACCCCCCCACCCCCCAACCCATCCTCTCCCGCTGTTGCTGGGACACGACAGCAACACTGCTCGCAGCCCAAAATACCCCCAAGCAAATCCCCCTTTTTGGACGGAGGGACCGTCCCACACTGAAATCCAATGAGAAAGGAACAGAGAACATTCAGGGGTGCTGTGGGGGGAGAGGCAGGATAGGGGCGGAGTTGGGGGGGGGGGGGGGGGTGTGGTGGGATGGGGGGAAAACTGGCACACAGAATTCCCTGGGTTTCTTCGGGGACTCCCCCCCCCCCCCCATCTGATGTTTTCTTTTCGCCTATTTGGTGCAACCCTTTGTAGATCTCCTCATACGTTGAGCGGTTAGACCCGGTATTTACCGGATGCGTAATGCGCAACACATGACTCCTTCCGTTTTTTTTTGCTATTTTTGCTTATCCCATCATCCCTCCCTCCCCATCCAGACAGGCACCCCAACACGACATAACAAACACACACAAACATCTCCGAGACGAGGATTGGTTGACGAAGTACCCAAACCCACCAACCTGCACACACACACAGGGGCAAGGAACCTTGATCGTGTGTGTCAGGAGGGGGGGGGAGGGTGGGAGTGGAGGGGGGTGGGGGGAGAGGGGGGGATCGGTTGGTGGCGGTTGGGTGGGCTAGAAGACTTTTTTGACGGTACGCTGGATTTGCAGGAGGAGTGAACCTTTTGCCCTGCCTCCTCCTACCCCCCCCCCTCCCCCCTGCAATACAGAACCCCATACCACCACCTTCCTGGAATCACACGATAGCACAATCAGACACGGGACAATCGGGGTCGCTCGCTTAGCAGCACTTCGTCTTCTTCTTCGCCGGCTGCTTCTCGGGGAGAGTCATCGGGATGAAGTCGTCGGTCTTCTGTGTGTCGTGGAGGCAGGTGTGTGTGTGTGTGTGGTGGGGAACAAGGCCAGCGGCGTCCAGTCAGGGGGGGGGGGGGGATAACCTGGGGGCCGTTGCTGCTCGTTTGTATGTAACAATCAACAGAAAGCAGGCAGAAGAAGGGTCTGCTTCTGGAGGCTGGGTGTGGTGCATAAACTGCTGCGTCCGAACCACGCATGTTTCAAAATTTCAGCAACACTCAACACAGGATGTGGCAGGGGCATACCGACACCAGCTTCTTTGCAAGGCTGCCCTTGGCCACGGCAAGGAAGGCCTGCTCAACGTTGGTCTTGTCCTTTGCCGACGTCTCGAAGTAGGGGATGCGCTTGTCCTCATCGTCGGAGTTCGCCTGCTTCTGTGCCCACTGCAGGGCAGCCTTCTGCGACACGCACCGCTTGTCGTCGAGATCGCTCTTGTTCCCCACCAGCACGAACTCGCGGCCCTCACCGGCCTGGATGATGAACTCGTCGTACCACGACGACAGGTGCGCGAAGGAGTCCTGGGATGTCAGGTCGAACACCTGCAGGGGGGTGATGGCGTCACAGCACAGCGTTGACACAGGATGCCCGTCATGGAGCAAAGACATACCAGCATGCACGCGTCAGCGCCACGGTAGAACGCGGACCCCAGGCTCTGGAAGCGCTCCTGTCCTGCCGTGTCCCAAATCTGCAGCGTCACGCTGACACCATCCACCGACAGGTCCTTGGTCAGGAAGTCCGCACCGATGGTCGCCTTGTAGCGGATGTCGAACTTGTCGTTCACGTACCTCCCCATCAGGGAGGACTTCCCGACACCAGTGTCACCCAGGATGATGACCTTCAGAAGCTCCTTCCGGCGGGTGGCCATTTTTGCAGAAGAGAGTGTGTCGGTGGTGATCTGCACAGGGGAGGGTGAAGAGGCACTGCGAAGGCAGTACCCGTGGGCGTGGGGGTCCATCCGACCCGAGGCGGATATGCAATAATTATTTGATAGCACAGCAGTAAGGTGGGAGGGGGCATCGCCTGCAGCTCCCTGCACCCACACAAACACCCACCCCAACAGCCCGCCCAGCCCGTCGGTGTGATGCGGACCTATGCGGACCTGCCCAGCTTGGCACTTCTTAACCTTGTATCATGTTCGACCGCATTCTCTACAATCACGATCACAGGAACATCACCTGCCCCAGAAGAACCTTCGCTATTCAACCTGCCGATATCCTCTGTCATTAGACAAAGGAGGTAGCAGCTCGGGGGCTGCAAGCCCCCGGGAACCAAGGGAATGCACTTTCCCTTTGGCCCGGTTCTGTGCAGGTTTGTCCCTTCTGGGGGGGGGGTACTTATTGCCAACGGAGTTTCGGAAACAGAATCCGGAACACGAACCCACCACCACCCAAGAGCAGGGGTCGGTGGCCCTTCCCGCCTTCACATTCATGTGTTCGTTCCTGACAGCACGTAGATGAGACAGACCCAGGCTAGGCTTCTGCAAACCACCACCCTCCGCGAGCCTCTACGGTGCCACGACTCTGGTGTGCAATGTGTGACCTCGGGAGGCAAACCGCGCGAGGTTGTTCGCGCACTTGTTCTTCCCTTGCGCGCTGTTCCAAAGCTCCGCCTCGCGCTTGTCCATAATCGCACCGCCTGTCGGTGGGCACATGTACATGGGGTGCACGTACCATTGCAGGTAGTTTTGGAAGATTGGTGCGTAATCCATCCAGTATCCCTCCATAGACGACAGCTTGAGCTGGCGCAGGTTGTAGTGGACCTGATTGAGGGTGCTGTGGTCATCGAAGTCGGGTGTGAGCACGTGGAATTTGTATTCCTCACGCCTTGTCCGCCCTGGACCCCAATCCACCTTGGGCTTGACCTTCCACGCGTCGAAGGGGCCCCTGATGATCACCGCGTCCACATTTTTCCCGAGCGTGTCGCTGAGGAAGGCCTGTGTCAGCCTCTCCCAATTTTCATCCACTTCCGCAACATCGTCCGTGCTCTTTGCCATCGGGCAGGACCACGTGAACATCCCCTGTGTGAGGCCCACCTTCTTGACCGTGTCGCGATACCGCCTGTCAAGGCCCTCAGCGCCGTAGAGCGTGTCTCGGGCGTGCGAATCGATTGTCGACTTAATCCGGTTCTTCTGGTGGCGCACAGTTCCCTCCCCCACACCCCGCATCATCAGGTGGTACAGGTAGTGCGGCATGGTCGGTGCATCCCACTCGCCCTGCCCTCGGTGCACAACGAGACCTTCACCTTGTGCCTGTGGATAGGGTGTGGGTGGCATTGCACTGCGTTTGAAAGGATGGCAACAAGCAGATGTTTTTCTGTGGGATGCGCTGTATGTATTTTGCTTTTCCGAGACTTTTCTGAGTCGCACGACAGAAACAAACAGGCTTCTGTTGTACACGGTGGACCCCACCCCCTGGAGCGGGGGTACCCACCCCCGCTGTAACGACCACCCAAAAGGGTCTACCCCGGCGTGCGGGAGACCACCGCGTAGCCCCCCCGCCCCGCCCCGAGGCAGATATGCGGCAATTACAATCGGGCCTTGGGTGGTGGTATCGCAGGGTCATACCGGTGTCATTGTGCTCGGCGTGTATCTTGCGAAAAAGTCGTCCCACTGCTCCTTCTCCGACTTCGAAATAAAATGCTTTGAATCCCAGTAGCCCATTGTGGGCGCGGCAGCCCGCGTATACGTGAGCCCTGCTCGTTGCGCAGCTTTGACACCCGCCATTGTTGCGTCTCGTGCCCTTCGCGTGGGGGCACCCCTGCACTGGAGGTGAGGTGTATCAGAGAAAGCGACAACACTACATATAGCCTGCGATAAGACAGAAGCAGCAACCGCACCTCACACACAAGACTCTCCCATACGGGGCCGGGCAAAGAGAACATCACATATGGGGAGGCAGCGCAGGTGAGGGCGAGGGGCGCGAGGTGGGAGCACGAGACCGAACCAACCCCACTACACTATTGACCCACCCCCCCTCTAACTTGGGGGTGTGCGGCGCGGGCCTCTCTCTCTCTCTCTCTTTCTCTTTCTCTCTCAGGTCAGAATACTCGGAATAACCACGCCCCCCCCCCCCCCCCCCCTCCCCCTCTCAGTCTGGCATAAACAAACTTTCATCCTCCTCGCCATAAGACTCACTCCCAAGCGGGCTAAGACTGGGGTCTATATAGCTGGGATGGGTATCTAGATTCTGCACTATATACTTACACGGCGAAGCCCCGCAGGGTTCGACCGGATCACCCTCCTCGCCTGGGAGGCTCTGTGGCACTGCTGCAGGGGATGCTTCTGGGGATGCTGCAGGCAGTGTCACAGGCGTCGTCCCGACGCTGCCACCACCCCCCCTCCGCGAGCGCCGGTGCCGCGACAGCGGCTCCAGCTCCCCCCGTCCTACCTCCAGGAGGTACCGCAGCTCATCGTCATCCACCTCGGAAGACGAATAGCAGTAGACACCCTCAGGGTCACCACCATAGCTACTACCCTCGTCGTCGTCCTCCTCCTCACCATCCGGGACACCGCGCACCAGCCTGCTGCGTGCGGAGCGGAGTTGCTCCTCCATGGCCTGCACGTCCCCCCCCCTCTGCTGCCTCCCCTGGGCACCCCCCGACACAACCTTCACCTGATATTTAGAAACCGGCGGGGCAACCGCAGCCGCAGGGCACGCCTCTGGGCTGAACCGCAACTCCCTGTTGTAGATCACCTCCCCATCGGATGGGGCTGCGGGGCCCAGCGGGGGTGTCCCGTCCCCACCCTCCTCCTCCTCCGCACCCCTCTGGCTGTGGGTAGGGTGCCCGAACCCAGCAAGGCCCACCCCGCTGCTGCTTTCGTCACTCCCATGCGAGAAGGCGCACCACCTCCTCTGGTTGGTCAGCATGCCTTCATACGACACAGGCCAGTCCACCGTGTCCTGCCCCAGGACCCGGGTCTGCGACAGCACGGTGTCCCCCACAGACCCCGAGCAGGCTGAGCTGCGGAAGGTGCCCGAGGGAAACAATCTAGGCGAGCCTGCCGAGAGGAGGGACGTCGCATCCGGGTGGTCCTCCAGCGACTCCAGCTCGAGCTGGAGGGCGGCATTCCCTTCACGCAGGGCCTGCACCGCGTGGTGGCGTGAGGTGAGGATCGCCTCGACCCGTTTGATCTCTTGGTCCAGCTCTGCCATGCGAGCGGGGTCATACTGCCTGATGATGCTCTCCGTCATATCCACCACAACAGCCGCAGAGACGGCGATCAGCGCTGCAGCAGCGGGTAGGAGATATATCCTGTCCACAACCATCTTCGCCTTGAGGTAGTTGCTCTCCCGGCTGAGAGGGGATTGCTCAGGCGTCTGCGGGGCTGTCTTCGTCGAAGAGGCGAACTCCCCGCTGACGTGTCGGCTCACCCCTGGGCCCACGCTGGTGCTGGCGTTCATAGAGACAATCATCGAGACGCCTGCGAGGGCTCGGTTCCAAGTCCGCTTTGCCTCCCGTGGGGCCTCCTCGCGGAAGCTGTCGTCGGAGGTGCCAGAGCTCTTGCGGTATGACCAGGAGGGGGAGTGGCGCTGCTGGCGTGCCGTGCGCTTCTCCACAAGCTTCTTCTCAATCTCGCTGATCTTCCGCTCCACAAGCTTGATGCCTGTGATGAGGGAGACGAGGAGGCGCTCCGTGTCCCTCCCCAGCGCCTCGTGCACCGACTCCAGGTTGTTCGCCAGGGCGAGGACATCCTCGTCGCTCACCTCCATCACCTTGTGCCGTGTCGCGCTCTGCTGGTGGAAGCTGCTGCGGAAATTCCTCTCATCCCCCACTGCCCCTGTGCCCCCTCGCAGGAGGCTCTGCCGCCGCCGCAGCTCCTCCGTCCCCCCGACAGCGTCGTACCCAGCGTAGCTGTCTGACATGTCGAGCGGCGACAGGCTGCTCTGCGCATTGCTGTTGCGCCGCACATTACCCTGAAGGAATGACAGGATGGGCGGCGTTCTCCCCCGCGGTGGCGAGGGCTGCGCCAGCAGGCTTCCAGACTGCGGCTCCGACACCCCAGCACTGAAGGAGGCGTGGTAGGTCTTGGAGGAGCTGCTGTCCCGCCGGATATGCAGCCCGGCAGGCGACTTCGGGCTCTGTGAGGTCGCAATCGTCTCCGAAATGGAGGCGTCATCACCGTGGTGGTGGTGGTGGGGGTGATGGTGGTCTGACGACTGCTCATCCTGTGCGGTGAGGACTATCTCATTCAGCGTGTCCGCATCGATCAGGCTGTGGACATACTCGTGGATGAGCCAGTTGCACTCCTTCATCCAAGTCGACACGTCGCCCAGCTCGGGGTCCAGGTCACCGAGCCCCATTGCTGAGTTCAGAAGGTTGACAATCTTCGCCAGGAATGCAATCTGGCGTGGCGTCAGCTGCAACGAGGTCAGCCCACAGGCATCGGGGGTCTGCAAGGCAGGCCCCCAGAGCCGCTGCGTCAGGAAGGCCCCGATACACCTCCTGTAGTTGAGGTCGGGTGGGACAAGCCCCGCCCGGGTGATGTCCGCGACGCACCGTGTGATGATAGCGATAACCACCTTCAGCTCATGCGGCAGGACATCGAGGTTGGACTCCCTGTGGAACACCTCGAGGAACTGTGCGGCATGCGCCTCCACGCTGCGGTGCTGCTTCAGCTTCAGGAAGTCATCCATCGACTGCGACAGCACCAGCTTGACGTATTGGTCTGCCCGGTTCCCCAGATACAGCAGGATGACGCGCATCGGGAAGGTGTCCCTTTGGAAGAGCAGCGACATCGCGGTAGGGCCACGCCCCACACAGCTCATCAACTCATAGAGAACCGATTCATAGAGGAGCTGATGCGTCAGGTCGAGGTGTGCGCACAGCGCGAGGAGGGAGAGGACGAGGCGCCGTTCGACCATCATCTCGGCATGCAGCTCTGCGCGGGTGCGTGTCACGCTTCCCGATGAGGTAGCTCCTCCCGCGTATTCCATGTTGAGGTTGGCAAAGGTGTCAATCAGGTCGAACATTCGGATCCTGACAATCACGAGAAGCCATTTGTAGGCGATTGTGTTGTCTATAGCCACAGAGAAGCAGTCGCGTATGGAGAGGGGCTGGTGTGGGTGGCTCTGTGTCGCCTTCGCGATAAACTTTGCGACAATCTTCGACCCCGCTGCGACCGCCATGTCCAGCCGGGTTCGAGTCTGCACGTCGCGCTCCACCTTCACCGGAAGGCGCCTGATACGCACATCGAGGAACACCTTCTCCACATGCTGCAGGATCTTCGCCGTAACCTCCTCCGCCGTGATGTCCCCCAGGCTGGGATGGGACACGCTGCCCACCTCGGGGCACAGTGCGACGGTGTGAATCAGGATCTCACGCTCCTTCAGGCGCACGCGGCCCCCACCCACCCCTGAGCCTCCCGCCGACCCCCCGAGCGCAGCATCGTAGAGGTGGTGCCCGAGAGGTGAGGCCGCGCTGGGCGATGCCGCGACCTGCGGGGATGCGCTGTTGTGTGGTTGTTTTGCGTGTCTCCCGAGGACCAGCTCTGATGGCGTGTCGCGGAAGACCTTGAAGAGCAGCAGGTTCTGTGCAGGGGAGTGCGCGATGTAGTTTATCGTCTCGATCCGGAAGACCTGGTCCAGCTTATACTCCCGCTCGCTCTGCTGCAGGATGATCACAGAGGAGTCTGTCACCAGGATCAGGCAGAGGTTCCGGGGCTTCCCAGCCTCACGCCTGTCTTTCACAAAATCGACCCTCGCCGAGAGGTTCAGAGTCGTGTCCCCCCGCGACCGGATGAGATCCACGATGTCTGGGTTCGCCGCAAGCCCTTCGTAGTCGTCCTCCGTCTCCACCATGGTCCTCCCGTGGATCTTCGTGCTCATGTCATCCACCTTCCGGCGCAGCTTCACCAGGCTCAGCACCCGCTTGCCATACTCCACGTTGAGGAGAGGCTCGTTGATGGTCGAGATGAAATTCGGGAGATGCGGGGACAGCACACTGGTTGTCACCGGCGGGGCGGACGTTGCCCGGTGCCTCAGAGAAGACATGTAGGTGCTCATCGAAGGGGATGGCGCTGGGTTCGCCGGGAATGCCGACGCGCTGGCGCGTTTCCCCATCAGCTTCAGCTTCTCTCTAAGGAGAAACCCCACGAAGTCGTCGCACTGCGCAGGCTCGGTGAAGGTCAGCACGCTGTAATTCCATGGCGTCGGTTTGCAGGTAAAATCTATCGCAACAGAGTACGGATCTGCCTCTGTGAACACAATACCTGCGATTGCAGACAGCGGCACGCGGCATTGGATAGACCACGACCCAAGGGAGCCCTGCTCCGCTGTGAGCATCTCAGCCGTTGCAAACTCCGGCAACTCGTTGTTGTTGTGGTCGACAAACGAGGCCTGCCCCCCGCGGCGCCCGTCCCGCCGACTCACCTCCTGGGTCGAGACAGTGGGGCGGAGGGATGCCAGGGATGCGTTGCTGACATCGGCTGCGGCGATGATGTAAAGCGCTTTGCGCGTCACAGCAATGGCAATCGAGTGCTTCCGGATCCCACGGATGGAAGCGATGGACCTGCTGTACACCGTGGTCTGAGCCCACCCCCCCAGGCGCCGGAGGAACAGGTCGTCCTTCTCCACGCCACGCACCCGCGCGAGAAGCTCCTCCTCTGTCCTCGCAGAGGTGCTGCTCTTCACGCCACTGAGCCCCTTCACCCTCTTGTGTGTGAAGCTGTTTGCCCGCATATCGCGAACGCTAGCATTGCCAATGAACCTCTCCGACGACAGATGATGCATGGTGAAGCTGCGCGCCCCCAGCTAGAGGCGTTGCAGCTGCAGGGGTTAACGGGCGCTGGGCTCACTCCCTCCAACGGCGGGCTGCCATGACGCCAGCCAACTGCGCTGTGTGAAGGGTCTGCAGTGAGGCAGTCCCAGGGTGTAGGCAACCCGCGTGTGTGCGAGTGTTCTGGAATGGAGATGTGTGTCTGAGGTAAAGAAGACACCCCGACGTGCGCAGAATCAGAGGCTAGCAGATGGTGCTGGCAATTCATGGGGGGGAGGGGGGAAAGGGGCACGCAAACATCGCTGCTGGTTGCTGTTTAGAACTCGTGCTCGTGGTTCTTTAGTGTTGGTCCCGTTTGCATAATCTGGCACATGATTTGCGTGTTCCGTATCGGCCTCGTGTATTGTGCAGGTGAGGGGTTTGTGCGTATCAGGGCATATCACCCCATTCGTGTCTCGTGGAATGACTGTCGCAGATCCCATGTTTAGAGCACCCCTCGCCGCAAATGCCTTTTATTCCCTTCGCGGTGTACCATATTGTGAGAGCATGCATGGGATGGAGGCGGGGGGGGTTACGATGTGGGTACTGAGAGGGCGATGGGGAAGGGGGTGGCGGGGGGTGTAAAGGCTAATCTAAAAAAGAAACACTCGCAACAAAATTCTGAGAGAAAAAACTTAGAAACGAAGACACGTAGAGCAATATTCCAGAGTGGCAGACATGATTTTCTCATGTTTTTTTTGTTCGGTATCGACAACTGGTGAGCCAGGTTGTTGTCAGGGGTCAATTCACAGGCAACACATATCATATATCCAGTCACAAGGCATGGACCGGACAACACACGCCTTCGACAATCAGCTGAACAGCCTTTCTCCGCGATGCCGATGTACCATGCTGTCAGAGCCCGACACAACACAGCTGGCAGTCAAGTCACCCCGCAAGCACAGCTTACCCAGGTCCGTCCGTGAAGAGGGGCAATCAGCCTGGAGCTGTCTCACCTGACCCCACTGCAGCCGCATGTTCTGAAAGCAGAGGGGCTCAGGAAGCCCCCTCAGCTTCCTGCCGCTCGCGCTCTTCCTTCTCCCGTGCGACGCGCTCCCGCTGTGTGCAGGGGGCAATGAAAGAAAGTGTGACGAGCACGCGTGAGCTACTTCACGAAAATCACAGATCCCCCCCCCCCTCTCCCTGTGCGTCCAAGCCAGGTTGAAAAGCCTCTTCATAGATACAAACACCACAACACGGGGCAGGGCATACCACTTCCTGCATTCGCTTCCTGTTCTTCTCCTTCTCGATGGCGACCTGCTCCTTCACTTTTGCTGCAAGCTCCTCGTACCTGCCCGAGATAGACTCAAGGATCCACTCGACGCCCAACTCGATGTTGCTGTGCGCCGGGTGTTCGGGCTTCAGAGCACAGATCTCCATCACACGCGCATGCGGAATATCCCCCGCGAGGAAGGTCGCCTTGATCTCCGTGATGGGGCGGGAGGAGATGTCCTGCTTGTTGGCCATGATGCAGACGGGCTTCCCGGCAATACGCTCGTCCTCCATCACCTTCGCAAACTCCTCCGCACTCTCCTTCAGCTCGTCGTCGTCTGCAGAAGCATCGACAACATAGATCACGCCATGCAGATCCGCATAGTAGTTCCGCCACACAGAACGGATCCGCTTGCCACCCCCCAGGTCATAGAGCTGCAGGTCGATCTTATCTGTGCGCATGCGAATGGGTGTGAACCCCACCGTCGGCGTTGTCTCCGTATCAACCTCCCCAGCCAGCGCACTCAGCAGCGTCGTCTTTCCCGCGTTCCCTATCCCGAACACCGCAATTGTGATCTTCAGCAGCGCCTGCTTCGCACCCTCGATCGGCCTCCGGTCCTCAAGGGTAGGATCATACGGCGTCTCCTTCACCTCCTTCTCCTCCTTTGCAGGCGCGGCCTCTGCAGGCACCGCCGTGTCAGGCTTGGCCTGCTCTTCAACCGCAGGCGTGGGTGCAGGTGTAGGCGATGCCTCCTCCTTCTGGGGTGGCACCGGAGCTGGCTCTGCAGGTGCCGTGGTGGTGGTGGTGGCGGCATCAGCGGGCGGCTTGCCCCCGTCCATCTCCTGGAGAGTGCTTATCAGAAACGGGATCAGCTCCTTCGGCTTCGACTGCAGGACACTCCCCGCCAACCGCTCGAACAGGTGGTGCATGTCGTGCTTCAGAATATACGACATGTTCTGCTGGTCCTCCTTCACATCCTGCCCTTCCGACGCCATGATGCCCGCAGCCCCCGGAACCCCCTGAGGCCCTGTGTGTGGTGGGTGTTCTGAGCGCAGCAAAACGCAACCCGTCAGGGCTGGAGCCACCCCTATCTCACTCACGCATCACCAGGGTCTGGGAAGGGGCCCACTGAGGCGAGGAAGAGGGGGAGAGGGGCAGCAGCAGGCCTTCCAGACGGGGGTGGGGGGGCGGGTTCAAATATTTTGGGGTATGTGTTTGGTTCTGTCGGGTCTTCGATTGGGTGTTCGGATATTGCAGAAAGGGCAGGAGATCGCGCCGTGGCGGCTGCTGGCGACGCCCGCTTTCATTCTTTGTTCCTATTCCACAGCGAATCCCTCGTCAGGCGGCGAATTCGCGAATCTCGGGTTGGCTGAAAACTCATCCCGTAGCTGAGCATCCCACCCCAAGCTAAGCCTCAGATCTTGCATCGGCAAATCATCGTATCTCGCGACTCCCCTGCCCCACCCCCCCACCCACCCCACGCCCAGGTTGCGTGTTCTGGCAAGACTGTGTGAGAAGACATCTCCACGCGACAGAGGCATTTTGCAGCCACACACGGTTTTTTTTCAGAAGGGTTCATCTGTGTCACAAAAGAAGTGCAAGCATTTCGCCCAAAAGCGACATCCGGCTGACCGCCAGGAAGAGAAGAATATCATAAAGTGCAGTTTGGTTTCTAAAGTCCGCTTGTTATGGACATCCTTCGGGGGAGGGCAGGGCGGTCGCATTTTGTTTGTGCGCACCTGTACGTGTATGGGTGTCCATACGTGCGCTGCCAACAGTCTTTTTTACCGTGACCTGAGCAGGTTATAGCAAAACATTTTGCATGGGCTTCTTGTTTGTTTCAAAACCGAACACTGCAGCTGGCGGTTCGGTAAGACGGCCCCTCCGGGCCCGGCTTTGCGGCGCCAAACGCAAGCACAGCAACCCTGTCGGACCCCCCCCCCCCAGGTGGCGAAGTGGTGGA
Source organism: Rhynchopus euleeides (assembly GCA_963210315.1). Taxonomy (NCBI): domain Eukaryota; phylum Euglenozoa; class Diplonemea; order Diplonemida; family Diplonemidae; genus Rhynchopus; species Rhynchopus euleeides. The sequence continues at coordinate 1,175,781 of OY723267.1, forward strand.
AGATCCAGCAAGAAGTAAAGAGTACAGAAGGCCCCCCCCCCCGTTGGCGAACTATCAAAAACACAGGGGCGGACCGAGAGGTCAGTTTGTACGCCACTGTGAGCCGAGTCCTCTGGTCTACTTTGCCGTCCCCCCCACCCCCCACCTCCCACCATCCTCAGAACCCTGAACAACGTTGTCTTTTATTTGTCTCCCCCATCCACTCCCGACTGGGCCCGTTTGTTAGGAATTTCGGGGGAGGCCCGTTGTTTGTGCTCTACCTGGTTCGTTCCTTGTGCGGGGTACATGGGTGAACACATGCACTGCCAACAGTCTTCTTGCAAGAGATGCCTGGTTAACGCAACATTAGATCGCTCAAAAAAGGCACCCTCCCCACCCCACCCCTATTGTTTTCAATCTGTTTGCCGACTTCGAGGCGATCGGCAGCCCAAAGGGCGTGTTTGTTCTTTCGGCGATGGGTGTCTTCACTCTGTATCAAGCGTGGTGCCTTCTTTGTGAGGGCGCACACTATCCTGCACTTCAGGGAAGACACCCAATCTATGCAATTGCATTCGCACAATCCACAGATACGTGAGGAGCCTAAGAACCAGCACCTTCAAGGGTACTGGAGGACATTTCCGGGAATGAACTAAACATACGCAGAAGTTGAAAATGAAGGCTTACTTGGTCCTAGTCAAGCGTGGCCTGCATCGGGCAGTTGCCACTCCCCAGATGTGAATGCCGGGAAGGACCATTTTTAAACGTCGTAAAATCCGTCAGTGCCATGTAAGTCGCAGAGAGAGAGAGACGGGTTGGCTGACGCTTGCGTTGGCTGGAGCTTCAGGGGGGGGCAACACACCAGCGGCACCTTGTCAAAGCACTTGAGAGACAGAGAGGGGTAGGGGGGGTCGGTGTAACATCAGTACACCTCAAACCCGTCCAGAACACGTTGTGCGGGACGTGGCGAGGGCGCACTTCATTGTAAAATGCTGAGCGGGCAATATGAACAACAGAGAGAATGCCGACGAATATTTACCAGAGCGTGTTCTGCAAGAAAGCTCTGTCCTAGCGACAGACACCTTGGTTGATACACACAACAAGAAAAGACTTCATGTGATCAATTCCCGGTGTCTATCAAAGCAATTGGATACAGAGAGCCCGCATGTCCACTTGCAGGGACATCTGACACACCGTATCTCAGCACCATGGGCTCGTGCAGAAGCATTCGTGGACAACGGCAAGTTGGAAGAACAAACGGGATCAGTCATGTTATTGGCTGAATATTTCGTGTGGGCGTCCGCAGCCCCGAGGGGTTGCGGGTGCTTCGATTTTGAATATTTTTTGCACATCACATGATGAGGAAAATGATACTGACATGCCAGGCCCGCAGACTGCTGATGGCTGACCTGCTATTTGTACTATTTTCTGTTCTGTGTGACATCACTCCACCTCCACAGTACGTCAGGTAAATACACTTTCACGGATCGCATTGTGGCATCAAAAAGTCAGAGGGAGCTGTGGGGTACACCACGGTGAGCAGCAATACTTCACACATAGCGGTTGTCGAATCAAAATCGTACTTCTTTAGCTTTACAGTAGATACCCTGCCCAGCAACTGTGGACAACAGATCCGGGCAACTCATCGTTGAGCGCAAAGGCTGTCCTGAAGTGGCATGAAGGTGCTAATCACAAAGCTTCAGTCGTACAATTTCCTTTGCTACTTTGCGACTTCGCTACGCTTCGTCGCTCGTGACTAGTAAAAAAATATCGGAAGCGGCGAACACACCAACAATCACAGAGGCCAGGCGATCAGTAATGATTCTGGTCTTCCTTGTCGCGGGTTTGCATCAGCAGAGTAGTGCTAGGTTGAAATTATACACGCCTCCCGCAAGGCTAGGCATTGGCAGGTGCGAGAGGGTCCTCCGCCACGGTGGAGGAGGGGGCCAAGTTGCCGATGTAGAAGCTCTCGATATCCGCCTTGGCCGTCTTGGAGTGGATGCGCATGAAGGGGTGCGTTGCGTTCCGCCCGCCGTACTTCAAGATTATCGATGCGCCACCAGGGTGCCGATCGATAAATCCCGTCACATCGTAGACCCTCCGCGAGACGACAATCCATGCCGACTCAGGCGAGTCGTGGAGGCGCACCTCCGACATCGGGAAGGAGCGCACCACCACGAACTCATGCACCCCACGGGCCGTGGCATGCTGCTGCCACTGCTGGACCTCCTCCTCGCTCTGCGGCATTGCACAGCTGCTCTCCTCCACAAGCTGGTGGCCCACCATCACACCTGCGAGCGCGGCTGGACTTCCTGCCGCCACTGCAGAGCACATGACCGCATCATGCCCGGCATCCTCCTTGCACTCCACATGCTTCCACTCAGCTCCGGACGGCTGGCCTGGCGCTGTCGTGAAAGCAACAGACACCTGAAACCGCCTGTCCGACTCCCCCTGCGCAAGGATTTCCGGTGGCGTCTTCCGCCGTGGTCGCTGGCCCCGCCCCCCTGTCACCCCAGAGTTAGGGCTGGAGTCCTCCTCTGCGGGAGCTGTGCAGCACGCCCCCATGGAAGTGGCTGCCTGGAGGGGAAGGGAGTGTAGTGGGTGCTCCATCAGCTCTCGCACCGCACGGGGGTGGCGAGTGCATGGCAGGGCTGCACTAACAGACATCAGACGGGCAACGCAGGGCGTGTCGGGGTGGCGGGTTGTGCGTGTGTGGGGGGTGGGGGTGAGGAAACCTCTGCCGGCACTTCCAGGAGTCGCCCCTCTACACCCGCTCTCCGGCACTCTATTACATACACCGGTGGGAGGGGGTGGGGGCTGGGGATGGAATAAAGAAAATAACAAACCGCCACCTGATTTGACCCGAATTTGGCGGAGTTTGACGGAGTTGGGTGGAGTTTGGGCGATTTGCCAAATCAGGTGGAACCAGAGAAAAACAAGGGTACACAACGGACTCTGGATACAGAGGGCCGGCATCCGAGGCTGTGAAGAAGCTCCTCTACATGGGCTGGAATAATTGTAAATATCAACTCACACACACCCCAATGCTGTGCGGAGCTTGGTGTAGGACGGATCACCGAAAAGACTGGTGCCAGTGTCACACAGCCTTCACACGCCTCCACACCCTACTCACGCTGTGGGAAACCCCTCTGTTGTTTCAGCTCAGGGCTCTCGGGAACCCTGAACTATATACTCTGTGCGGAGGGGCTGTCAACCAACTCAAAATATGGCCACCATGGAAAAACGTGTGAAAGGGGCCCTCTCTCCTCTATGTACACATCCACCACCACCACCACCCCCACCCTCAAACAAAAGCAGATGGAATCGGGCGATACCCTCCCGCCGCCTGCTGAGCCAGGTACTGCCTCTGCCTCAGCTGCTGCTCCTGCTGCGCCTGCTTCCGCTTCCGCCCCCCCTCCGCCTCCAGCTCCCTCCGGAGCTCCGTGATGCGCAGCCTCAGCTGCCCCCTCACCTTTGTCAGAAACAGGCTGCCCGACTCCTCGCCCTCCTCCACTTCCTCCTCCTCCTCCTCCGCATCCAACTCCTCCTCACCACCCCCCATGGCTCCATCCGGGCGGCAGTCAGCACGCCCCTGCCTGCCGCTCGGCGGCACCGCTGTGGCACAGCGCAGCAAGCGCGCTGCATCCCCACCGCCACCCACACCGCTGCTTGCCGAGAGGCTGATGCTCGACACACCCGACGCCACAGTGCCCGTGGAGGCAGACGAGGGCGGCGCGCTGACTGCTGACCCGGAAGCAGAGGCAATGGAGGCCCCACCACACCCCCCAGCCTCCGCCTCCGCCCCACCCCCACCACGGTAGGGCACCTGCAGCACCCAGAGGGGCTGCGGGGCGGCAGCACCGCCTTTGTGATGGGCATTTTCAGCGGCAGTCCCACCGGGACAGCCCCCAGCTGGCGGTGGTTCCGGCAGATCCGACGCCTCGGGCGGCGTGGGTGTGGGTGTGGGAGGTGGTGGCGGCGTTGCGGCGGCGGATTCGGGCGGTGTGCCGACAGCGGTGCTGCGGGTGTCGGGGCGGCGTGCGGCGAGCAGCGCTGTGAGGCGGGCGATCTCAGCCTGGGCGGAGAGGAGATCTGCGGCGTGGGTGGAGGATGCTGATGCCAGGGCGGACTCCGATTGGGATTTTGCGGAGGCGAGCTGCTGTGCGGCAGCAGCCTTGGTCTCGGCAAGCTCCTGCTCGAGCTCCGCGCAGCGCTCGTGGAGGGTCGACGTCTCGGCAGCGAGGTTGCGTATGACGGCGGTGCGGTGCACATCCCCTGCGCGGAGTCGCGCGGTTTCACTCCGTGCGTCGGATGCCTGCGCAGCCTCCTGCTGCAGCAGCGCCTTGGTGCTGCCGAGCTGCTCCAGGGCCTGCCCGTGGCGTTCCGACAGCTCCTCGTAGCTCTGCTGGAGGCAGCGGTTGATCCCTTTCACCTGGCGGAGCTCCGCCTCGAGCTGCCCGCAGAGCAGCCCGGCCACATCGCCCAGGGCGTCGGTGGTGTCGGACATGGCATCACACGGGGGGGAGAGGGAGACAGAGAGAGAGACCTGCTGGGTATGTGAGATGGCCCACCAAGGCAAAATTAAGCAGAGTGATGTTGTGTGGCTGTGTGGCTGTGTTGAAAAGTGAGTACGGCAAGGGGTGTGGGGGGGCGGGGAGGAGGGGGTGGGGGTGGGGTGTGGGGGGGGGGGGGGGGGGTAGGGGGGGTCATAAGCCCCCCTAAAAACGTACAAATACCAAAAATTTCAACATACCATCAGAACCGCCCTAATACCTGATCTGACCCGAAAATCCGACCCATACCCCCCCGGAAACCGTCTGGAGCCCACTTGTGACACCTGATACGCACTTTTGTGATGATTTTTTGGGGTCCTAAAAAATGTACCTCAGTTTCGTACCTTGCCTTTGTACCTGAACCACTCCCGACCGCAATATTTCGTTCTTTGCCTTTTCTGCGGTGGTTCCGGCTCAGGTGGCACGCATGTTGCCTTCCCCAGTGCCTCGGCAAGGTCTTTCTTGACCTGATTCGTGGGAATGTTGTGTTGTTGCGCCAGCGGAATGAGTTCAGCCACCTCCTGGGTGTAGTACTTCGATCGCGGATGGGTCATTGTGAGTACTTCGTACGCCTGCGAGGCTGCATCGGCATTAGTGGGCAGCGCGTAGATGTCTTTGCTTCGTCGATCTCAGCCTGTGAAGGCACGGTTGGGATATTGTACGCCCTGAGAGCCGAATTGGTGATGTTTGTGCTGTGTAATTTGCGCCCCGCAGGATATGCACACCACGCAGTCTCGACAGCACGAGAGTGTACCATGTGAGGACTCAACAAAGTCATTGGATAGGCATCTGCCTGCCGACTCAGCCCCCACAGTGCGACCGCAAGATCGCCAGGGATGTCTCAACGCCAGGGGAATACTCAATACTCTCCCCTGGCGCTGTACAACCCTACTCTTAACCCTCGGGTCCTCTCCTGGAGGCGGTGATGGCGGGCCCGCAACGCTTCGTACTTCCGGTACAGACTGGGGTAGTCTGCCCGGCTGACCCGCTCATCGCTTCCGAGATCATCTGCTGCTCTGGAGCTGCCATCACTCTCACTGCCCACATCAGTTGGTGTGGGGGTAGGAGCAGGACGAGTGGGAGGAGTAGGAGTGCAGGTGACATCTTTCTTGGCCAGCAAGGAACGCCGCTTTCCGCACGTGCGTGCAGTTGATGCACCACCTCATATATCTGTCGTCACCACGTCCCACTCGCTCTCCTATGTACCCAGCCCGACGGAGCGCCCGAAATAATGTCGCCTCACGGATGTCGTGTGCCGTTTTCTTCTTACGCAGGTCTGCCACAACGCTCTCTGCCGGGACCCCGCACACCTCCCGTTTGGCGGGCTTCTTTCGAGCAAGGTACCCCTCTGCAGCAGCATCTGACACCTCTGCGAGGCCCTGGGCACGCGGCATGTGTTGCTCGGCGTGCTGGGTGAGCGTAGTGACACCCTTCCCTTGCAAAGAACGAAATATTGCGGTCGGGAGTGGTTCAGGTACAAAGGCAAGGTACGAAACTGAGGTACATTTTTTAGGACCCCAAAAAATCATCACAAAAGTGCGTATCAGGTGTCACAAGTGGGCTCCAGACGGTTTCCGGGGGGGTATGGGTCGGATTTTCGGGTCAGATCAGGTATTAGGGCGGTTCTGATGGTATGTTGAAAAATGTGGTTTTGTACGGGCTTATGACCCCCCCTAGGGCAGTGGTGGCAGCGTACGGCCGTACGGTACGCGTACGCGTACGCGTACGCCGTACGCACTTTCTGAAAATCGCGCTGCGTACGCGTACGCAGATTTTGCGTACGGCTGGTATTCCAGGTCTCTCAGCACACAGTAGGCCACCCAGCGGGTGGCTGGGCCCTGGCCTTTGCTCTTGCCTTTCACAGATGGTTCCTTGCCGCGCACGTGGCGAATAACTCGCAACACCTGCAAGTACACCCGCAAGCATACTGCAAAAGGTACCACTTCCGACTGGAAGGCTCGGAGGCTGCCCCTGGTACACCTGAGTTCGACTGTCGGATTTGGTGTGCGGCCATGGCCGTCTCCTGTGCTCCATAGACTGCCGTACGCAGCGCCGTACGCGTACGCGTACGCCGTACGCACTTTTTGAAAATCACGCTGCGTACGCGTACGCAGCCACCACTGCCCTAGGCATAGTGCCCCAAACATATGTTTTGGGCCAGAATATTCCAGAATATTTTTTTATGTTTGCAACTTTCAAAAAATATTTTCAAAAATATTTTTGCCAAAAAATATTCCAAAATATTTTTTCTATGCTCAGCAAAAAATGGATTTTTTGCTGAAAAAAATTTCCGGCCAATTTTATGGCCGGAAGTGGGCCCACCCACGACGGGAGGAAAAAAGAGTGAACGGGCAGCATGCCGTTCCTCTTTTTCCCCCCGTGAGGGTGGGCCCCCCCCTGCCAGGCAAGGTGAAAAAATGAAGAAACGGGCAGCATGCCGTTCTACATTTTTCCTTGCAAGGCAGGGAGGGCGCCCCCCATGCCAGACAGCAGCCACCCCTGGAGGGGCAACAACTGACGGGCATGGGGGAACGAGGTGGGTCTGGACCCGACACCGCCACCACACGCGCAGTGCACCTTTCGGATACACTGTCGTGAGTGGGGTGTGGGCAGTTCCCCTATCCTGTGAGCTCCTTTCGGACGAAGAGGTGCAGCGGTTATCTGCAACCTTCGTCCTGGACTTGCCTCGGGGGGAACGCCACGGTTTACCGCGGGTCCCGACGAGGGCACTCAGGCAGGATCTTCACGCCACCCCGCACCGAGGTCCCTTCTCACGCGGCGTGTCTCCCAGGTTCATGGCGGCGTCATCAGGTCAGGCTTTGTAGTCTCTACACCATCAGTAGTAAGGGAAATCCTAAAACCATACATGAAATCCACCTTTTGGGCCGCTGGTGTACGAGGCTTGTTCCTCCAATTGAATCATGTTTGCTGTGTCAGGCAATATCAATACAGCCGCTGAAAGAAGTCGAGGTGTTGTGGATCTGCTGCTCACAGGAAGGATTCAGGGTGGATCACAAGACTGACCACCCTCTTTCCTTTGTCAAGTACCCTGTAAAACATCAGAACACCAAGTATCTTTCAACACTACATGTTCAAGAGTGGAATCAGTGGAATCGGAAGGGGTCACACCCGACCACACGGACACAGTTCCCGCGACTAATAAATGCCGAGAGTTCCGGTGTCCGACCACCTGGTATTACTTGGCTCCATCCACCCAGTCATTACGAGGGGGCGTCCCTTGAAGCCAGTTCCGCAGAACTCAGACCCCCCTTAAAACCAATGTCCTGTGTAGACAACTACTTAGCCTGCCTGATGACGACACCAATTCGCTGGGAGAGACGCCGCGGTCCAGGACCCCAATGGGGATGACGTGGCATTGTTTGACCGAATCGGTTGTGTAAGTGTGTAGCCCCCTCCGCCCTCTGTCCCTCCCCCCAGGGTGGTGTGTGGAGGCGAGAAGCGCAAGCATGCACAGCAAAAAAGTGCGGAGCCCTGCAATCAAGACAACAAGCGATGGGATGGGGCACATGACCTTGCACGGGGGTGGGGGGCAGAAGAAACCAGACACATGATTTGACCAACTGAATCGTGCTAGCTAAACTCCAGAAAGAAGTGTCTTTTTTTCGTTGAACGCAGCCAAATGAAGAGCGTAACCTGTTTTTTGGCGCACAAAGTGCTAGCACGAACATGATGATGTTGGTCTTCTGGTTATGTCTAGTTTATTAGACTTACCGAGGGTACCCCGAGAGAATGTCACCCTCGGCCTCCGCTTGGGGGGTGACATTCTCACGAACATGATGATGTTGCTCTTCTGCTTATGTCTAATTTATTCGACTTAACCCTTTAAGTCCCAAGGCGCAATATATTGCGCCTACACTTTCGGTTCACATTTTGTTAGCACGCATTTTTGTCTTTTTGGCAAACCCTGGGCACCATGAAAAGGGTTTGGACAGTTCTTTTCACGACAACAAAAATCGACGAGATATCTGTCTGTCGGTTGCCCGCCGTCAACCCTGAGAATCTGGGCCCAGGTCGGGTTTTCAGGTGAAAACAGCATTCTGGGCCCTCGGCTTTCTGTGCACACCCCAACAAGGTCTGGCATACTTTGCCGGGGGTCTTTGTGCCCGACCCTGGCCATCCGGTAAATGGGACTCGAGAACCTTTCCAAGGAATCAAGACCCGCCCAGATACACCCCGATGTGGTGCACGTGTCAACTGAAGGCAAGGGAGTGCCTGATTGTCAATTCCTCGCCTGTCAAATGTACCTGGGACCCCCGTGTTTAAGTCCCCCCCCTTGGAGACGATTTTCGGCCGGGGGGGACTTAAACACGGGGGGGGGCGGACCTAAACGCAGGGGGGCTTAAACACGGGGGTGGCACGGTGGAGACCAAGAAGACCTCTTCCACTTCCGTCGTAGGGGGTGATTCTGGTACGGATGGACTTTTGGCACCCCCCTTTCGACTCTGACAGCACCTGGAGGGCACCAGGTGGCCTCGCGGCCACTTGATGACCCTCCAGACCGGCCCACCCCCGTGTTTAGGTCCACCTGTGCTTAAGTCCCCCCCTGCCAGACCCCCAGGGGGGGACTTAAACACGGGGGTAAGGGAGGGGGACTTATACACGGGGGGTCCCAGGCATGAGTGATATCTTATCCTGGCTTTGGGCCGTGCCCAGATTGAGCCAAGCTAAACGAGAAGAGTGTCTGATCTACTTGGGGAGAACATATTCGAGGCGCTTCTCTCTTCCGTGCGCAGTTGCAGCACCGAGTAGTCTGTAATAATACGAGACGAAGGGTGCTGTCCTCTCTGCGGCGACATCTGGTCGAGAACTCCGAGGAGAGGGTAGACGGACACTGGCTGTCGGTGGCGGGATCACGGGGTAGTAGAGCGAGCGCAGGGCGACATCTCTGCGAACACTCTCTCTGGTTCAGCACTGCTGCGAATCACAACAGTTGCTCTTGCAGCCGTCTGAGACAGACTTCCTGCGAGTGATTGAGGAAATAACCCCTTTTCGGGTGTTTTCCCACGGTTTCAAAGGGAAAATAGGCACTGAACATAGGCAAAAACCGCCTTGCCCATTCAGTGGCTTCATTCTCAGTCTTTTTGGCCGAACTTTTTTTTTCGTCGATGCAATTTGACTCGTTCTTTCCAATAACGCCATCTTCGGATGACTTTTTGGGGAGCCCCGGCACCCAAAAATTTTTGCTTTCGAAAATCTGCCGTTTTGTCACCCTCAAAATCACTGTTTGTTGGCCGTGCGAAAAAAGAGACATTTTTTTCGGGGCCAAAAAATGGCCATCGTGGAATCTTTCAGTCAAACGCGTTCATTTACGGCCAGGGTCGGGCAGAAAAACGAAAATTGAAGCAACTTGGTGTCCAAGGAGAAAAATCGGCCAAAATGGCCCAAAATAGCCTTGGGACTTAAAGGGTTAACGTGTATGCAAGCAGGCTGGGGTTTCGGGCAGAAAAATGGCGAACATTGTCTGGAAACCCCGAAAAACCACCCAGAAATGGCCAGAACCCGGTTTTTGGTCCCATTTTCCATGTGAAAAATCGATATTTTTGGGATTTTTCGCAATTTTCGCCAACTACTCGCCAAGCCAAAAAATCGATTTTTGGCTGGGAAATGCAACAAATGGGGGTCTTCGCTCCATCCGCCAAAAAAAACCAAAAAAAACCGGAAAAAACCCGTGAAAAAGTCGGAAAAAAAGAGTGTGGGGAGTTGGGTCCAGTTTAGCAAAGTGAGCTTATTTTTCGAAAATTGAAAAATTGGGGACACCAAAAGTCCCCAGAAAAATCTTCGACTTGGCCCGCAGAGTGATTTTTTTTGGTGAAAAACGATTTCAACAGTTGTCCAACAGTTGCTGTACAAGACGGCACACCGTTCTCTGCGCATGGGCTGCTGCACGTGAATCATTTGGATGTCCGAGGGGCTATCGGAACGAGGAGGGCCACGAGCCTGAACTACCCGCCAGCAGTGATCCCGTGCCAGGGCTGGCAGGGGGCCGCGGCCCCACCTCCCTTTTTCTGTAATTGTTTGGGAGGGTGGGCCGCCAGGGGTGGCATGGCCCTACCCTCGGCCCTACCTCCCGGGTCAGATTTTGGGGCTTTGGGTTCGGCCTTGTGGCCGAGTTTTCATGCGCCGCAGCGTATGAAAACCCAACGGCATGCTGGGGGCTTGATGGTGTTCATCGAAGCGCACCTCATCATGCCCCAAGCGAAGGACCATCCCCGCCTGGAATGTGCAACAGCACCAACCGGTGTGGGGACTAGCCTTCGAAGACTTTCAGGATGTTCACTACCGTGGCGGCGGCTGGGGGGCTGGATTCCTGATTTTTGATCGAGCAGGACGACCAAAGGCAGCAACATCCGGTGCCTCTCGAATTGGGTGAAAATGTTCTGTGGCCGTGCATTCGATCCTGTTTGCATCATACCACGGGAAGTCGGGGCGGGGTTGGGCTGCACTTTTTTTCTCGCGAGCTCGGCCACCCTGTGCCCGACTTCTTTTTTGGTTTGCCCGACCCCCAGCGAGATCACTGGCAGCCAGACCTTGTTCAACATAAACAGCAGACAAGAGAGCAGAATGGAGTGTGGGGCAGCTGCCGTGCTCCCACACATAAACATCGCACCTCTCGCGCTGCCTGCACGAAAGGGACGGGTAACCTGCAGGTCACCCACAGCAGCCTACTGCCTACGTTCTATACAAGATCAGCGCCGACCACACGAAAGGCTGTTCGACCTGCGGCGCAACAACAAGCTCCGGTGGGAACAGAACTGAGCGGCAACAGGATGCAATGCAGGCCCACATCCGTTGCCCTGCGGCAAGAGCAGTCACATCGATATCGTTGACAGGGCCTGCCCACTGGTGTGTGACGGGGTGACCTACAGATGGTGACCTGGCCCACGGCAGAACACCTGGGTCGGGGGATGGCTGCGACTGGGCATTACCTAACTCTTCATGATGCAGGACTGCGGACAAATGGTCCAAGAGAGCAAGTATGGCTCCCGCTCAGCTCTCACTGAAGTTGAACCAGATGCAAGTGGCGGGAGGAGGAGGGGGTCCCGGGGGAGGACACACCGGCCGGCAACCCACGAGGACTGGCCCGTCCCAGTCGACAGAAGAACAAAGCAGGAACACGGACTCACATGAAACGACATACTGAAGTGTGGGAGGAGGAGGCGAGCACAAAAGGGCGTCGGCTACCGCACGCCCTTTGGCCGCAGCCGACGACGACCGAACCGGCCACCGGCCGGGAGGTGCGTGTGGCGTGGGGGGCGAAGCCCCCCACGCAAGGGGGGTCCGGGGGGCGAAGCCCCCCGGAAAAAAATTTGGGGTTTTTTGGCCTATTTTTGGCCATTTTCTTTTTAGGAGAGGGGGCCCGGTGCCTGCGCGCGTCCTGTCGTACTGTGGCTGCTTGGTGGGGCTAGCGCAGCAGGTTCTACTTTTGCTTCTACGGGCTCTTAGCACTGTAACATGAACTACACAAACAACAAAGCTCTAGGGCAAACAAACCGCGCACTGGCCGGGGTTGAGCTGCGTGGGGCTCCGTGCTGGCGGCATGAACAAGGGGCTGTAGGCAAATCTACCATTCACAAGGGGCAGCCCGCTGGTGAGGGGAAAAGGGGGCGAGGTAAAGGGGGGGGGGGGGCAGGGGGGGAGAGGCGAAAGCGACTGACAGCGAGGGCGTGGACCGACTCCGCTGGCGCATTCACCGGAAGAAAGGGGAAGGGGGCACGGGGGTGGGGAACGGGAGGGGGGGGGGGGGAGGGGCGAAAGGAAAGAGGGGGGTAGGGGGGGGGGAGCCGACCTACGGCTATCTCGCTCCCCTGGCGGCCCTACTCCCCTGGCTCTGGGACCCCTGGGAACTCCGCTGCGAAGACCCCCGCGCCCCTGGCCGGCTCGCCCGCGCCCGCTTGCCTGCCCGCGCCCTCAGACGACAACAGACCACGTTGTACGCCTCCGCCTGTGAGGCCTTGTCATCCCCCAACTCGGCCCACCAAGCCTGAATGGCCCGGAGCGCCGCCTCCTGCTCCTCCTGCGGTCGGTGCACGTCGGGGCAGAACTGCTCCTCCCACTCCCCCACCGTCGTGGCCCCGTCGTCCTCATCCATCTCCTGACCACGCTGCGGCGATGCCGACTCCCGCTTCCGCTTCGGCTGCGACGACATCGAGGTGGCTGGTGCTTGCGCAGGGTTGGAGCCTTCCTCGGTGGCGGTCGGGTCGGAGCGGCCGGTGGCCGGGGCGCCGGTGGGTGCAGGAGGGGGATCACCTTCTCGTCGAGGGGGATCACCCTGGTCCTGCGGCTGCGGGACCCTCGCAGGCGGCTCCTCCGCGTCCCGAGGCCCCAGATCCATACAGGTCTCCCCCTGCTCCACGCATTCCCCACACGCCCTGCAATCGCAACCGAAACAACGCCAGTGTTCGACTGCGGTATCCACCGCCTCTGCACAGCGGGCACAGTAAAAGCGGCGGCGCGACGGCTGGGACGGCACCTGGCACATGGGGAGGCCCTGCTCCCCCCCTGGACAGCCAGTCCGCCCCAACACCGGCGAGGGGGCGAGGGCAGACACTGCCTCCGCCAGAGGTGGGGGCACCAAAAGGGGGGTGTAGTGCTTTCCCTGATGCTTGACTCCAAGCACTCCGACGAAAGGCTTCACCCGGGGGCGGTGGACCGTGGGGGGCGCTTGATCAGATAGGACCACCACAGCCCACCCCGACCCCAGCGCAAGTCCATGTACTGCTACCTGGTCCGCCCAAGAAGCCTCGTCCCGGCTACCCTCGACTCGCATGGCCGCAGCCCAGGACTCGCTGTTCGGCTCGGCCCGAGCACAAAGGCCTGGGTCACGTAGCACCGCCTGGACGGCTAGCCTCCGCATGCCCGCCGCCGAGCCTCCCATAATGAAAGCCGCCGCAATCCGAAATATAAAAATATTTTGGAAATATTTTCAAAATATTTCCAAAATATAAAAATATTTTGGAAATATTTTCGAAAAATATAAAAAAAAATTTATGCGAAAATGAAACATATTTTTGGCAAAAATATATGTTTATGAAAAATATGTTTGGGGGCCCATGCCTAGGGGGGGGGGGGGGCGCTATATTGGAGAATCGTCTGTCCTTCGTGAGATAAAAGTGTCCCTCCGACGCCCACCCCCCCCCCTCCCCCCCGGGGGGAGTTCTGGGTGCACAGGAGAGGGCAGGGCAAGCCGCACTGCAGCCAGATCTCCCTCACCTTCCCCCCCTTCCGAAGACAACTAGGATGGGGAGCACGGCACCACCCTACCTCAAATAGAACAGTCAGGCGGACAGGCGGGTGGAATTTTTTTGTATAGAGGCAGATTTTGTCAGGCGCAGCTGTCGCTGACCGATCTGGTCTGGGTTAACGCCTGGCCTCCTCCCTTTTGTTGGTTTGGAGTTTGCCCTTTTTTGGGGCAGCTTGATTAGCCACCGGCGGATCCCGCCGCGATGCCTCGGGGTGAGTCGGTGAGGCCGCGCGACAAAGAGAAAAAATAACCCCCCCAGCGGCCCGCCGGGGAGGGGAGCTTCCCTTTTTGAATCCTCAAATAATACCGGTGGCGCACCAGCTGCTCTCTTTCTGATGCCTTCTTCTTTGCCCCCTTCTCCCATCCATAAGAGGGGTCACACATATATTTTTTGCTTCGCTCCACCCGCTCGCAACTCGCAAGAAAAATAAACCAAATTCTTTTCTTTCGATGTCACACCACAACAATGAGCCGGGCACCATGACAGCCGGATGGAACACAGGGGAGAGGGCGTATCAAGATACACGGCGTCGCCCTCCTATCAAAATCAGAGATATCACACATGAACGGACTAATGAGCCGGAGCGCTATGAGAAAGGGATGATGAACATGCATCTTCGAATGAAGGCCCTTGCATGGCAGCGTCATTTGTCCACAGCACGTATCGGGGGGTGAGGGGGGGGGTGGGGGGAGAAGGGACAGACCTTAATGGGGCACTCGGGTGAGAAAAAGCAAGCTGCTCCCGGAGGGACAGCAAAAATGCACACCGTACTCTCACACAATATGAAGAGGGAGCCGGTGCAAGCGGTTTGCCCTGTGCGAACTGTGCAGTATTCCTGTTTAGGATAATGCACGTCGCACTGCACGCTGCCAACAGCCTCGTTTGGGTTACCATCACAAGCAAAGTTTGTGCAAGAAAGTATGGCTGAGTTCCCCCCCCCCACCCTCACACCACCCCCTATCCATGCATCCATTCTTGCTGGATCATTTTTTTTAAAAAAAGATTCTTGTGTTTTCAGCGGTGTGGAAGGATACCCCCCCCCCCTCCCCACACCGCACGGTTTGAAGACTTCACACGGTTGGCGGTCTGCACATCCCCCAAGCAACAGCCGTGATGTCAAAACAAGCAGGCTTCGTTCGAACAACCCCTGGTGCTGGACCCGCGTATCTCTAGAGGTCAGGAAGGGGCAGGGGGCGGGGCGGATGGGGGGGGGGGGGGGGGACAGCTTGCTTTCCATATTCAATATCGAAAGGTGCTGTTTACGTTTTGTCGGGGGTTTTGTTGGTTGGTGTTGTTGCTTGTTTTCAATTCCTGACAAGTGTGCTGCAGCAATAACACCACCCTTCGGGGAGGTGTTGTGTTGTAAGAATTTTGTTGGGGGTGGGGGTCGTGTCGACACAGCTACAACAGTGAAGATGTGCTTCTTTTAATCGCCTCACCATGCCGTGCTGCGATTTGATATATACCCCCCCTCCCCCACCACCACCACCACCACCCCGTTTTAACTTTGTTACTTTAGTATTGTTTTTTCCTTCAGGGTGCCCGCGCCAGCCAGGCAACCCCGTCCTGTGGCGTGTGAAGGACACAGGCAGGGAAGCGAGGGAGGCAAGCAGGCGGTGTTCGGTCGGATCGGCGGCTTTAGGAGAGGTTATCACTGAATCCGTCACTGTTCAAGTAAGAAGTGAGAAAAATGCGGAAAGGGTACGAGGGAAAAAAGGAGGAAGAGGAGGAGCAGCAGACAAGGCTGCAAAAAAGAGGATCAGAACGGGGGGTGGGGGTGGGGGGTGTGGCGGGGGCAAAAAGAAAAAAGCAGCAGAGAATGCACCGCATCACACACCCTTTTTTGCGGGGGGCGAAAGCGGCGCATTCATTTATTGTCGCGCTCATTTTTTTTCCCCCGGGGGGAAAAAAGAGGGGTTTTCTGCTCGTGCGAAACTCGTGCAAAATCCAGACTCTCTTTAGGGGATATAATCACACGCCCCCCAACCCCACACAACAACAACAACACAGCACGGCGTTGAGCCTCCACACTTTCCATAAGGCCAACAGGCGATGCACCACGCAGGTTTTACATGCACTATTCCTTGAAAGCAGTGGAGATCAGACGCAAATTCATCTCGTTTGTTTTTCGCACGCATCATTTTTTGAAGTTCGGCAGATACGCCGCACTGAACGGCAACGTGCACAACGTCACCAGAAGGCGTTTGGAAAACCCTCCAATGGCATCGACGCAGTGCTGAGTCATTTTGTTGTGCCAAAAATACCACACAAAAAAAGACAGCTGCGTTGCCTAGGCAGGCTCGCCCCTCCTGCCTGTCAGAGCGAAAGCCTCGCGTGACCATTCCCTGCCGATTGCGGCACAACTGCTGCAAGGTCTCAAGACGAAGGAGGGAGGGGGGGCGGAGAGTGAAAGGAGAAGGGCAACAAAAGCAACATGGGGAGGCGGGGGGGGTAGGCGGCGGATTGGTGCCGTAGTTCAGACACAAAAACACGACGCCGTGTTCTGCGTGATTGTGGTAGTCGGCCATGATGGGCGGGACAGGGGCGCGCACAGCCCCCACGACTTCTTAACCATTGCACCCAGTTTCACCCCCCCCTCGGCCCACTTCTGGCCCACTTGTCATGGGCACATCACCAACCAGGCGGCAATCAGACTGTCACAATCAGACGAGAATAGACGAAGCCTCTGGAAACGGCACCCCTCCCTCCCCCCATTGTTTGGGGATATTCTGCCACCTTTTTTGGGAATTTCCCACCCGGGGATTTCTTTTTCCCCCTTCCGTGTTTGCACCGCTATATTTTCTGTTGCAAAAAAAGGGGGGGGGGGGATAACACGGAAAGAAAAAAGGTGGGCAGATATGAATATGTGTGTGTGCCACGCTTGCATAACCACCTGACGTGCACGGCATGACTAGGGCCTTGCTACGAAAGGCAGGAATGCCTCGGTGGTGGGGCAGACATAAGAAAGGAAGAGATAAAGAAATGGAAGAACAGTTTTTCCGGATCCAGCCCGCCGGAGGATAACCACAGGGGGACCTCGATACGATCAGCGTACATCTGAGGCGGGGGCAAAGGGGGGGGTGCATGCGATCGGTGCATAAGTTACATCGCCTCCACTCTCAAGCAAATTGTGATTGTGCCTTGGACATCAAGGCACAGGCACAACAGCTGGGTTTTGTGCAGGGTCAATTCATGGAGAAGAGCGGCTGGTTAACACAGCAGAAGAAGAGGGATGCACAGCACACCACACGCGAATACTCGTTTTCCTTGCTGCAGTGTAGACCGCACCGAGAAGGCAACTCCGGATGTAATACGAACTGGGACAAACCCAGCAGGATGCAAAAACAAAGCCCCACAACAGAGGCAATGGGGGGGGGGGGAGGGATGAAGGGTAGCTGGGACAAAACTGCGGGACAACAACATACGGGAAAACAACACCCCCCCACCCCCCACCCCACCCCACCTCCCCAACACCGGCTCCGACAGAAACCGGCGAGGTTCAAAATAAGCGCAACTTCGCCGTAAAAATACCCTGTTGCTTCTCGACGGAGATGCCCGAAGAGGAAGCTTCGTAGGGGGGTAGGGGGGGCAAAAAGAAGAAGCTGGCGGGGGTGGTGAGGGCAGAGGTGAGACCACACACAGCTGCTGGCGTGTGTGGTGTCTGTAGTGTCTGCATGTGGTGGAAATGAACCTCTCATGATCATTCATCCACAGGCATGCAGCAGATAAGAAAGCCGGCTTACTGGCTCTCGTCCGGGTCATATGCCAGGCATGTGAAGCCCAGGTCGTGCTCGGTCTTCTCCAAGGAGTCGCCACGCCGCTTCGAGTAGCACTCCACCTGTTGGTAGCGGGAGGGTGGGAGGTGGCACCCAACAATATTCTCTCGGGGTTACACACAGTCACACTGTCTCGATGGATTTGTGCCACAGAATATCTGGCAATGCGATTTGCCATTTTTTTTGCCATTTTTGGCTTGCCCGATTCCCCCGAAATCAACACAGAGTTCCCATCTGAGTCGTACCTGGTCCTTCTGGATCTTACCCACGCCGAAGTACACAGACTCGGGGTGGCCGAACACGATGGCAGAGACAGATGCCGCGGGGAGCATCGCAAGCGACTCCGTCAGCTGGATGTCCGTTGCCTCCGCAACCTTGGCGAGGTCCCACATCTTCGACTTCTCCTTGTGGTCCGGCTGCGACGGGTACCCGGGGGCAGGGCGGATGCCCTTGTAGGCCTGCTTGATGAGGTCCTCCGCCGACTGCTCGGGGGTCGTCTCGTAGCCCCAGGTGTCGCGGCGCATGTCGCGGTGCAGCACCTCGGCGAAACCCTCGGCAAGCCTGTCCGCCAGCGCCTCCACCATGATGATGGAGTAGTCGTCGTGGTTCGCCTTGAACTCCTCCACCAGCACGTCGCACCCGAAGCAGGCAACGGCAAGCTGCCCCATGTAGTCAGGCTTGCCCTCAGGGGCGACGAAGTCCGACAGAGAGTAGTACGGCTCCGCCTCGTTGTCCTTCTGCAGCTGCTGACGCAGCCCCAGGAAGCGGCATGCCTCCGTCTTGCGCTCGTCGTCCGTCCACACGATGATGTCGTCGACGCCGTCGGAGTTCACAGGGTAGTACATCACGCTGCCCTTCAGCACCAGCGACTTGTCCTCCATGATTTTCTTCAGCATGACCTGCGCGTCGTCGAAGAGCTTCTTCGCCTCGGTCCCCACCTCGGGGCAGTTGAACAGCTTGGGGTACCCACGGTGGGGGTACTTCCCGCGGATCTGCCACGTCTGGAAGAAGGGGTTCCAGTCGATGAAGGGCACGACGGACTCCAGGGGGTACTCCACCACCTTGGCCCCGAGGTAGGTCGGCTTGCAGACGGGGGGGCTCTTGTCGAAGTCGATCTTGAAACGCCTGGTGCGGGCGTCGGCCAGGCTGAGGTACTTCCTGTCCTTCACACCACTCCAGTACTCATCGCGCATCTCGTCGTACATATCGGCGACATCCTCAAGGTACTCCTCGCGGCTGTTGCCGATGAGGGAGCTGCACACAACAACAGCCTTCGATGCATCGAGGACGTGCACAGTGTCGGTGTACCTGTTCTGCAGCTTGACTGCCGTGTGCATGCGGGAGGTGGTGGCTCCGCCGATCAGCAGCGGGATGTTCAGGTTCAGACGCTTGAACTCCTTTGCGACCGTCACCATCTCGTCCAGTGACGGGGTGATCAGGCCCGACAGACCCACGATGTCCGGCTTGTGCTCCTCCACAGCCTTCATGATGGTGGGGAGCGGGGTCATCACACCCAGGTCGATCACCTCGTAGTTGTTGCACCCGAGCACAACACCCACGATGTTCTTCCCGATGTCGTGCACGTCACCCTTCACGGTGGCGAGGATGATCTTCCCCTGCGAGCTGGTGTCGCCCGACTTCTCCTCCTCCATGAAGGGGATCAGATGCGCAACAGCCTTCTTCATCACACGCGCGCTCTTGATGACCTGGGGCAGGAACATCTTGCCCGCACCGAAGAGGTCGCCGACCACCCCCATGCCCGCCATGAGGGGGCCCTCGATGATGTTCAGCGTCTTCGGGAAGCGCGCCTTGTCAATACGGCACTCCTCCACATCGTCCACGATGTACTGCACAATGCCCTTGACAAGCGCGTGCTTCAGACGCTCGTCCACTTCCATGGAGCGCCATGCGTCAGCCTGCTTCTCCGTCACGGTACCCTTCTTCTGCAGAGCGGAAAGGCAAAGAGTGTGGAGTGTGAGAGTGTTGCGGTGGGTGAGGTGAGGCCCGCCAAGGTGAAGGTGAAAGCGAGGAGCACGCGAATCACATCAAATACACAAGACAGAGAGGAGAGAAGGGAAAGGCCCGACCACCCAGCGAGCAAGCGGATGCATCTGCACCCTCCCTCGCAATCAAGTGCATACCTGGCGGAGCTCCTCAGCCATCTCAGTGAGGACCTCTGTGACCGTCTTCCCGCTGTCCTTCGTGAAGTCCTGCTTGTTGAAGATGGCAGCCTCCAGCAGCTCCACAAGCTTAGGGTCGATGTCGGAGTACACAGGGAGGGCGCCTGCGTTGACAATCGCCATGTCCATCCCACAGGTGTTGATGGCGTGGTTGAGGAACACGGAGTGCATGGGCATGCGGATCGCCTCCACACCACGGAAGGAGAAGGAAAGGTTGGAGAGACCACCCGACACCTTCGCGTGCGGCAGGTTTTCCTTGATCCACTTCGTGGCATTCAGGAAGTCAACACCGTAGTTGTTGTGCTCCTCCAGACCCGTCGCGATGGTCAGAACGTTAGGGTCGAAGATGATGTCCTCAGGAGGGAACCCGACATCCACAAGCATGTCGTAAGCACGCTTGCAGATGCGGATCTTGTCCTCCTCGGTGGCAGCCTGGCCTTCCTCGTCGAAGGCCATGCAGACCACTGCCGCACCGTACTTCAGGACCTTCTTCGCGTGCTCCTTGAACTGCTCCACCCCACCCTTGAGGGAGATGGAGTTGACAATCGGCTTCCCCTGGACACACTTCAGACCTGCCTCAACCACATCAAAGTTGGAGGAGTCGATCATGAAGGGCAGGCGCGAGATGTCGGGGTCGCTGACGCAGAGGTTGACGAGATGGGTCATCGCGGCGACACCGTCGACCAGACCGTCGTCCAGGTTGAAGTCGATGATCGCAGCACCGTTCTCCGCCTGCTCACGCGCGATGGCCATGGCAGCGTCGTAGTCCCCCGCCTTGATGAGGCGCTTGAACTTCAGAGACCCTGCGATGTTGCACCGCTCCCCCACGTTGAGGAAACCGGTGTCACGCGTGACACGCAGACGCTCCAACCCACTCAGCACCATGGTGCTGTCACGCTCGCCCTTGCTACGCGGCGTGTACTTCTCGGACATCTTCTTGATGGCGGCAATGTGGCTCGGGCGCGACCCACAGCACCCCCCGACAACGTTGATCAGACGCGACTTCATGAAGTCCTCCAGCTCGGCAGCCATCTCATCGGGTGTCTGGTCGTAGTCACCCATGGCGTTGGGCAGCCCGGCGTTGGGGTATGCGGACACCCAGCCCTCCCCGATGTCGCACAGGGCCTGCACATAGGGGCGCATTGCCGTTGTGCCGAGAGCACAGTTCAGCCCGATGGAGAAGATATTGCCGTGGCGCATGGAGGTGTAGAAGGCCTCGGTGGTCTGCCCCGAGAGGGTCCGCCCAGACGCGTCGGTGATGGTGCCGGAGATCATGATAGGCACCCGCACCCCCCGCTGATCAAGCACGGTGTTCGCGGCGTACAGCGCCGCCTTGGCGTTCAGGGTGTCGAAGATAGTCTCGATCAGCAGGATGTCCGCACCCCCATCGAGCAGGCTGTTGATCTGCTCGGAGTACGCCACCACAAGCTGGTCGTAGGTGATGTTGCGGAACTCCGGCTTCTCCACAGAGGGGGAGATGGAGCAGGTGCGGTTGGTGGGGCCCACAGCACCGCAGACGTAGCGCTTGATCCCCGTCTTCTCATACATGTCGTGGGCGGCACGCTTGGCGATCTCAGCGGCAGCCTTGTTGATGCGTGCAGCGTATGCCTCCATCTTGTAGTCAGCCATGGAGATGGTGGTGCCGTTGAAGGTGTTCGTCTCGATCAGATCCGCACCCGCCTCCATGTAGTCCATGTGGATTTTGTAGATGAGGTCAGGCTTGGTGAGGCACAGCAAGTCGTTGTTCCCCTTCAGGTCGCATGACCAGTCCTTGAACTCCTCCCCGCGGAAGTCCTCCTCCGTCAGCTTGTAGGTCTGCAGCTCCGTCCCGGTAGCGCCATCGAGAATGGCGATACGCTCCGACAGGAGCTTGTTCAGCTCTGCGAAGATCGGCTCCTTGTAGTCCGTCATCTTCAGCTCTGTGTCAACCGCACTGTGTGGGGTTGCTCTCTGCAGGATGGGAAGGGTGCTGGCATGGCTCCTGGATGGCATAAAAAACAGCCCAGCAGAGGATCACTCGAATGAAAAACTGTGCCGAAATGCAGGGGGATGGGTGGAGGAGTGTATCGAGCTCGAGAAGCACTGCTAGTTCATTTCATGATTTTTGCATTCCGGTTTTGGTTCGTTATGTTGGAGGGGGTAGTGTGGTGCAGACCCAGGTTGGAAGACTTCGCTGGCCCTGAATCATAAAACCCTGTGCCTGGAATTTTGACCGAGTTAGATAAAATTTTCAGTGCAATCCTTCAGCACCTCCCCCCTAGATTTTTAGGTTTTCTTGACCCAATGATCGAAATCTGCGACATAGTGGAAATCCCGGGGACATGTCGAATTCGAAAATTTTGGGTTAAAAAACCCCAGGGGGGACCCTTTGGTTTCACCCCCTGTTGGGGGGCCTGGTGGGCGTTCAGGTGAGCTGAGACCCTTCGGGTTCTGACAGAGTGCAGCAATGGTAATCAACCGTCGTGAACGTATTTTCGTGCCGGCATGGCTATCCATGGGCACCGTGGCATGTCGCCGCATCCGTCCCGATCAACAAGTGCCAGAGGCAAATCAGGAGTCCTGGTCCAGTGCAGGCACCTGCGCTGCAGATACCCAAGGGACTGTTGTGCACAAAAATGCACACGCAAGGACAGCAACTGACTGAGGCAATGCAGCTCGCAGCCTATCGATTCGATTCGTGGCACCAAGCCTCACGAGCTGGTCACGCGACACCACGTTACTCTGCGTGGCATATTCCGTGCAATGGCTTGGGCAGCAGTGCACAGGGGAACTTCTGCTGCACTGCGACAGGACAACCCAAGCACGTGCCGCGTACATCCGGAGGTGAAGTTGGATGAGGGAGATCAGTGGCTTCTGGGAGGAAAGGGGCGACCGCATCCACGTCGCGGATAACACACTCAGCACACGAGCGGGCGTTGCATGAAATCCCCCATGTGTAAACAGGGGAAATCGGCCTTTTAGGGGATCCTGGTCAGGAATAAAAATTTACACACATATTTTTCGACTTCCTGAGGCCAAAAACCGGTGTTCCTGGGCCCAGATGTGACATCTGGATGACATAATAAAAATCCAGAGTGCCTTAGAGGCGCGCGGGACATTTTTTTGGGGATCGTGGCTGGGGACCCCCTATTTTGGGGGATTTCCCGTAGGTGGAAAATGTCGATTTTCCAATTTTAAATCACACTGGGGGCACCTGCGGGGCCATATTTTGCATTTTCAGACAGGGGACCGATACCCTACAAACCCGATTTTCGGGTTTTTTGACCATTTTTTGCCTTGTGCGAAAACGTGATATTTTTTGGACAAAATTCCAGGCACAGGGTTTAAAGAGAGTTGGGGTTCTTGTTGTGAGGTGCGTTCTCTTTATTACCTTACTTTTTTTTGCCTCCATCTCCTTTTTGTGAGGGTGTTCACAAAAGTGCGGAGCCGGGAACCTAATGCCGCGAGCGTAACATTCGGAACATAAATGGTTTGGAACACGCCGTTTGGCCCAGTGTTACTGTATTCCAAAAGATTTCCATGATTTCTTCAGGGGCTGGTGACTTGGTGCAGGTAGCTTGCCTCAGGACTCACCGACAGTACGACACGGCCGCGTCTCCACGCGAGGCCTGCACCGCCTTCAATGGTCTGTTGGGCTGCATCATTGGTACATGTTGTACACTTTTCGCTTTACGGTAGAACTCTGCCCAGCAACATCCAGATCCGGACAACTTCTTGCTGAGCGCACACTTCCGCATTAAAGCCTGGGTCGAAGGCCAGTGAAATGGCATGAAGGCGACACCCCAAAGCTATCTGTCGTACAATTCCCCTTCGTTACTTCGCGACTTCGCTACGATTCGTCGCCCCGAACTGGAAGAAACCATTTCCGCCCCCATTGGTTATACATTCACGGCATATCGATACCCACAGGCTCATCAGGAAGGCGGATCAACTGACTTTTGACGAGACCCACAGATGTGACCAGATGAAGCCTATGCGAGCTCGGCACGAGCACGCTTGATAATAGGGCAAGACAGCCCATGTCGAAACAATGGCCACAACTGATGAACATGGCAGCCACGGTAGCAAGTACCTGGCCAGACGTTCGCAACACACGTGATGAGTCGATGAGATGCCATGACAATCACATAAAGTGAGCACAAAATAAAATGGGTGGTGTGGGGTGAGTGGGGTGATTAGAACAAGGCAAATTAAAGGGGGGTTAGAAGAGCCTCTAAACAATGGAGTGAGAATGGGTTCAAAATCGTACACCTTCCGCTATCAAAAGAGAAACACCCTGCCCAGCAACTGCAAAAAAGGCAGAGCTGTTTTCGTTGAGCGCACACTCCTGTGTCAAAGACTGTGAAAGCCCCTGTGAAATGACATGAAGGTGATCCTTTTGAAGCTTCAGTCATACGATTTCCTTCGTTACTTCGCCACCTCGCTACGCCTCGTCGCTGGTAACAAAAAAATAATTTCAGCCCGGCATTTGCCCACACATAAACAGACAAACAAACCACTGGGGTTTTTGTTTGTCGGTTCAGAATAGAATGGAGCCTTTTCTGTACTTCATTGGCAAGTGGGTTTGTAAGTGTGTGTGGAAGCGTCAGAAGCAGCGAAAAGGGACGAGCGGAGCCGCCAAAGCGCGTGAACAAAAGCAGCGGGGACGCGTGTGTTTTACAGGACCGCCAAAGCGCGTGAACAAAAGCAGCGGGGACGCGTGTGTTTTACAGGAGCAGCGGGGTGAAGGAACAGCGGTGGTGAAGGACAGCAGAGCGGGTGTGTTTTGAAGGGCCGCCAAAGCGCGTGAACAAAAGCAGCGGGGACGCGTGTGTTTTACAGGAGCAGCGGGGTGAAGGACCAGCGGTGGTGAAGGACAGCAGAGCGGGTGTGTTTTGAAGGGCCGCCAAAGCGCGTGAACAAAAGCAGCGGGGACGCGTGTGTTTTACAGGAGCAGCGGGGTGAAGGACCAGCGGTGGTGAAGGACAGCAGAGCGGGTGTGTTTTGAAGGACCGCCAAAGCGCGTGAACAAAAGCAGCGGGGACGCGTGTGTTTTACAGGAGCAGCGGGGTGAAGGAACAGCGGTGGTGAAGGACAGCAGAGCGGGTGTGTTTTACAGGGGCGCCAAAGCGCGTGAACAAAAGCAGCGGGGTGAAGGATCAGCGGGTGTGAAGGACAGCTAGAGGCGTACGACAAGCAGAGTAGTGAGGAAAGATGGACGTCGACTGGGCTTTGGTCGAGGTGCCGGCCCTCTCTATGGAGCCCGCAGCGGAGCCGATGCAGCACTGCGTGTTCCCCACATGCGCCACCGTCCATGAGGGCGGAACGGCGCACGCATGCAACGCCTGCGGACAAGCCACGACGAGGACATGTGTGCGGGCGCATCTGCACCCGAAGGCGGTGGCGGACGCCTTCGTCGCCCACATGGGCAGCGCCGGATGGGTATGCCCAATGTGCGCGTGGACGAAGATGCAGGCAGGCGGCGCGGCAGCAGCGGAGGAGGCCGCTGAAGAGGAGGACGGGCTGGGGGCGCTGCCCCAACTGGGAGCCGGTGAAGGGCTCAACATGGAGGCGCGCATGACTCGGCTGGAGGCGAAGGTGGAGGAGCAGGCCGAGACCATCGCCGATCTGCAGAGGCAGCTGCAGGAGGCTGACGAGGGGTTGCCGGACGACTTCTCGCCATACGCGGTCGCGACGTGGCGCCCTGGCATATGGAAGGGCGCGGTGCGGCGGCAGATCCGGGCAGAGGTGTCCCGCGTGTTCCGGGAGGCGAGCCTGCCAGCGTCGGGCACAGATGCGGGGGAATGGATGCACAGCCTCCGCAAATGCTTCGAGCACTTCGACGACGTGCTAAAGCTCATGAAGATGAACACGGAGGAGGAACCCAGCCTGCTGCCCCTGCACCGCATCGTGTGCGAAATGTCGGCTCTGGCCTGCCTCACGGGGTATGTGGCACGTGCCTACTACGAGCACAAGGCGAAGAACATCCCACCCCTCACGTTCTCGGCGTCTCTGCACCAGCGGCTGGTGGGAGAGGCGAATGATGCGCAGGCGAAGGCGAACCCGCGCCGTTTGGTACCACCGCGTGTGCAACAGGGGGCTGACCCGCGCTACACGCCGTACCCCACCGGGAAGACGGGAAAGGGGGCGGAGCAGAGGGCAGTGGGAAAGGGGTCGAAAGGGCCCCGCGGGGGACAGTGACTCCAGCAGACCACCCACCCAGGAACCAGCCCAACGCCGCCCACACCATCCCCATACGAGTTCATCCTGAAAGAAAAGAAGCAAACCAACAAGGGCCGCCCCCGCATCAAGCAACAACCACTGTCGAGCGAGATGAGGCTGATCATCATGGAGGCCACGCAGGAGGCTTTGGGGAACGCACTGTCGAGTTCGTACTGGACGGCTCTGCGCAGGAGCTACGAGAGGTACCGCGAGTTCAGAGAGGAGTGGTGCAGGGGGGAGGGCCGCACACTACGACACGAGGAGGGGATCACCCTGTGGATCACACACCTGCGGCTCAACGGACTGTCCGCCCCATCGGCGCTGCAATACCTGGGCAACATCATCGCGAGCCTGCGCCGCTTCGAGTCGTGGGAACAGGAAGGACACGTGCTACGGGACTTCAAGCGAAGCTTGTGCCGCAGCGGGGCATTGAAGCCAGCACAACAGGCGCACCCCGCGACTCAAGAACAGGCAGCACAGGCAGTGACTCAGGAACCGCGGCCGCTGGTGCGTCTGGCCGTCGCAATGATGTGGCACGGGGCGGCGAGAGCGTCGGATGTGCAACGATTGTCAACGCGGGACATCCAGACGGAAGCAAAGTCAGACCAGATCACCATCGTGTGGACCACCACGAAGTCGGACCCCTTCCAGCTGGGGAAGACAACGGGTATGTCACTGCCACCGGAGATGCTGAAGATCCTGCGGAGCCGTATGAAAGAGCTAAAGACAGAAGGGAGCCTGTTTCCCCCGAGCGTGACATACCGATGCATCGCGGCGGCGGTGAAAAGGGTGGATGCCCGATTGACGCCGCACTCCCTCCGGAGGGGGGCCCTCCACCATCTGGCACGCAACGGGGTGCCAGTCGAGAAGCTGATGATGCTGTCGCGACATGCGACCCCCGACGCGGTGTTTCGATACATACCAGCAGCAACGACACAGCGTGTGGCAGACACAGCGGCACTGTCCAAAGAGCTGGCCAAGAACGCGTGAGACACAGGGGACCAGAGTTTAGCACACATTTCCCGTACAAAAGGAGGCGAGACATCACACGTGAACTACGACGGTATGACTACCCGACAGGGGGCGGCGCAGCAGGGGTCGGTGGAGGAAAGGACGGTACCGGCGCGGGGCCCGGGCCGACTCACAACGATGACCCGACACGCGCAGGGGATCCAGCCGCACAGCCGAGAGAGCGCCCAAAGACATACCACAGGCCTCAGCTCTCCATCCAAGTATACCAACCTCCTGAAGAAAACGACAGCTCCGACGACACGGCGGACACCGACTCAGAACACGGACCGGGCATAGACGCCGATCTCTACGGGGAGAGTGTCGGCGTGCACCACAAAGGACATATCGTGCGACCTGCCCATGAAAGGCAAGACCCATCTGAAGACGACCGCCTTGCTCCGATCTGCGACACGCGCCTCAACCTGGCGCGACTCCGCGAGCTGGACCCCAACGAGGAACTGCGAGACGTGTTGGACCTCATTACAGACCCCGAAGCCTTCAGAAATGCGTTGCTCCCCGGAGCACGCGACCACTTCAGGAACAAGTGGAGGATGATATCACGCCATACATTGAAACATGTCGACGACCTCATCGCCTACGGCGTTATCGCTATAGCCTGTACTCATGCGATACTCACCTTACCAGCCTTTACCGTGCCGAAGAAGTCAGGGGGGACACGCTTCATCGTCGACGCACGTACTCTGAACTCGTACATGGCGCGACCGCCAGACATGAGATTGGACGACATCCTGGAGGTGACGCGCCGCATCGCTGAGTCAACTTGGGTTGTGCTCGCTGACGCGAGGAGCTGGTTCTACCAGTTTCCGGTGGAGGAGGAGATCCAGCGCTACTTCGGAATCCGCTTCGGGGACAAGCGGGACGAATTTGTGCCAGCGTTTCTGTCGGTGATGTGCATGGGGTGGTCACACTCACCAGCAATTGCCAACCGGAGTGCGAGGGTGCTCCTCCCTCCAAGAGACGGCATCGTCTGGATAGACAATTTTGTGGTCACAGCCGAGACACTGGACGAGGTGCAGGCGAAGTACAGGGTCTTCCGCGAAAGGTGCGACTACGTCAACGCGACCCTGAACCTCGACGATGCCGACCACGGGATGCCGACGCAACGTTTCTGCACGTTCGGGATCCAGTTTGACCTGGTGGAGCACAGATTCCGCATGGACCCTGCATGGGTGGCGAAGGTGGCACAGCGGGAGGAGCTGGCGGAGACGTTGGAGGGAACAACAACGCCGCGGAGGGCCTTCCGCATCTTCGGATCCATCGTCTGGCAGTCATACGTCATGCGCGCGCCACTGTGTTTCGCTCCCGCAATCCTCTCTTTCGTCCGGCGCCTAGGACGCCGGGCGCACGACAACAACGCGGCGTGGGATGTCAACACACGAGTGCCGAACTCAGTGATCCGGGAGACAGCAGCACGGATGGAGTTCATGCGCGATAACAATTGGCACCACCAGGCAGACCCAACATCGCGGGCAACGCTGTGGTCCGACGCGTCATCGACGGAGTGGGCGGCGATACTCGAACTGGGAGAGGAGACGGTCACACAAGGGGTGTTCACCGGGGCAGATCGGGATGCGCACATCTTCCTGAAGGAGGCCTTCGCCGTGTGGCAAGGGCTACGCATCATCAACTCACAGGACATCGCAGTGACGTGCAACATCGACAACCTCCCCCTAGTATTTTGCATGCGGCGAGGGCACTGCGCGAACCACAGAGGCAACCTGCTACTGCAGCGCATATTCCTCGTGGCACGGACGAAGCGACTGCGGCTCAACCCCCAGTGGGTGCCAACCGACGAGCAGCGGGCTGACACCTACACG
This sequence comes from Rhynchopus euleeides, assembly GCA_963210315.1. Taxonomy (NCBI): domain Eukaryota; phylum Euglenozoa; class Diplonemea; order Diplonemida; family Diplonemidae; genus Rhynchopus; species Rhynchopus euleeides. Next base: position 1,204,579 of record OY723267.1, read on the forward strand.
CGCGGAACACGAGCCGAACGGGCAATCCGCCTCGAGCCAGCACATATACCAACACGCAGCACCACGTAACCCGCACTCGGCACCGTATGATTACATGACCAACCGGTGCGCGAGCACGTCCCTCCGGAAGAGGGTCCTGGGTGTGGAAGCGTCAACGCATCAAACGAAGTATCAACAGTAGAGAAAGAGCGGCAGAGTTGAAGTGACACTTTTTACGCACACGACTTTCGCGCGGAAAGTGTCATTCAGCTCTGCCAAACGTGCTCTACACACCACCCCCTTCATCAGGCAAGTGGGTTTGTAAGTGTGTGTGGAAGCGTCAACGCATCAAACGAAGTATCAACAGTAGAGAAAGAGCGGCAGAGTTGAAGTGACACTTTTGGGAGCAATGCATCGCTTGAAGGGGGGGCTGGAAAGGTTCACTGGAGTGGCTACGAGACACGATACAGGTACCCACCACGGGTGATGAGGGACATCAAAAAGGAAAGAGTCGGCAGCATGCAATGCCATACTGTGTGGTCAGACGAGCAAGCTCCAGGCTGAATTGACCCAGAGGGCATATCTCCTTGGGGCAGATCTGGGCACAGCTCCAAATCGTTCAAAATCGTTCAAAGATTCAGAAAACACAAGCATACTAGCATTAGGGAGTTTTGGGAGGGGGTGGCGGCGGTGGTAGTTGAGAAACTTTCGGCAAGAGGGGAATAGAGAGCAGGTGAGTTGAGTGAGAACCTGGGTCGAAATGGCCCAACTGAGCCAAGAAAAAGCTAAAAGTGGCACAGCCGCCTGCGACTGGATTCCATATTTCTTTCTGGCTTCGACAAACCGGCACGACCTGCAGCACTAACGCATCCGTCTCTGGGAAGCAAGATGGACCGCTCGCAGCAACTCCTTATCGTAGAGACCTTGCGTGAATAGTTCACACATGGCGAACAGGCTGTGCGGGAGGCGTCCTGCGTTCGAAAAACCCCCATCCAGAATGTGGGGATCAACGCCGACCTCCGCCGACGTGCGTAAACCAATCCACCTTGTTTACGACCCCTCTCTTTTGGCCCCACTCATGCACACTCTGTATCAAGCCATTTCTCCAAGGGAGCAGGCGGCCCACCACCTACCAAGGTAGACTATTTCTTTTGCTCAGGTGCAGATCACCCCTCTCCACCCCAGCCCCGAACAAATGGATGCTTTAAGAACGGATCTACAGGAGGGCTGGCATCACACCGAACATCACCCTGTCCTGTTCGAGTGAGCTGAGCCCGCCCCCCCGGGTTGAGACCATATATTATAAAGAGAGCGAGGGAGTAGGGAGTCGGGAGGGGAAGGGGGGGGGGGGGCATTCGGGAAACTCATAGACTTCACAACAAGGATGCGTTTGATAACGGGAGAAGACATACGCCCGCATCCCGGGTGGCTGGCATCTGTTTGGCGTTTGGAAGGGGTGCATCCCACCAGCGCGAAGCACCAGGCAGGATTTTACCGGGCTGTTGTGTGCTGGAGGGAGTTCCGAATAATCTCTCGCCTGAGCCCCCTCCCCCCGTCCGGGCAGTGAGACACAAGGACCCCCCGATGTGGAGCGCGTGGGACGGAAGACACGGGGTTCCGTTGCTTCGGCGCGTGCAGTCCTGGCGTGGAAACCGTCTCGGGCATCATGTGGTCTGAAAGCTGAGGGTTGGAAGCGCCTGCTGGTCTACACCTGCACAGCAAGCGGGATCATGCTGCCCAGCAGGCAGATGGTAATGTGCGCCTGCCTCTGGTGATCGCCTGCTCTTGAAGCTGCGCTCTCCACGCCGCACCCTGTCAGAAAAGCACGCATCGCAGCGTTGTAAGGCGCCCACTCCGCTGCAGCCTTCCCGATGTGGTACATCCACTCCTCACCGTGGGTGGCGGTCTCAGCTGTGTCGCGCACGACAAGCTCGTATGCATGGGACGAGCCCTCACTGTTGTAGGTATCGTCGTCATCGCGAAGGCATCCCTGCACAGCGCTCCGGACACTGTCGCTGCCGCGTGCGCGCGCCTTGACAAGGCGCACCAACCTGGGCACAAGGAGGAACACGTGCTCGTGTTCGGCATCCTGGCACAGTCCTGGCGTGCATAAGACGTCCAAACCTAATGCACGCGAAGCACGCTCCATCCCAGAAGCCACAACAGGGAGTGTCCCAAGGAGGCTGAACCGCCGCATCTCTGCGCACCCGAGGTCACCACACAGCACGCGGCCTGACGCTGCTCCGATGTTGATGTGCACCGCATTGTGAGGCCTGGTGCCGCGTTTGTAGGTGTTGTCACTGCGCACCGCTCGGATAATTTGCTGCGCTGCACCGGCAGCCGCAGCGGCGTGCATGACACACAGGCGCGAGGTGTTAAAGGACGCCAGGATACGATCGCCGACAAATATATCGACCAGCCCGCCGCGTGCCTCCACCGCCGACATCACCGTGCCCTGCAGCACTTCGAAGAACAATGTGAATCTGCGCGGATCCTGCTCCAGACTCTCCAACACGTTGCATGTGTTCACCACAAGCGCCGTGGCCCGTGTGGCTTTCAGCACCCCAAGGGCCTTCGTCACACCAATGTGGGGCACGTCGACCTGCTCGCTCCCTTCGGTCTTCGAGCTTGCTGCCCCTGTGCTATTCGTGGCGACGGAGCATGGGGACCGTTGGGAGCCACAGAGGTGCTCCTCTTCAAGGTGTGCAGGCAGGCACGACTTCGGGAGGTATGGGCGGTACGCGCGCAGGTTCTGCTCCAACCGCTGAAGCGCCTCATGCATCGCTGCCGGCAGCCGCCCCTCCGCCTCCTGCAGCATCTCCGCCACGGTGTCGATATCGTATCCCGCTAGCAACTGCGCAATCGCCTCCACAGTCTCGCTCGTGCGTGTCATAGCCGCCTTCTCCTTCTCAGCAGACTCTGCAAAGCCACGCGTAGCTGCGAAACCCGTCAGCAGCACCATCAACGACAGCTGCATCTCATAGGCCGCTCTGGCGACGGTGTGTGGGCAGGGCGGATCGGCGCAGCTCATGCTCCTCTCGAGATGTTCCCACCTGAGGGACTGGGAGGACAGCCCCGGCAGGTCCAGCAGCCCCAGCCGCAGCACCAGCTCGGACCCGATGACGACGGCCCACAGGGCGGCAACCCCAGTCAGCCACATGACGAATCGCCGGCCGAGACCCAGCACCAGCGATAGGTCAGTGATCAGCACAAACGCAGGCCACACGGCAGTGCCGCTGAGGGTGCGCATGTTGAGGTCATGGCAGACGATTGCCACAGCCAGCCCAATAATGCAGGCGCGCATGAAGTTGCGGGTGAGATGGAAGCGGCAGATGCACATCCCGACCACCAGCACCTGGGACAGCAGCGCAATCGTCAGAGCAAATGTGGTGACCGGCGCTTGGGAGGACACACCGAGCAGGGTCCCCACCGACATGCTGATCAGGAAGCTGACGACAAACAGCAGCCGCCTGTTGCTGCGTGCCTTGCCCTGCAGCTTCCCGTCCATCGAGATGATTTGCTCAAACCACCCCATTGCATAACCTGGTGTTGTGGGGTGTGTGGTTTGCCGGGAGGACACAGCGAGCACAACGCACAGGCAGAAGCAAGCCAGAATCACCAAGGGGGTCGGCAACCAGCAGCGTGGCGGGGGCGGATCGGGGGCAGAACTTAGACCAGGATGCAAGCCGGCACATGCCCTGTAGGAATACAGGGCGGTGATATCGGGACAAGCTGCTCACTTGCTGCGGTGCACGCGCTGTCGCATTGCCGCAGCAGGCGATCGCGGGGGGACAGGGCTGAAGGCCTTCACCCTGCACTCGTCGCTGGGCCCCTCCCCCCGTGCCTCCATGTCATCAGCCACCTTGTTGGCAATGTCGGTGGCAAACTTCTTTGACGTTACGTCGATGAGACGGGCTAGGTCAGCCTGCGGCAGCAGGCAGAGCATGCGGGGGCGGGGCGGGGGAGGAGGTGGTGTCACCTGCTGCTCGTCGTGTGTGTCGGCAATGCCGGCAAGGCGCATTTGCTCGCGTTTTGTCTCGAGCGCCGCTACCGCCGCTTCGAACTGCATGACCTCTGTCTCCCACATGTACACCTTGCGGATGTGGCGGCGTGTCCAGACGAGCAGCTCGCGCGACACCGCTTCCATGCGCAGGCGCTCAGGGATGGAAGGGAGCGCGACTAGGCGTTTGTATACCTGGAGGTCGATCTCCGGCTTCTTGGGGACAAAAGACACGCGCCGCTCTTTGTATGGCGGTGCCGGGTCGCAGGACGACACAGGGGGTGTGTCGCCCACCTTATGCCGGCGTATCACCTTTGCAGCCTGCGTGTCGCGTTGGCTCTGGGATTTCTCCTCACACCTGCACCACTGCGCCAGCCAGAGAGCCTTCTTTGCCCGTCGGACAAGAACCACCTTTGTGAACCACCGCTGTATTTTTCGGGTGCGTCTCAGAACGCGCTTCACAGCCTCGACGACCTTCTTCGAGTTGACCCAGTCTTTCATGAACTGCGAGAGGAGGACGTAGCTGCGTGTGATCACCGCGGACCGGGCACGGTCACGCCATGGCAGGGCAAACTTCATCGCGAGGGAGCGCCTCCCGCGGACATGGCGTGCCTGGTTCTTGAGCCACCACCCTTCAAGGCAGCGCACTGCATCGGTGCGGCGTAGCAGGTCCTCCTGCTGGCGCAGCCGCCCTGCGTACATCACGTTCTCCATGCAGCGGCGGGCGAAGAACCACACCACGTAGATGGGCGACCACAGGCGTGCCGATGTCAGTATCATGCACTGCTTCGTGGACAGTGTGCCTTGGATCATTGCGAGACGCAGCAGCTTCCGATTCAGGTCTCGTGTCTTCAGCGCATAGCTGCGTGATTCAATCTGTCGTCGCGTGTTGCGGGTGCGCGTGTGGCGCTGGGTATTTTCAGCTGTCAGCTCCTCGAGGCGGAGTGTCTTCCCGTCGTACGTGTGCGCGCGCCTGCTGCTTTTCTGCGCATTCATCAGGACAAAGTTATACCCCCCGCTGTTGGCGCCACGCACCTGCCGGCGTATCTTGGCATCCGCAACCCACTGATCGCACTGCTCCGACAGCTCCGCCAGCAGGTGGTGGTCCGCACGCATGGAGGCGATGCGCTGCCGTATGGCCTTGCCGGCCGTCAGGGGGTTGGTGGGCGCCGCCGGGCTCTCGTCATCCGTGCCGGGAGGGCTTCGCCCGACCTTCTCGTGGTGCCCTCGCCGCGCCTTCGCCCCTGCCTTGGGACGCGACGGGGCGGGTGTGTTGGCCGCCAACCCCAAAGGATCAGCGAGGGAGACAGACAGCGTTGCCATCGCGGCATCCTGGCGCAGCGTGTCGACCTGCAGCTGCAGCGCCTTCATCTCCGTCACAATCCACTGAGTCTGCTCGTGATTCGCATCGGACGCACGCACAACAGCGCCTGCATCCATGGAACTGCGCGTCGGAGTCGCCACAGGTCTGGCACTGGGAAACGTGCGATTCTTCATCACCGTCAGATAGCTCAGGGTGTGAGTCTCTTCGCCGTTCGGCCTGCAGAGCAGCTCTGGGAGGGCGAAAGACGCATCGGCAACGGCATCCTTCGCAGTGCTGGGCAGACTCTCGCCACAGTCCAGCACCTCAGTCTTGCGGAAGATGCGTCCAATGGCATTGTCGACAGGGAGGACAGGCTCAGCGGGCATACTACGCACGCACACCCGCCCCCGTCCCAACCCCTGCAGTGCGTAGGTAGTGATGTGTGGTACCAAGGACAGGGTGTGGTCCCCGGGCTATTTTGAGGTGATTGCGCGAGATGTCCGAAATCAGAGGTCCGTGATGATCTCAGTCACAACACATCACCTCAGCAGGTCCGGTGAATCAAACAATGCATGGCGGCAATGCAAGAGATGGGTGGGGTGGGATGTGGCTGCAGCGCATTCAGTTGCCCAGTCAGATGTTTGGCCCCCTCACTGCGGGTGCTGTTCTGCCAGTTTGGCACTGCGGTAGGGCGATACCCATCCCCACAACCAGAGCAGTAGAAAACAGAGTACTGACGCACGACAGGGTGGGAATCATCCGAAGAAGCGGACCATGCAAAGAACGCACGGTATCGTGAGGCAGACGAATGGGGTGGGAGGAGGCGAAGCAAAGATGGCGTGGTGATCCTCAATCTTCTCAGGGGAGCCAGGGTGCCTATCGTAGCACCAAGTATCCGTGTCCTTTAAAGATTGACACCTCGTACGGAATGGGGTTGTGTGTGTGTGTGTGTTCGCTGCCCCCGGGTATGTACGGTTGACAGCCGAATGCGAACGTACTGTGTTCTCGTGGAATACCGTAGGGCTTTCCATTCGAGTGTTGGGACAACATCTGTGCCCACTCGCGGAGGATTAGGGAACCGTTTGTGTTCGATAAGATCAAAGGCCGCGTACCCTTCAAGCAAGGACAAGTGGAAAGGCACCGCGATGCACAGGATTTCTCCTCCACACAGATCAGTCAAGAGTCACTTTCCGAGGGTCGGCCAAAAACAGCCATGGGTTTGACATCGGGCCAGGGGGTGGGGGGCAGGGGTGTAAATAAGGCCGACTCCCGACTCCCGACTCGGGCCGGATTTTTTGGGGTTGGGAGGGTTGCCTTGCTTCCCTTAGGGAATGTGCAGTATTAGGCACCCCATGGCCAAAATGACCCCACTGCGATCCGCACAGACTCCAAATATTCAAAAGAAAGGGTTTTTGGAACACCCGAGGAGGGGGGTCCCGATGGGTGGGTGGGGGTGTGGGGGGGTCCCGCTGGGTGGGGCATGGTGTGTGCCTCCCAGTCATCTTCTTCATTACCGGTCTCTGAACTGGGGTGAGTTCATTGCCAAACCACTGCTGTGAATACGGCGCCCCTTTCCCGCCCCTTTTGCCAGATTCTGGCAGCTTCCAAGAAGAGTTGTGTTCCCGCCCCCTTCAGGTAGTTGAGCATACCACAGCGCACACGTGCACACCCACACACACTCCACACAGATACGTCACACGCAACTGTTGCGACACACAACATGCCTCAGGTAGAGGCAGTAGTGTTTGACTCACAGCCAAATACTGCTGCCGTGAGTGAGGTGCTCGCAGCGTTTGGGGCGCTGCGGGCGAATGGGGGGTTGGCTGGGACATCCAACATGGCGCTGTCGTGCGGGTACGTCGCGTGCTTCTTCGCGGACCACCTCGCACGCGGGAAGACCCCGCAAGCGCCGAGTCGGTCCGCCCTGACCGAATGGTGGGCGACTGCTGGAGGTTCCATGGGACTCTCCACGGCAGAGGTGGCCGCACGCACGACCGTGCTGCGCAACGGCGAGGAGGCAGTGCCCCTCAAGAACACCGAGGTGGAGCGGTGGGCGGGGTCCCTGAGGCACGTCACACCTGTCAGGGTCCTCACATTTATGCGTGAAACAGGGCCGCAAAGTGCACAGCTGTTGCTCAATGAGCACAGGCTGCCTTTAGTGACGGTGGTGTTCATCCCCTCCACGGGGCCCGTGGGCCATTTCTTTGCCATCCGGCTGAGGAATGCCGCAGCGCCCACCCCCCCCCCGGTTGTTCTGTCGTGGGCTCGGCCGAAGGCCCCGGTCCTGGTGGCACCCTCTCCGACGTTCTACGAGAAGAAAGGCCACGCCTACTGCCGAGTGTGCGTTACTGCTGTCGACAGCAAGCTGATCGCGAAGCCGAAGCAGAAGAACAAGACGCTCTACATCGACGGGAGAGTCCCATACCGCACTCCTGGTGATGAGAGAAAGTCGCGGGTGGCTCACCAGACGAGTGACTTCCACCTGACGTGTGAGGCTTTGCTGAACCGCCGGCCTGCCGCGCGCATGTGTGTCACAGCAGCGCTTGCGCTTGTGTCTGTGCTGCAAACCGTTGCAGCTTCATCTCCGCCTGGCCGTGACAGAGCGCCGATTGTGGTGCCCGAGCTGCAAGAGGAGGAAGTGACGAACGACGAGCTCCGTCACGGCCTCTTCGCCTGGCACTCCCGGTTGTACGTGGACATCCGGGGGGGGCGGCCGCATGCGTCGATCATTGCGGGGCTTGCAGCAGAGCGGCTTCAAGGTGTTCCACTCCCTCCCAATAACCAATACCTCAACCGCCCCCACATCACGGCGATGTTAGAGGTGTGGAAGAACATGGTCGTTGCGGAGTCCATCGCGTCTGTGTCACGAACAGTTCAGGAGGGCATGCCGCTGTTTTTGCTCCTCGATGGCAGCGAGGTTGGTGGTGAAGAATCATACACGTTCCGCCTGCGATGGGTGTCGGACGACTGCCGTGTTGTAGAGCGCTGTCTTGGGCTTGTGAGTATCGAAGCTGCAGCAGCGAACGCGGACCAGGCCGACGGTGATGACGCGGACCTCTCTGCGAGTGGAAAAACCCTCTTCGACATGTTAGTATCTCTTCTTCATGAATACGGTCTTCAAATCCAGCATCTGTGCGGCATCATCGCAGACGATGGAAGTGCGATCTCGGGGCAGAAGACGGGGCTGCATGGTCGCATCGAGGAGGCAGTCGGTGCACCATCCCTCTACATCAAGGATGTCGGCCATCGCATCCAGAACTGTGTGGAAAAGCCGTTGAAAACTGACCCTGATTTCAAGTACGTCAGTGATACGGTGCGTGCTGTGCAGACCATCTTTCGCCAATCGGGGCTGATGCGGCGTACCTTGAAAAGGGCTGTCATGAAGAAAGGGGGGCGCGCGTACAAGCCATGCGGGTCGTGGCGGATCCGCTGGCAAGCAAAGTGGTGTACTTCGTTGCGGAAGGCGGGAAAAATGCGCGAACACTGGGTGACTCATCTGCGAAACGACCAACTTCACAGCCGTGCTGCATCTTCCAAAAACAAGACTGCTTCACAGAAGGGAGCCCGCACCAGGGCCCGTCGGGCGCTCGCGACAAGGCTGCAGGGCGCAAAGTTCAAGCGGGCGCTTGAGTATTTCAGCAAGTTTTTTGAACTTGCAAAGCGCCCCCAGCTTGTCGCTCAGTACCGCGCAGAACGGGGTGCCAATGTGATCCCCTACCTGCTTGAGGCTCAACTCCAACTCCGCGCATTCGGGGAGATGAAGAAGAACTGGCGGCCTGGATGCCATGGCGAGCTGGTCAAAGGGCTGCACCCAAAGAGCATCCTCTGTGATCATTCCTATGCAGCAGCGCTCGTGGCAGGTGTGGCATACGCGACCGGTGTCACAGACAGCAGTGCAAACGAGCAGTTCGAAAGCCTCTACTACATCATGAACAACACCGAGGCAACATCGACTGCTATGGAGCACTGGCTGTACATCAAGGAGGGCCGGATTCGGGATGATGCAGAGCTCTCCTTTGCCAGATTCTGGAAGCTACGCCAGGAAGAGCTGTGCTCCCGCCCCGACTACCTCCCCACACTCCGTACCATTCGCGGGGCACTCTGCATGGCGTCGCCGACGAGCTCGGCATGCGAGGGGGACTTCGGGATCCTCCGGAACCGCACACCCGCCCAGCGCAGCACAGTAGGGGTGGAGAAGCTGAGCGACGAGCTGCTTGTGAAGCGCTGCGGCCCCGACCCCGATAATGTGGAAGCCACTCGGGATTTCATCCACCGGGGTATGCGCATATTCTTTGCTGAAAGACAGCGGCGGGCACCTGGTGGTGGGAGGAAGCGCAAGGCCGAAGATGAGAGTGAGCCGCTCCACGACATCGCCAAGCGACTTCGTCAGTCTGAGATCGACATCTTCGCGGAGGAACCTGAGGAGGACGAGGAAGAGGAGGAGGACGAGCTGGAGGAACTGGAGGAGCTCGAGGAGGATGAGGAGGATGAGGAGGACGACGACGATGACGACGAGGAAAGTTAGATTGTGTGTTACCCATCATGTTGTGTAAATATGGTTGGAGAGGTCGGCTCCTGGGTTCGACCGCCTCCCCCTTTTTGCGGGTTTGCTGTTATTCCTTCCCCTGACCCCCTTTTGTCAGCGTTATGGCGCCCGAGGAGTCTATCACTGCCTCTCTGAGTGCCGCTGCGACCCCTTTCCCCTCTCCCCTTTTGTTCGTGGGCTGCCCCCTGTGAATGGTAGACTTACCTACAGCCCCTTGTTTGCCGCGCGGAGCCAAGCAGCTCAACCCCGGCCGTGCGCGGTTTGTTTGCCCTAGAGCATTGTTGTTCGTGGAGTACGTGTCATTGTGCTAAGAGCCCGGAGAAGCAAAGTCGAATCTGCTGCGCTAGCCTCACCAAGCAGCCACAGTACTACAGGATGCGCGCAGGATTGAGTAGGGTTTGAGACCGCCCGCCCCCCACCCCCCCACCCCAGGTACCTTAGGTGACTGTAAATAACCGACTCCCGACTCCCGACTCCTGACCCCCAAACCTTATTTACAGCCCTGGTGGGGGGGCAAGATACGTAGGGACGGGTATGGTCTGCTCGCCGAAGAGACAATCCGTGACCGTCACCCATCCCCAAGGATTTGAATTACCGTGCATACGGAGGTTGTTCTCACACGAGAATGCACCAAAACCAAAAAAAATGAAACAGGGTTGAAGGTCATCCATCCGCACAGCTGGTGTGTTTTCCATTCAGGGGAATCCGAGAAATGTGCCTTTCTTGGTCGATTCAAATCGACGCAAGACACGCAAGATCGATAAATGTCCGCCCCGTCCCGGGGGAGGGGGCAGCACACTCAATAGTGGTACCCCGCAAATGATGTCCACAGAAGAACAACGATCGACAGGGAGCAGATGCCACACGCATTGCGCGTCACAATCGTACATCCCCGAGGGCTTCACCGATGCTAGAAGAAGAAGGAAAGGGGCGGGGGTCAGGGAAGGTTGCTCAACAGGTTGGTTGGTTGATGTAAGTTGATATCATGACAGGGCACGGCGTGTGCCGCTCTGGCCATGATCAGCGCCGCCTCCACCGGCGCGAGAGGTCGAGGCCGTGACGCGGCTGCCACGGTTGAGGGGCAGGTTTACTGGGAGCAAGAGGGTGACTGTGCGGGCTTCTGGCGACTGTGCGCTTCTCGCCCGTCTGCCTCCATCTTGACGTCACACTCCGCGCCCAACTGTCGTGAATCGCCACTATATTATCCTGCTGGGTCTCCCGGGGTTCATGCTCGGCCCTCACAGTCATCCAATGAAATGGAAGCTTGATGTAGACTGGACGTGGCCCGTGCACAGAGCAGTTTTATTTCCGGCGTGGTACGATCCTCAGCAGTGTGTGTCAATCGATCGGTCACATGCTCGCAATGATTTTGTGGAGGTCCATCAGAGCGACATGGTGACCCCCGCAGTAGTCAGGGTTCACCTTCACGATGCTGGAGGGTTTGCGGGAAGGCTTTGTGTTCATGGACTGGAAGCGTGGCTCGGTGCCCACCTCACCCTCACGAACATCTGCAATGCATGACTTCCTGTACTCCAGCGATGCAAGCACATTCATGTGGGGAAGAACTACGCTCGACACCCCCAATGACATGTTGTCGTTAAACCTTCCGACAATGACACGGACCCCACGCTTGTAAGCTTGCTTGAGGAGCCAGGCACCGCACATCACGGCCACCTCCGGGAACACAGAGACGGTGCGTCCGATCTCCATCACTTTGCGCTTCTCAAAGTTTGTGGATGCTGCATCGTCTTCCAGGTAGGTGTGCAGGTCGGCACACAGAGGGTCGGAGGCCTGCCGCTGAGAGACGTTCAGCCAAAACATCTCGTCCAGCTCCTCCATGAACTGAGCAGGCCTGTCGACAGCAGAGCCCTTCTTCCCCGACCAGGTCTCCGAGAAGCGGGCGTACTCCAGCATTGACATCGTCCCAAGAACCTCGTCTGTGTCTTCGTCAACACACACGCAGGCAATGGCAGACGGTGAATCACGGATGCGCTGGAACACAGCCTTGCTGTACACATCCGCCACAACACCAGGCTCGTTGGAACACGCCTTCGTCAACGGCTCGCCTGCATACCTCCGTGCAAACAGCGACTGCAGCGCAGTGGCATACTGTGCGTTCTGTGGATCCTTCAGGTCCTTCACAGCCATGCGCCGCTTCTCTGTGGCCTTGCTGCGGGACAGTTGGGTGGAGGACTCAGACATCGGCCGGCACTGGAACACATGCACGCATGACGGGCGATACACCACTTGCACCGCAGCACGCATCATATTGGATGAGAGAGTCGAGTCGGCAAAAATACCTGCCGTGGGTGATATTCTCAACAACACCACAACACATCACCTCAGCAGGCCCGGTGGGCCAAACGACGCATGGCGGCAATACAAGAGATGTGCGTCTCAGGGGGGGTCCACAGCGCTCAGACCTGGGGCACTGCTACAGACTGCCCTACATACAACCCGGTTAGTATTCCCTGTCTCCACTCCCACTCTTCCTGCCTATGCGGAATGCTGTTCTGTTGCACAACAGGCACCGCAAACCCTCTCAGGCAACCCCCGCTGTGCAGTGTGAGGCAGTATGCGTGGGACTCGCTGGGGAAGTGGCAGCACATATGCACCCCACAGACACACCCACGGCAATTTCTTTCTTGAAGGCCATACAAAAAAGACGAGCTGGTGTCCAGGGATGGGCAACAAAACCGATGTTTGTTTTGCCACACGTATGTCGAGGGGCGGGTTGCATGGGGAGCTTAGAAGAGAAAATTGCCCTGCCTTCGGGCTGCACATTCACGACGTGTGGGACGTGGAAGAGGGGGTGGCTGAAGGATTTATCCAAAAGAAAGACCCGGCAAAAAACAAAAACATCTTTCACAAAGAGCGAGGCAGAAGTCACAGCCGAGGATGTGCGGGCGGGAGAAGGGACACATTGGCGTTGCCAAACAAATGCCCCAAACCCCCTCCCCTCGACCCCAGCCTGCCACTTCAGTACACCAAGGCTGACGCCCGCTGGCAAGGCAGACGACGCCATCACCGGACAGGAATACAAAACTCCCCCACCCAGGCCTCCGGAATCAGGGATTATACAGGTTTACACGAGGAGGTGGGAGAGGCGCGAGGTGCGAGGAGGGGTGGGGTGGTCGGTAACATGGATGCGAATGGAAATGTACTCCGAAGTGAGAGAACACGGGGGGGGGCATTCCACACAGGGTGGAGAGCGTGTACACAATTTGTGTGGTGTGGACCGCCAGTGGGCCTATTTTCCGTACCGGCGGGCACCAGGCTGACGTGCGCGACAACCAGGCAGTGGGGGTGTGGGGAAGACACAGCAACTTAACATTGACCCCTATGAGCCCCAAGCACCTCATGTTGTGTGTACAGCACAATGCTGCGCCCACACCGAGAGCTCGGCTCTAGAACTGAGAGTTAATCTCCACCTCCTCCCCTGGGATTTCTATTGCGGTGTTCCTCTTGGCGGCAGGGTGGTGTGTGGGTGTGGCCGCCTGCGAGGTGCGCCTGCTGGCAGCCTGGCTCCCGGCAGCGGACCTCAGCGACTCCGCAAGCACGTGGAGCTGGCTGGCATTCATCCCCTCGCCCCCCTTCAGGCTGTTGACGGACTGCAGGAGGGACTCCAGGTCGATGATCTCCCCTGGCACCGCGATTGCCGTATTCGGCTTCTCTGCAGGAGCCCCCACCGGGGTGCCTGGGCTGCGCACAGAGTGCACGGATGCCACCGACTCCTTCCGCGACATCGACATGGCAATCGAAGGGGCGGCGCTCATCCCATGCGCCGGCGTGGCGGCAGGCGTCGGCAGGAAGTTGCTCAGCCCGGCAACCGACACCTCCTCGTTGGGAACCTGGATTGCGGTGTTCTCCCGGTCAGCTGGGGCGTGCTCTGGGAAGGCCGGAGCGGGCTCGAACATAGCAGGCGTGTCGAAGACGCCCCCAACTGCGGGAGACGGCACAGACGGGGGTCGGGGCACAGCAGGCGCCTGCACATGGGCACGCATCATGGAGCTGTGGCGGCGCGGCTCTGACGGCGCGAGGGAGGGCGCCAGCACGGAGGCCTTGCGGTCCATCTTGCCCTTCGGCGTGGAGGGCGCAAGCTGCTGCGCCTCCCCCTGCGGGGCAGGGGTGGCCTTGACTGCAAGCTCGTGCAGCAGGGAGAACTGCTCCGAGATGATGCGGTCGCGCAGGCCGTCGGACTCTGCCTTCTCACCCTGCAGGCTCTGCTGACCCTGCATCACCTGCAGCAGCACCTGCAGCACGCTTCCCAGGTCGACGTTGCTCTGCCCAACCTCGCGCTGGTCGCGCTGGAGGTCGCGCTGAGGCGAGCGTTCGCTCGCAGGGAGTCCGAGCTGTGCGTTGATGGACTGCTTGAGGCTCTGCACCTCAGAGCGGAGGCGTGCGATCTCGTCGTCGCGTGCCGCGATCTCGCGGTCCTTCATGCGCACCGTGTGCGTCAGCACAGCGATGATCTGGTCACGCGACAGCACCTCCTCGTCCTTCTTCAGCACCGCGCTCTTTGCCTCCAGCAGGTTGTTATTCGACTCGCTCAGCTTGTGCTGCAGCAGCGTAAATTTTGAATACAGATCCCGCAGCTGCAGCTGCTGCTGCACATACTGCTGCTGCGTCTGCCCGGTTGGCGCAGGGGACGGTGCCGCCGGCAGGCTCCCATAGTTCGAAGCAGGCGTGGCAGAGATCGGGAAAAACCCTGTGTGCGGCACACCCGCCTGCGGCTGCGGGGCCTGATCCTGAAATGTCCTCCCTGCATGGTGTTGATATTGCTGCTGCTGCTGCTGCTGCATATGCTGCGGCGAAGACATGCCGCCCTGCATCACTTGCTGCTGCTGCTGCTGCTGCTGCCACGAAACAGACTCCGCGGGAGAAGCCTCAGATGCGCGCACCTCCTCTACATCAACGTCGGGCTGCCCCTGCTTGTGCTTGTCCAGGTTGATGTTAATGTTGAAATGCATCAAGGCACCGGAGGCCCACCCGCCCCCACCTGCAGTTCAACGTGGCAACACATTTGAAAGAGCCATGACACACCACACCCAAGCAGAGCAACCCTCAGACTAGCAGCGGGGTGGCGGGGCGGGGTGGGATGGCGGGGAAGAGGACATCCATCTATCCATCGAAGGGTGGCAAGACGCGTGTGCTACGACCTGCATCGGGCCCACTGGAAGAAGAGGAAGGAACAGGGTTGGATCACCCCACCCACCCCACCGCCCGCCCCGCCCCTCCCACCCCCCCCCCCCCCCCCCGCACCCACCCTGGGGCTCTACTGTGCTACTGACTTGCCGCAAGGGGTTTCATTCTGTGCGGGAGTAAAAAGCAGACTCAGCCTCGGCGACATCATAGTCCAGAACATTCGCACCGGAGGGGACGAACTTCGCGCGATGCGAGGCGATCGGGAAGGTGTGCGGGAAGGTGTCGGTGAACCACTGGTCGACACCCTCGTGCTCCCCTTGGCAGTCCTTCTCACCCTTCTGCAGGTGCATGGCCATGGTGGGTTCCCTTGTCCCCTCGCGCTGCGTGCCACCGCGCCGCAGCAGGTCGATGCGCATCCTGTTGTCGATCCCGACAAGGAATTCACCCTCATCCTCACCTGGCGCGAACACGCCCTGCTTGAGGAGGGCGCCCTCCAGCAGCCTCAGGGTTGACCGCAGCACAGAGGGCAGCGCCATGCTGACCTGCACCTCGGACTGCTCCCCTCCGCGGCTCACCCCTGCGAGGCGCAGGGACAGGCGCTTCTCAATGCTCTGAAGCGACACTGCCTCCCAATGCACGACACTGCTTGTGAACGCATTGATGCGCGCAACCAGCGCAGTGTGCTCTGTGGTGGCGAGGGGGGTGGTGGTGGCGGTGGTGGTGAATTCGAAACCTTTGAAACAAAAGCAGGGGAAACCCCCCCCCCCTCTTCGTTCGAAGGCAGAACACGCTCCCCAGAGCTTGCGGGAGAAAAGCTTGGCACGGCAGTGCTGGCATACTTGGTCTTGCAGAGAGTGCCCACCAGAGGCGCACCAATTCGGGCGTGGTGAGCCCCTCCAGCAGGTAGTGGCTTGGGTCTTCCGGTGTGCCCTGTGTGTGCAGAGTGGGTGGAGGTGCCAATAAATATTGCAGTGCCGCAAGGGATAGAAAAGGTTTCCTGTGATGGGGCTACCGCCGGACTGGCAAATATAACAAGGCAACAAAGCTAGAAACCTCCCCGCCATACCAGGTCTGTCTTGCAGGCATGCTCCATGTGTGCGTGCACGACAATCATCTCCTGTGTGTCAGACCGGATGGCGTGCGTCTTGCTGCGCAACACCATCTGGATGGGCACCTCGCTGTCGTGCTGCCCCTGGAGCTTGAAGCCTGAGTAGGTGTAATTCTCATAGGGCAGGCTGAGCGAAGGCTCTGCAGCCACCTCGACGTCACGCGTGGGGTCGAAGTCTTCGTCTGCCTCAGAAGAGAGAGAGAGCGACGAGTCGGTCCACCGCCCCTGGCCCGGCGTTGGGCGGGGCCCGACCCGGGCAGCGTCGTGCTCCCTCAGCAGCAGGTCGTGGATGACACCCTGCTTGAAGAACTTCTCGTTGGCTGACTTCGGGCGGATGTTGCCTGTGGCGAATGACTTGCCGAAGACCAGAGTGAGGCCACCGTCCTTCTTCGTCACACGCAGCGGGATGATGTGTGTTGTGTAGAGGGGTGCCGGTTGGGACAGCTTCGCCAGGATCGCAGGCGACGCGGCGACGACGAGCCCCCCTGGGGGCGATGCCGCCCGGAGGCGTGTGAGAAGTATGGCAGCCAGCCTGTCCTCCCACAGCGGGACGCCGCATTGCTTCTCGGAAGAGAAGAGGCTCTGCCGCACTGCGCTGCGGTCAGCAGGTGCAGGCGCGGCGGGCTGTGCCTGCTCCTGGACAGTTCGCTTTCGTCGGTTGACCTGTTGCGGCGCAGAGGCCTGCTCCTCGCTCTTCTTCGCACTCTCTGCCTTGTGGTCATTCAGCGCGGGGAAGAACAGCTCGTTGCTCACACCAGACAGCGAGAGCGTCTGTCGCTGCGTGTCTGTGATGCGGCAGTCGATCTGTCGCGAAGGGCCGCCTGTCGTGGGCACAGTCGGCAGATGGCGCAAGTGGTAGACCCGCCCCACCTGCCCGTATTCGGCTGTGTGCTGGAAGCGCGCCATGGGCCCCAGTGTGAGAGATGCCTGCTGCCCAGACAGATGCAGCATCGGCGTCTGCGTGCGTGACAGGAGAGTGGCAAAACCCTCCCAATGCCCGTTGGCGTCGGTCTTCAGAGAGTGCCTGTGCATCTTCTGCAGCGCCATCTTCGCAGAGTTCAGCTCCTGGAAGTGCTGCCACACCGGCTCCAGGAGGAAAAGCTTGTTCAGGTGGTTGTGGTTCTGCACAGCACTGCCACGACTGCACAGCGTGCACTTCATGGCAATATTTGTCGCAAACTTTGCAAACAGCCCTGTCTCGTGATTAAGCCGCCTGGAGAGGACCGCCTGGTCCTTCGGCACATCTGACATCACGATGCCCGGGCCATACTCCAAGGCCGTCGCGTGTTCCGCAGGGGTCAACCCACTCTTGAATGCCTTCTGGCTTGCGGCCCGCTCCTTATCGGAATAGTGAACGGGCCGCTTGTCCTGCTGAACTTGTGCATCAGCGGGGGTCTGTGTGGGTGCGCGCTTGTTGAAGGCCCGTGAGGGCTCAGCCCTGTCCTTCCTTCGCCGCTTCGGTGCCCCCTGCCCCATGAAGCCGACCTCACTGTACAAAGGCTTGCCGTCGCCTTGGAGCAAGCTTGGCTTCTGCTTCGCCACAAGGCTCGTCTGCAGCCACGCCGACAGGTCACAGGTGAAGTACGTCGGCTTTGTCAAGAGCACCGCAGATGCCTTCTCTGCGTCAAACGGCAACTGTGGCGGCACCTCTGGCAGCGCATCCAGGCACTGCGCATGCACGCACTCCTGCAGGGTGGGCGGGAAGTAGCCAGGTGAGGGTGTACCACTAGACTGTTCTGCCGAACCCGCGTCCATAGTGTCCCACCCCCTGTGGCAAGGGTACGGTAACGGAGTGTGCAGTCGGTGGGATCAGGGAGAGCAGTGTTACGGTAATGCAGTGCTGCAATCATAGAGAAAAAGGTGTGGTTGACCTCCCCGTCACTCAATGCTGTTACGACGTAACACAGTGCAGGCCGTGTACTAAGTGAGAGGCGCTGTGCAACACGCAAAGGGCAATACATAAAGGAGCATCGCTCGGTGAAAGAAGAGAAACTGGTGGCTTCGGCCGCAGTGCCTGGCTGGGGGACATCCATCAGCAGCGCATCGGCAGCAGTATCACGTCTGTTGTACTCAATACCGCATGCAGAACCTGAGTCGGTCATATTGCACAAAACGTTGCAGGTTAGCGCCACAAGGGGTAACCGGGTGTCATTATTTGCCAGCCTTCTGCTGAGGTGGACCTGCTTGGATCACTCAGCGATCACACACGTGACCTGGGCAGCAGATGCGAAGGGTGCCCACGATGGCGGCGACAAAAACCAAATCCCAGGCAAGAAGGGTCAAGACACTCGCAGAGTGTTCAAACATCTTGAAACATCTTTTGGACAACATCTCTGCCTGAAGATGTGTAAGCTCCGCCTCTACATTCAGTGCACGATGCGTGTGTATGGTGCACCATACACATGAAGTTCAAATTATCCGGGGACCAGAAGACCACTCCGTTCACACAACCAAGCCACACAACAAAATTCACACAACGAAGCTGCTCGCTCAGAGCCTGCCCTGCAGCGTCGTGACGCCATCGCACACCTGGGGGGGGGGGGGGGTTGTAGACACGCACAGGCAGAGTCACAGCATACCTTAACAAAGTGCACGGCAAACTTGTTCTGCATGGCGGGGAAGCAACGCGGGTACGCTGTTGTGACAGCGGCACGCACGTGCTGCTCGGACCCGGACTGGATGAGGCACCCAGACGCGCCCTTGTCACCCCCGCCCAGCATACGCTCGCCCATCACCCCCGGCACGGAGCGGACGATGTCACACATGCACTCCAGCTCAGGCCCAGAGATCTTGTAGACATCGCGCAGCCCGTGGCCATCCTGTCGGAACACCTTCCCGACAGTCGCAATGTCTCCGCTCTTCCATGCCTGCAGCATGGTCCCAAACCGCTGCTTCGCTTCGTGGATGTACGTCAGGCGATCAACCATGTCTTTGTGCTTCGGGCTGAGGGGGGCGATATCCCGCAGCACCTGCTGGTACTGCTGGTCGTTCAGATCGCCGAAGCGCTTGACACCCGGGAATTTCTGGGCGAGGAGCTCCGACAGAGCATCGCACTCGTCCTTCCTGATTTTGTATGTCGACTTCTCCAACCCAGGGCGGTCCGTACCGGTGTCGAGGGCGCCAATCGTAAAGGTGTCGGGGTCACATCCGAGTGGGACGTAACGGACCTCGTTGGTCTGCGGCAGGTAGTGTGTGCCCAGACCTGCCTTGGCATAGTAGATCATGATCTGGTCGAGGTTGCCCGAGGGGGACCCAATGTACTGCGTCTCAACCTCACGCGCCAGTTCCACAATCTCGTAGCTGCGGCCATCGCTGTTCAGTGGGGTGCGCCTGGGCTGGAGGCGGTTAATCTCCATGAGTGTCAGCACAAGGTTGATGGACAGAGACGCACTGCGCGACATCCCACCGCCTGGGATGTTGCCGATCACCACTGCATCCAACCCGGTTGTCAGGCCGTAACCGTTCTTGTGGAGCACGTAGTCAGCACCGAAGGCAAACCGCGCCCAGGAGTGTGCATTTTCAGGGCTGCCTGTGCGTGGGGTGGGGTGGTGTGGGGGTGATGGGGTCAAACGAATACCGCAAAGGAAACGGTGCTCATCCTTTGCCTCCCAGAAAGCAACCAGGTGTCGCCTTACGGGCAACAGGGCTGGGTGTACACCTCGCTGCCTCCTCAGCAGCCCGTGAAACCGCTGGCCCCCGCCCGGACGGTGCCGCAAAAACTGAGACTGCAGAAGGACCACCACCCGCAGGCACACATCTCTCTACCCTCCGGCAACGCCTGGCTGATGGGCATCACCCTGCAAGACAAAACAACCCAACATGGGGAAATACGATTCCCGACTGCACTCACTCACTTATCCGACCTACATCACTGCCAGAGGGACATACGTGGAGGGGGCACGTCCCCAAGGGTCCACTGAACCACACCGTCCTTCTCGAAATTGCCGGAAACAATCCGCACCTTGTTGTCACTGCGGGGCTTGTACCCGAGCCAGATGAATCGGTCAGTGCCCACGCCGAACAGCTCCGTCCCGTTGTAATCCCCGTGCTCCACACCGAGGCAGAAGCGGGAGCTCGTCCGGCGGATGGTGCCGTTACTCAGGTCCAACCCATGCTTCTCTGCCAGGCTTCGGATCGTCGCGATCGCTTTCAGCTCCTCGGCATCGGTACTGCCGCTGGTCGGCTGCACCATGCAGTTCCCTGCATCGAGGTGCTGCTGAAGCACCGCCATGCGATCCATTTTGGCTAATCCTGTGGCGGATGTGGTGTATGCAAGACAGGGATACACTGCTGTCACACACCCCCCCCCCCTCACACACGGCCGGATTTGAAAAATGAGGGAGGGGGGGGAGAGGGGAGAGGGGGTAGAGAGGGCAGCTACCAATCGCCAACAGTGTCATTCGGAAATACGCACACAAGAAACCTGTGCAGTTGTGCGGTGTAGCCTCAAGGCAAAACAATCGGACTGGGGTGGGGGGTGCAGGTCTGATGATTTTATTACCCTGGCATCGACAGCCTCGGGAGGCCAGGTTCGACCGCTGTGCCCTCCATTTTGACTTTTCATTTTAATTCTGCAAGACCAGACCCGGTGGCCGGACCCTATTCTGAACCCTAACCCCTCCCCCCACCGAACCCGTGGAAAGACAGGCGTTCACCACCCCACTCCCCCCACCATCACCCCCC
Source organism: Rhynchopus euleeides (assembly GCA_963210315.1). Lineage (NCBI taxonomy): Eukaryota > Euglenozoa > Diplonemea > Diplonemida > Diplonemidae > Rhynchopus > Rhynchopus euleeides. Next base: position 1,225,343 of record OY723267.1, read on the forward strand.
CCCCCCCATCCGATCCCGGACCCCACACCGGAGCCCCATTATGAGACAACCGGGGCAGGAGGGCTGTGGCAGATGCTCGATATGGCACACCCCCCAGCAAGCAGTCTCAAGCGAAGAACACTGTGCGAATCCCAGTTGTAATTAGAATTCTTTGCCTGGCGGGCCAGTATGCAGGCTGCGATGCGGGGCACCGAGAACAGAATAACCACCACCATTTTGCAAATCTATGAGTACACAATTGCTGGTTGCTCAATCAGTCAGCCCTCGACGAACGCATTCTGTCCAGAGGGGGGACTGCCTTGGCAGTTTCAGGCGCTGATCAGCTGATCTCTGTTATCTTTGGTTCGTTTCTGAGGGTGCTGTGGGCTATATAGTTTTTGCTTTCTTTTTTTATTGCAATCGACGTCAAAGATGGCTTGAGGGAGTGCGCCTTTCTGGTACCGACAATCACGAGCTGGGGTGTGGGGGGTGTGGGGCGCGCGAAGCCATTTCCTGTTGTTTCGTTTTATTTTTTTTGGCCTAGGGACCTCCGCCAGAGACGCGGGGCAGTCCACCCACAGGGAAGTGTACAAAATCCTCACCAGGATTTTAATCTCAGTTTCTTGGTGTCAAGACCACCACCCCACCCCACAGATGCATGATGCTGTAGTTAAATCGATGTCTAGACAGCCGAGATACTTTCCACTCGGCTGACGAGTCGTCGAGAAGTGCACGTTACAGGCGTTTGTACATTTATTGGTCTTCAAATGTAGAACCTTGATCCTGAAAAAATAGTCTGCACAATATCAAATCAGAGGATGTATCTGGTCTGACATCTCCCTCGCTTTGCATGCCGATCAACTGGGCAGCAAGGCAAGCGAGATGCATTCGGCAGTCGAAGAACGTGGTGTTCCCCTGGAAGGGCATGATTGGTTCCTCGGGGTGGGGGGTGACAATCTACTCTGGAAACATCAAAACATACCCCGTCATTCTGAACGCCTGCGGCGGCTGCCCTTTGGGAAGTGTGGTGTGCGCCAAAACCGGATGAACGAATCACTGGTGATTTGCCCGGTGAAGGATGACGGCACAGTCACAGCAATACGACAATGGGGGTTGCGGTTTGACACCCCCAACGCGCTGCCAGCTATCTTTTACACTGTCAGTGTCAGGTTCTTGATGTCGTGAACAATAGCACATATGTTCCTTGTTCTGCAGAATTGACACTTGCAACAATCACTTCACTATTATTCAACATGCCCTCCGTGTTGGTTGCAGTATGCACACGCAGAAAAAATATGAACGGGAAGGGGTTGTGAGGGAGGGAACAAGTGCAGAGAGGAGAACGAAAAAACATGACTTCTTGCGCTATAAGGGAGAAGCACCCTGCCGGCAACTGCAAAGAAAGAGCCGCAATATATTTCGTGGGTGCACACTTGTGTACGAAGGCTGCGAAGGCCCTCAAGTGTTGATCCAAGGATTCAGTCGTGCGATTCTTCGTTGCTACCTTGCGACTTCATCGCTCATAACTAGCAAGACAACTTTGGCTCCATCAGACCGCAAGACAATCCTGTGAATCCACACCACTAGTCGGTAAAATAGCAAGAAACAAACCCACATATCTTGGGGTTGCAACGAAAGCGGGTAGCAACCGTAAGTGGATGCCAGTCGAAAGGTCTTATCCTGGTACATGGCACGCCAGAAATATAGGTGAGGATCCCGTGAGGAGGTAGGGTGTTTACGCAGCACGGGTGCTCAGCACGTTGAACGTTTGAACGGTTGTGGCCATGATCTCAGCCCCCGGAACAAAGCAGGCACCCTCTGAACAAGCTCTTTCCGGTGGTAGCAGAAGAACTATCCCGCAACACACCAAGCTCTTCTGAAGGCCCGTGCATTCAACACCCCACCCTCCTCGACAGGAGCAACGAGGGGATCGCACTCATTTCACTTGATGAGAAACACCCTGCACAGCACCTGTTCAAAACAGCTCCGAACTACTTTTCCCTTGAGTCTTTATTTTTTTGCGAGAAAGTTTTTCGTGGGCTCCAAGGCTGTGTTGGTGCTGAGGTGGTGGCATGAAGGCGTTCATCCCAAAAGCTCCATTTGTACAATTTCCTCCGTTACTTCACGACTTTGCTACGCTTCGTCGCTCGTAACTAGTAAAAACCGTGCCAATAAACATCGCCGGCAATTGACCTAATCCACCTCGCCTCCGGGCGAGGGTGGTCGAAGGTGGGCGAGTGTGGGCGAATGTGGGCGAAAGTGCAAGAGTGCGGAAGAGGGTGGGCGAGGGTGGTCGAGTGTGGGCGAATGTGGGCGAGTGGTGGTCGAGTGTGGTCGAGTGTGGGCGAATGTGGGCGAACGTGGGCGAGTTGTGGGCGAGTGTGGGCGAGTGTGGGCGAGTGTGGGCGAATGTGGGCGAGTGGTGGTCGAGTGTGGGCGAATGTGGGCGAGTGTGGGCGAATGTGGGCGAGTGTGGGCGAGGGAGTCTTCGGTCGGACATAAGACACAAAACATCAATATCAAAAACGCGTCTCGTGGGAGATGGGGGTAACTCAGCCACCGCTTTTCCGTTGCATTAGGCACCGTTCAGTGCAAAAGCTGACGTACGGAGGGGCGAAGGCAGGGAGCAAAACACGTGTGGGCGAGTGTGGGCGAGTTGTGGGCGAGTGTGGGCGAACGTGGGCGAGTGTGGCCGAGTGGTGGGCGACCCTGGGCGAATTAGTGGAGGCGAGGCGGATTAGGTCAGCAATTCATAAAAATGATTCATATTGGGGGACTTCGCTACCAGTCACTGCTCGTCACAGCTCGTCAGTCAGTGAGGGGAAGTGGGCTTGGGGGGGGGCTCCCCGCGGGCTGAGGTCAGGCTGGCGACCCAGGTTTTCAGGGTGACACCAGGATTTCCTCGAAATTTTGGGTGACCCCCACCCTGGTCGGGGGGGGGGGGGGTCCCTCGCAAAGTGGGGGACAGGGGGGGGGGGGTACACTGGCTACCTCCCGCACCTGTAGGAAAGGACCCCCCCCCCTTGTACCTGTACAGGGGGGGGTACTTTTACCCAATTGGCATTTCCCAGTAAGTGGTGTCAATAGGCACCCCATGGCCAAAATGACCCCACCACAATCCGCACGGATCCCAAATATCCCAAAGAACGGGTTTTTGGAAAATCCGAGGGGGGGGGTCCCGCTGGGTGGGTAGGTGGGGTGGGGTGTGGGCTGGTGAAGGTGGCTGCCTCCCAGCCACCTTCACCCATGACCAGTCCCTGAACCAGACCCACGTTTCATGGGCGAAACTTGGCTCGTACACCACCAAAGTGACCCCACTGTGATCCGCAAAAATTCCAAACGTTCAAAAGAAAGGGGTTTTGGAACACCCGAGGAGGGGGTCCCACTGGGTGGGTGGGGTGGGGTGTGGGCTGACTGCCTCCCAGCCACGCTGACCAGCCCCTGAACTAGACCCGTGTTTCATGGGTGATGCTTGGCTCGCACACCACCAAAGTGACCCCACTGTGATCCGCACAAATTCCAAACGTTCAAAAGAAAGGGGTTTTGGAACACCCGTGGAGGGGGTCCCGCTGGGTGGGTGGGTGTGGCTGCCTCCCAGTCACATTCCCTTAGGACCAGCCCCTGAACCAGAGGCACATTTCATGGACGGTGTTTGGCTCCTAGACCCACAAAGTGACCCCACTACGATTCGCAAAAGTTCCAAACGTTCAGAAGAACGGGGTTTTGGAATACCCGAGGAGGGGGTCCCGCTGGGTGGGTGGGCTGGTGTGGCTGCCTCCCAGTCACATCCTCCTGGGGCCAGCCTCCTATGACCAGACCCTGAATCAGACCCACATTTCATGGGTGAAGCTTGACACCTCGACCCACAGTGTGACCCCACTACGATCCGCACAGATTCCAAATAGTCAAAAGAAAGGGGTTTCGGAACACCCGAGGAGGGGGTCCCGCTGATTTTGGGTCACTTTCAGGTGATGTCAGGTACCTGGAGTGACCGCAGGTAGCCCATTTTCAGGGTGGGAGCCCTACTCGTACGTCACCCAGATTCAGCCCAAACCGTGCACCTCGGGTGCACGGTCGCCGGCAGCGCGCGGGCACCCGGAAACAGGCCGCATTTGCGCGCGCTGCCTGCACCCTGCACGCCAGCCCCCCCCCCCCCCCCCCCCCGGGGCTGTAAGCGACCCCCCAGAAAATTACCCCAGCCACTGCCCCCCTCCCCCCAGCCTCGTCTCTTCAGCCAAGAACCAGGGATTGTCAGACGAAGGCTTGCAAGAACCTGATGGTGTCACGGGTGGGTGAAAAGATCGTAAAAAGGAACAGGGGATCTGCGAAAAAGCCAAAACACTGACATGTGAATCAAAGGATTATGATGAAAATGGGTTTCAGCCCCCTTGCTGATACAAAAGAAGCCACGAGGGCCACTGTGTGCGTGTGATTTCAGAAGTGAAATATTGAACGATTTTGAACGATTTTTGGCCGTGCTCGTCGCGTCCCCCGGTGAGGGGGGACGCTGTTTCGTGTTCTCCTTGCCGCACGGAGGCATTGCCTTACGTCGCCTCTTCCTCTTTTCCTTTATGGGCGGGTTAGTCTGGCTCAGAGGGCGGGACCGTGCTGATATGCACAGTGACGACTCTCCCTTTTTTTGTTGTGCCCGCCTCCTGCCGAGTCGTGGCTGCTGCCTCTCAGACTGGGGGCGGGCGGTCGCCGACGCTGACGCGCCTGGCGGCCCGTGGAAAGTGACGTGGGTCTGGGGGTGGGGGGGGGGGGGGGTGCTGGGGTGTCAGGCCGAAGCCCTTGACCGCTGTTGATTTTTGCAGGTTTCACGAGATCAGGTAGTCCTTCTCGCTGTGCTCCATCACCCCTGCCTCAGCCAGGTAGCGTAGGGCCCCCTTGCAGTTGTGCAGCAGCAGGTTGTGCACGCTTGTGGCTGTGAGGTGGTGTCGGGCTGACGCTGTCGCGGGACAGCCGAAGAATAGGTGCTTCAGCGAGACCCCAGGCGGGGGGCTGTCCGGCGCAAGCTTCAGGCAGGGTTTGCACGGTGGTTGTGCGCTGCCCGGGACGTCGTGGTCGTACACCAGGCGGTGGTGGTCGGCCCGGAGGCGGCGGATGGTGGTTTCCCCTAAGCGGGTAAGGCCCTCCATGCGGAGGTCAGGGCGCTGCAGTCGCGTCTCCCCGATTCCTGACCGATACGCGTACACGCTGTCTGTGCGGGGCAACGTGGTCCCGCTGTATATGTGTCGGCGGAGGGTGACACGGGCCGACGCGAGGCTGATCGGCTCCATCTGGGGCTTGAACGCACCGATCTGCGCCTGCTTGTCAGCAAGTTCGTTCCCTACCACCCCAACATGCGACGGGATGTAGCGGAGGTGGGTGGTGACATCGTATGTTTGGGCGAGCTTGCGCAGCCTCTGCCAGATGTCCCATTCGGTGGACCCCCTCGCTCGCTGGGGGCCGCTCAGCAGTGCATTCAGTGCGCTCTGCGAGTCGGTGAGGATGGCGACCGTTTCGCCTTGGGTTACCACGGTGCATAGGTGGGCGAGGGATTCTCTGATGGCCACCAGCTCTGCCTGGTAGCTGATGCAACGGAGTCCTGCCGGCCAGGCGAGCTTTTTCTTGAGGCGGCCCTCCGGCATGCTGTACACCGCTGCGCCCGCGCCGCCCTGTTGCTGCCGCGATGTGGAGTTGGAGACTGACCCGTCGGTGTAGACATGCCAGGCGCACGTCGGGAGGGCCTGGATGGTCTGCTCTGCCAGGTCCCGGAGGGTGTCTTTCGGGGTGGCGGCCTTCGGGGCGGTGAGCCCCGGCAGCGTCGCCAGGATGTGCACTCGTGGCAGCACCAGGTTCCATTCCCAGGGGGGGATGGGGTGTGCTGCATGCAGGGGGGCCAGCAGGGGGGTGCGCCCGTCGACCTTCGAGGATTTCACCAGACTCCGTGCCTGATGTAGCCAGCTGCCTCCCGTGTTCCCGGTATTTAGTTGCGCCCGGTATCCTGGGGAGTGGGGCACGCGGCGGAAGCGTTCGTGGTCTGTGCACACCGCAACCTTGAAGTCGAGGTCGAGGTCTCGTAGGTGTGATTCCCAGAGGAGCTTCGCCGTGCTGGTGTTCTTCATGCAGCCTGTGATAATCAGGGCTGCGGTGCGGTGGACATCTTGCAGGCGTTTGAGGTTCCTCGCGGTCAGGCCAGGGGTGTAAACGCTTGCGGCGTACATCAGGATGGGGTAGACATACGTCAGGTAGGCCTGGCGCAGCGTGTCTCCACTTGAGCCCCAGTCGGTGCCTGCCAACATACGCAGTATGCTCAGGCGTCGCATACAGGTGGTCACGACGTGGTCGACGTGGTCCGACATCGTGTAGCAGGCATCGATGTAAACCCCGAGGTATTTTGCTGTGGAGTCGTGCTGGAGGGGGGTGCCGTCTGGGAGCTCCATGCGCTTGTGCTCGCCCAGTGCTTCAGGCGTCGTTCCCATCAGCGTGTAGCAGCACTTGCTGGGGGAGAGCTGCAGCCCGTGGAGTGGGACTTCGGCGGCGAGTGCTGATATGACGCCCTGTGCGGTGCTTAGGGCGTCGGTGTAGGTGTCCCCGACGACGAGTACTGCAATGTCATCTGCGAACACCGCAGGGTGGACGTCCGGGGAGGCGGTGATGGCTCGAGATACGTCATCCATCACGCAGTTGAAGAGCAGGGGCGAGAGCACTGTTCCTTGTGGGACACCGTTGTTGAAGTCGTAGTAGTCGCTTCTCACCCCGTGCACCTGTGCGGCGGCCCGGCGGTTGCTGAGGTAGTTGTGCAGCCATCGGGTGAACTTCGGGGGGAAGCCCTTTCGTCTGACGCTGTTGATGACTGCGAGCTTGCTGACCTTGTCGAAGGCTTTCTCGAGGTCGAAGTACAGGGTGACAGCTGCCTTCCCGGAGGAGAGGGCGTCCGTCGCTGTTTGGGTGATGTAGGCTAGCTGGTCGGTTGTCGATCTCAGTCGCTGGAATCCCGCTTGGTTCGGGCAGTGCCCCTCGACTTGCGGGTATGCGTCGTCAAGCATGAGCTGCTCCATGCGCCTCTTCATCATTTTTTCCAGTACCTTGCATGCTGTGCTGGTGAGCGCAATTGGTCGGTACGAGGATGCTGCCGTCGCTGGCTTCCCCGGTTTCAGGATCGGGACGATGACTGCTCGCGTCCATGCGTCGGGGAGGATGCCGCTGTTCCACGACAGGTTGAGCACGTGCAGGAGTCCCTGCCGCGCTTGGGGGCCGAGGTGCATCAGCAGTTCGTTGTTGAGGTCGTCAGGCCCTGGGGATTTTCGCTCCTGCAGTTCGGACAGGGCTGCGCTCAGCTCCTCTTTGGAGAAGTCGTCTTCGGCAGCTGAGAGCTCGGGGGGTGTCTGGCCATTCGCATGTTGCGGGGTGGGTACCGATTGTGACTGTTGGTCGTTCCCTTCACTGATCTTGGCGTAGTGGCTGCAGAGGAGGTCCGCCTTAGCTTTGGGGTCGGTCACCGGGACCCCTCCGTCGACAAGCGGGAAGGCGGCCTGTTGAAGTTTGCGGCCGTCGAGTTCTCGCACAAGCCGGAAGGTGGCGCCGAGGTCGCTGCTGGTGCTCGCAGCCTGGCACCTGGTTTCCCAAGTTGTGCGTTTTGCTTCGAGGACGGCGTTGGTGGCGTCGGTGGTCAGCTTGTCCAGTTTGTCGTAGTCGTCCTGGGACAGGTGTGTAGTCTGGGCGTGTCTGCGTGATTCTTCGTTCCGCGCCCGTACCGCGCGTTTCACCTTGCTCGTGAACCACCTCTTGCGGGGGCGTGAGCTACGCTTCGTCGGGATGTGCTTGGCTGCGACCGTTCGCACCAGTCCAAGCCACTTGTGGAAGGACTCCTTCGGGTCACACCACTTCGTCACTTTGCGTGATAGCCGTTCGAGCTCCTCGGTGAAGGCGGGCCAGTCCGCTGCTGCCCAGTTCCACAGTTGACGGGCCTTGGCTGCCGGGTGTGTCGCAGCTGCTGGCGTTCGTTCAAAAGGGACGGTGTATTGGATGGCGAAGTGGTCTGATTGCCACTGGTCCAGGGTATTCCAGGTGACCTCCCCCAACTCGTAGTGGGCGAAGACGATGTCCGGCGAGGACTTGGAGTCGCGGCGCATGCGTGTGGGGTGGTCGGGGTCGTTGCACAGTGACATGCCGTTGAGGAGGGACCAGTGGTACAGATCAGTTCCCTTGTTGTCACAGCGCGCATGTTTATCCCAGGCACGGTTGTGGATGTTGAAGTCGCCAGCTATGACGGACTCCGGCGTGTGTGGTAGCAGGGATGTAGAGAAGTCATCGTGGCGTGGGTCGTTGCTAGTGCCGACTCCCGAGGGGCGGTACACATTGGTGAACGTGACGGCGCTTTCCGGTCCCGTGACTCGCACTGTGAGGGTCTCTGTTACACTAGCGTCTGGTGCGGTGGCAATGAGAGTCGCGTGTAGGTCCTCCCGCACTAGCGTTGCGATCCCGCCTCCGGAGGTGAGCGTCCCTTTACAGCGCTTCTGGGTGCGGCGTCGGAGAAATGTGGAGTAGCCCGGGAACTTGGGGTCTCCCCCCTGTGCTGCTCGGAGCTCTTGCAGATGCACGACGTCGTACCGTTGGGTTGCGAGGTGGTGATGTAGTTCCGCTTTTTTCGCCTCGGTGAGACCGTTGCAGTTCCAGGTCAGGCACTTGAGGTGCTGATATTTCGACAGCGAAACCCACCTCCACGTCAAAACGACCGAGCTGCTGTAATGCGCCAAATGCCGGGCTAAACAAAGCAACTGCCGCGGCAGTTTATGGAGGTCGGCCTGATGTTGCCCAAAAGCGCTGCCCGCTGTCTTTTTGAAACCTGCAAACGACAGAGGTGGTCATGACGTGGTAAAAAAAGGCTATGCGCAGGCTGGAATGAATAGGATATCTGAGCCCGTCACAAACCGAACACCTTGGCATGGCAAAAAGACGAAGGAAGCTCGCTCGTGCAATCTTGCACCTCTTCTTCCGAAGACGCGCACGGGAGGCACTGCATGACGACCCACGCCGCGAAAAGCAATTAAGACTAAGTAACCCCTCACCTGCCGGATTCCTGTCTGGTGCAGCACACAACCGCAACACTCCGAAGGGTGTGGGGGTTGTGGGTGTGCCACTGCTCCAGACGAACAGGCTGTGCGCTGGTGGGAGAGGAGTGGGGGGGGAAGAAAGCTTCGCTGATTCTCACAAGTTTCTGTTGAATTTCTTGGCGTGCCGTAGCATACACGATGGCCGTCACCCCGTGAAGATTGGCATGCCCGTTATTGTATTCTCGTCTCTCTGATCAGTGGTGTCATTTTTGTTTTGCCTTTATGTCTCAGGCTTCTTTGCACTGAATATGTCAATAAATCCGAACAAATTACTTCTGACCGTTGACATCCTTGACAAAATAACAAGCAAACATTGTTCTGTCCCTGTTGGCGTCCCTCTGTCTTGGGTAAGTGTATACTTTTCTTCGTGCTGGAATCACCCTGTGCGTCTGGGCCACCGATCTTCAAGGTCTTCCGGCTGGCATCGCTGGCGTTATTTTTTTTTGAATCGAAGTAAAAGGAATGGGTGGGGTGGCGGTGTGAAATAATGTCTTCCACTAAAGAACATCGGGGGTGCGGGGTGCCACAACGGAAAAAAATTGGCGAGAAAACAAAATCGGGTGCCTTAGACGGGGCACCTTCCGATAGACATTGCAAATACGGTGTCGATCTGCAGAGCCCCCGCTCTTGCATAACCCCCCGGGCTTGATGAAGTTGGGGTGCGAAACGGGGGCTGCAATGTGCAGCACATGCCCGGAAAGGTTCTCCCGGTTGGCATCACCGAACTGAAAAATACGCGGGGGAGGGGGGGGAAATGCGGTTACTCGCCTCAGATAGCGGCAACCACTACAACTTTGGACAACTGGCGAAGCCAGGGGGGATGGGGGAGCGCGGATTTCTGGTACCCCGCGCGCCGATAACATGGCGGTTGATTGCATCGTACGTCGGAGGAACGGAAAAAACAACTGTCGTCGGGGAAGATGAATGAATACTTTTGCCGCTCTCCCAATATAAATTTCTCTCTCTCACTCTCTGTGGAAAGGCGCGATGTGTTGAACGAATGGCATTGTGTTTGATTCCTTTGTTTTGTGCGTCAAAACCGGGGAGTGGGGGAGGTGTGTGGGTGTGGGTGGAACAAAACCACACGTGGTTTTGATAAAGGCCAGCATGTCTATCCCTGGCCTACAGCCACAGCAACACAGCCAAGTCAGATTTGTGGTTTGCCACACCCCCCCCCCTCCCCACACACCCAGCGCTGGCGGCTTTTCCTTTCCACTGCTGACAAGGTTCTTGCTATTGCAAGAACATAAACCACTAGTCGCCCTTTGTCACTCTCAAATCCACCCCCCCTATCCCCCCCCCCCGTCCACCCCCTACGCAAAGGGCTCGCTCCCCTTGAGAGGGCTGCCCGCCTGCGCCTCTGCAGCTGTCGTCTCGGCAGGTGGCTTGACTGTCGCGTCACCGCTGGTCTGCACCTCCTCGGAAGTAACCTTCGGGGAGGGCGGCAGGGAGTCGCCAGGAGAACCGGGAGAATCCTCCTCCATCTCGAGCTCCTTCTCCGACGGCGTTCCGCGGGACGGGTTGGAGAAGAAGACGGATGTGCTGACAATCCCGGGGTAGGGGCCGTCCATGTCACTGTCGTCCTCATCATCCTCCGCTTCCTCCTCCAGCCAATGCTTGGCGGCCATCTCCTCGTGGTCGATATCAACTGGCTCAAACGACTTGCAGGGGTGCATGAAAGCAGAGACGGGGTTGCCCGACAAGTCGGGGATCTTGCTCTCGGCGTGCTTCGCATCCACGTCCCCACCCACTGCCTCCGCCACCCCCTCCTCGTCTGCCTCGGGGAACCCGGGTGTCGGGGCGTCTGTCAGGTCGGGCCCCCCGGTGACGAAGTCGAGGATGGTCGGCAGGTTGAGGACCTTGCGCGTCGGCTTCTTCTCCAGCTGGTCCTTCAGGAAGTCGGGGCCCATGAGGTAGTGCATCAGCGAGTTGGAGTGCCAGATCACGTAGAGCGTCATGGCAATGGGGGGGCAGGACACGCCAAACACATCCCACTTCGTCTTGACGGCGAGGAGGACCGTGACACTGAGGACCTGCATCGCGAGGAAAATGCCCAGGAGGCAGTTGATGGCGCAGGGCAGCATCGAGTAGTCCGACTCGCGCGACTTGGGGTAGACGTCGAGCAGCATCGCCCTGTCCACCATGAAGCGGATCAAGAAGTAGAAGAAGCCGAAGAACGGGATGTACGGAACGTTCGGCGCGAAGCAGAGGGCGAAACCGAGGGTGATCAGCGCAAAGGCGTACTCCTCGGAGTAGTAGAACTGCTTCCTCTTGTAAGCCTCGCAGAGCTCCCTGTGTGTGAAGGCCTTGCTGGCCATGACAGGCCCCAGGATAAGGTCCCCGATACGGAGGAAGCGCACCATGTTGCCCATAAATGCCGCCTGAACGACGAACACGACGAAGTAACCATCAACAGGCACGATCAGCTTTGTGATGAAGACATAGATGTCCGAGAAGGACTTCCCGTTCAGCAGATCCGAGGAGTCGCCCAGCCCCTGTGCGGCAGCCTGAAGCAGGACTGTTGTGACGAGGCCAAACACAGCCATCTTGCGGAGGACACGGACCTCGCGCTCGACCTTGTCAGGAACGCTCTCCACAAACTGCGTCAGGACACGCATGACGATCGGCAGGAGGATGTTGAGCACCGCAATGGCGATGATGGGGAGGTAGGCGGAGATCAATCCCTTCAGCTCCTCGTGCACCTCCATCACGGTTTTGATGAAGGGGATCCAGCGGGACAGGTTGTCGACGTTGGAGAGGGACGCCACAATGGTACCCCAAAGGATCGCAAGGAAGAACAGGGTTGCGGCGGTGATGACGTTCCCCGCGAAGATACGCCCGCTGGATGCCCCCAAGTTCTCCCAGATGATGGTCTTCGGGTGGGGGGCAAACCAGACGTCCCTGACAGAAGTGAGCTTGCGCAGCTGCGACCCGTTGTGGAACAGAACGAACATGGCGCAGTGCCCGGCATGTGCGAAGGTAACGTAGGCTGTCCCAATAATCTCCTGGTCGTCCACCTTCTCCTTCTGCTCACGAAGCACCTTGTAGTATTTGTCGGCCTTCTCGCGGTACATCGTAATCGCGTTCTGCTTCTGGCAGGTGAACCACCCTGTGCGGATCTCGATGTCTGGATGGGTCAGGCGGTCCTCCCCCTTGATGCCCTCCTTCTCGCACACGGCGTACCAATGCTCCAGCTCGGCGATGGTACTGTCTCGTTTTTCGATTGTTTTAAGCATGTCCTTCACGTCTTTGCGCGGCACCTCCACCTGCACCACCTGCTTCTGGAGGAAGTCAGGGATGCGCGACCAGATGTGCTTCTGGGCCTCCTTCATCGACCCGGTGGGCACCCCGAACATCACAGCGGTGGAAGGGGGCGTGGAGCTCGACTTCGCCTGCTTGAGGTAGAAGATCATCTTGAAGATGGCGCTGTACACCTCGTAGGCGATGATGTATGACACACCGCACATCAGCCAGAACTTCTGGGACTTCGGGCGGAGGTTCCGGGTGGTGAAGTCAGCAATGCCGTGGGTGAAGTCGAGATCCTGGTCGAGGAAGTACTCTTTGCGGAAGTCGCTGGTCACGTTGATAGGCATCATGGTCGCAGCGCAAATGAACCCGACGAAAAGGAACATCAGAATCACCAACCGCAGGAAGCACAGGTATATGTGTGTCTCAGTGCCCTGCTGGTGGTCAATCCACGGATCGACAAGCCTGAACAGCGACTGGTACAGCGAGCTCTTCTCGGGACCCTCACCTGCGAAGTGGAAGAAGCTGGACTTCCCGACCGGGCGTGTCGGCCTGTAGATCTTCCACAGCTTCAGCGCCGCGATGGAGGAGGTGTTGTAGCAGACATAAGCAATGAGAAGCAGCACCGGCGTGATGATCGCGTTAAGCACAAGGGCCGGGAACAGCCCTTCGGAAGCGTATGCCATTGTTTAGAGTGTCAGATGAGGCGGTATCAACACGAACCTGTGGGTGTGTGGTGTGTGGCACAGCTGACACAAGAGCAAGAAACAAGGTAGTCGGGAGAAACAGGCAAACACCCGGATGGAGGGGGTGGGGCGGTTCAACCTTCTTCTAACCCATTCCCCTTCGTGGATCTCTTCCTCAGTTCGTTGATAGGCACGCTTCGGTGGGGATGTGCGCGTGCGGCATTATTCGGGCGGTATTTGCTGATGTGCCCTGCACCCTTCTGCCCGTTTATGCAGCTTCTGACCCAGCCTGAGTAACAAGGGGGGTTGTGAGTGAGCACCCACACACTGATTGCTGCCGTTTTCCCGAAAATATTGTGGGCTGGAACAGTCGTCGCAACTGACTCTCCATAACAGCATGCCACTCCAAAGATTAACATTTTTGAGTCTTTTGAGGAACGAAACAAACTCCAAAACCCAGCCTGTGGCAGATAAAAAAGGCTCCCGGAATAGCAAAGAGGGGTGGCGCCGATGGATCGGGCAAGGAGATGCTCTCCCTCCATTGGCACCCTTCTCCTCTTGCCAAGATCACTCGCCACTGCTTGTGTCATCTCCGCGACACTTCGAAATCAATGCCACTTATCCCCATCGAGTTGCAACTGCCTTGACTGATGAGGACCTGGAACATGATGTGAAAGGAGCTTCACTGTTGCCTTCTTGACAGCTGCGCTGTCCCGTTGCACAACCACAGCTCTGTGGAGCTAGCATTGTCTGCAATGCACAGTACCAAGCTCGTCTGATCCCGAGCGGGATGGAAAGCCGGGAGTAAACCCGGTGATATCGACCAACACCATCTCCACCATTCATCAGCTCAACGGCAACGGAATATCTGCTATCTAACCTGACTGCGAATATACTTTGTATCAGTGTAGGGCGCCCCAACTGCCCTGCTTGCGACACACGCACGCACAACGACGGGTTTTCACTTCCTTCTCCTTGTGTGCAGTCTTTATCTGGACTGAGCGCCTCTAATTACAGCACCCACCCGTGCCCCAGACCAAGACTTTATTGGGCGTCGGAGAGGCCGTGGGGGGGAGAGATCTCTTGTGACTCCCCCTCGCCCACCTCCCTCCCCTCCGCTTGGCCAAAAAACCAAGCATTTACGGTGCACACCTATGCGTCACAGCACTGGACCGACTCCAAAAAAACCCCCACGAGACGAGAGTAAACGAGTTTGCACATCGCTGTGTGGGTACACGTGTGGAAGCAAGCGACGCCTGGCTCACCCCCACCCCCCAGCCAGGAGGGTTAGATGCCCAGGCGGTACACACCCACCCCCCACACACCCCTGCGCTATTTATGCTCGAGATCCTGCGCACCCCCCTGCAGCTCGACCGCCATCTTCGAGGCATAGTATGCCGCAAGCACACTGGCACGCGCCTCCGCCTCCCGCGCAACCTCGCCATCGGAAGCCGATGAAAGCTCGCTGGTGTCACTGTCCTCCTCACCCTCCTCGTCATCCCCGGAGTCACTCTCCCCTCTGCACCGCTCGTCCGACTCGATGTAAAACTTGGCCACAAGCGCCTCCTCCTGCAGGTCTCTGAAGGAACGGCCTTCGCTCAGCGCAACAGCGATACGCCTCTCACGCTCCTCAAGGTAGAAGAGAGACGTCACATGCGCGTCACCGAGGAGGGTGTCGGCATGGCGTTTGTTATACTTCTCCGCATGCCACGTCTTGGCGAGGTGGACCCGCGACATGGCGTGGTCGAACGCAGAGGTGGGGAAGCGCGCAACAGCAGGGGCGCGTCTCGGAGGCGCGCTGATTGCCTGCGTTGCATGGGGGATGGACAGCACAGCCTCCGAAGGAGGTGTGGTGGTGGAGCACGACAGCGGGGATGCGACGTCCTTCCCCTCAGGGAGGCTCTTGGGGGGCGCTGCGCCCTGGCTGCTTGCGCCGGGTGTGGATTCGGCACACACAGAGGGCTCATCCTGCACGTCCTCTATACCCCGCATGTCGAAGGCGACACGCTTTTTATACACCAACCCGACACGGCCTGTGCGGTAGGGCTTTCCAGCGACAGTTGCTTGTTGGCGCTGAGCCTGTGCGGCGTTCGGCGCTGGAGGTGAGGTGCACTGCGGCACCGGCACCTGCGACACGGCAGGCGACTGGAGGAGGGAGACGAACCGCGCATCCAGATCGGTCTGCGGTGTGGGGTACTCCGTCGACAGCGCGGCGGGGGACGCATCGGCCCGCCCGATGGGCGACACGTTGGGGAGGTGTGACGCGAGCGACTCGGTCCCGTCCAGGGGGCTTGCCCTGGCGGCGTCATACACACATGGTCCTGCCTCGGGGGACAGCTGCGGGGGAGGGGGTGCAGCCTCTGCACCGCCCCCAGTGCTCTGACCCTGGCCCATCCCAGCCAGGCCTGTGGGTTGGTGGTTGTGGTGGGTGCGGTGGAGATGTGTGTGTGTGTGTCAGAAATGTCTGAAAAATGCATTGTGGCGCTGCTCTCTTCTTCCTCATCGGCGAGCATTGACCACTGCCACCCAACGCGGAGAGGGAAGCAGAGGGAGGGGGGGCAAGGGAGGGATGGGTGTGGGGGGGATGCGCGCTGCCAACTTCGGGGAAGCCTTTTGGCCCATTTTTTTGTTTGTTTTGTTGTGTTTTTTTTGGGGTGGGGGGGCGGGGGGGAATGGGGGGAGAGGAGCATTCTTCTGATGTTCGGCGTGCTTTACCCCTTCCCCCCTCCCGCCCCTGCCACCCCACACCGCAGACCCACACACACACACACACACGGATCCCCCCCCCCCGCATGTTGCTGTGTTCGGAGAGAGAAGTCAACTCTGCACATGTTGTCTGCACCAGAGCCTTGCCAATAGGTACCCTTCCGAGGACTGTGATACTCTAGATTTTATAAAATTGATCTGGTGCGGTGCAGGTCCCTTCTCTGTTCTCCATGATTCCCCCCCCACCCCTTGTGGCTGCTGCTGCTGATGCTGATGCCGCTGCTGTGGGGGAGGAGAGGATGTTGAATATGTTCTATCCCCAGGGGGTTTTTCGGACTCGCGCACCACCTCTCCCGACTCACGCTTCTCTCTACATCAATGTAGGGAAAAATTCTGCATTTTTTGACCCCCCCCCCCTCTCATAATCAGCTTTTTTGAAAGCCATAGTTTCGAAAGCCAATAAAACCCCCTCCCCAAAACCCAGCGGACACATGCCTTCCTCTCCTCCCACCCCAAGGCAACCGCTGGTCTCTGGTTCTTTCAATATACCCTCTCCCCCCCCCCTCTCTCTCTCAATGATCACTGATTTTTTTCATTGGATTATGAACGAAGAAAACTTGCCTCAGACCTTGGACAGTGGGCAGTGCTTAGCAGAAGAGAAGAAAATTGGAGAAGGGTGGGCGGTGGTGGCGTGTGTGTGTGCAGGGGGAGAGGGGGTGGATGGGTAGGGGGGTAGGGAATGGGGGGTGTGATGATGTTTCGAAAGAAATTGGGGGTGTGGGGTGGGGGGGGAGGAGAGCAGAGGTAAAGTAAAAAAAATATCCACGGACGAAATATTTCTTCTGCCAGAAAAAGGGGGTCGGGGGTGATAAGGCAAAATCAACGAGAGATTGTGGAGATTTGGAGAGGGGAATGGGGAGGCAACGGGAAAAACACACACACGCACATTCAAGACAGGGCAGAGATGACAGCCTTGCCGACCCAGCGCAGCGCACTGTGTTGGATGTAATCTTCGGAGGGCGGAGGGGGAGGTGGTGACATGGGGTCATTTGATAGATCCGCCTTCCGCCTTGTTTCGTGATGTTTCTTCGAAATAACGCAGCGACCCTCCTGCCAACAATGTCTTGAAGGGCGAAAAACGGCTGGGGGGGGGGGGGGGTGTGTGCGATGTGCAAGGGAAACAGCCCTTATCAAATGCAGTCGGCGTTGTGTGTGATTTCCATTGTTTTGCACCTTCAGTTTGGTTGTACGCTCACACAGCCTTTGATGGCCGCAGTTGTTATTAACTGCCGATGGGGGGGGGGTGAAAGGGGGGGTTTTGGTGCGGGGGGAGAAGGGGAGAGGCGCATTGCATTTTGCATGATGAACAACCACAACGCCACCCCCCCCACCCCCACCCCTTCTCACACATTCTCTCTGTTGCGTGCGTATTGTTTTGTGTATGTCTTTCACCGAATCGTATTTAGTAGAAAAAGTAAACCCCACTCCGGGCCTGTTTGGCCCACTCACCCTTTTGAGCTGTTCCTCTTGTTGGGGGTTGACACAACTTGTTTTTTTTCAGGGGCCAAAAAACATGAACAAGACAGATTGACCGTACGTACGTATGAAAACTCACAAGACTTCATTTTCTCACTGTGATGTGTTCGCCGTTTTCCTCAGCAGCTCTGTGGAGCAGGAGGCCAACAACAAACGAGCGAGTCTTACTCCTCCTTCTTCACCGGGCGGTAGAGACCGACAATCTGTGATGGGGTGTGGGTGGTGGCTGGGCTCAAAAACACAGTCGAGACAATGGCCAATTTGTTTGTTTCCAAGGATATGGATGTGACCCGTGGGGCCTTGCGGAGCTGTTGTGGCAGGCAATGGCTGGTGTACATACCACAGCGTGGTCCCTCTCGAAGGGCTCCAGAGTCAGCCTCTCCTTACGCTTCAGGCCCTCCTTCTTCATCTTGTTCATCTCCTCGACAATCACGGTGTTCGCGTCCAGGGTGGAGTCAATGCAGTTGGCCTTCAGGGAGATCATGAAGACACCGTCGTTCTTCAGGAAGTAGGACGCGTTCAGCGCCAGGATACGGGTCTGTGGGGTGGGTGGGTTGTGTGGAGGAACAGCAGAGGGGTGCCAACATGGTGTGCATCTGCTCGAGGTGAACAACAGGAGGTGTGTTGCTTCGCTGGGCACTGGCAGTCCCCACCGCAGAACAGTGATGCGGGCACGGTGGTTGGTATATTCGCATTCCCATATAACACTGACAACATGTATGGTCAATGATCTGCAGCATACCTGGTCGGGCTGCGCAACGTCCATGAAGATGCAGTCAACCATCGGCACAAGCATGCGGTACTTCAGGGGGTAACGCGCGTCCTCCACGATCGGCACGATGTTTGGTCTCTTCTTGGCCATCTCCACAAGGTCACGCCCAGAACGGTGCGAGAACTCGACCGCGTACACCCACCTGTGTGCATT
Source organism: Rhynchopus euleeides (assembly GCA_963210315.1). Taxonomy (NCBI): domain Eukaryota; phylum Euglenozoa; class Diplonemea; order Diplonemida; family Diplonemidae; genus Rhynchopus; species Rhynchopus euleeides. The sequence goes on from OY723267.1 coordinate 1,243,519, forward strand.
GGGATGTGATATGGGTGGCAGGGAGGCAAGGAAGCATGCACAGGCACAGGCACATATATTACAGAACATACCCGGTGGGACCCACAACGTCGGACACGTGCGACACAGTGGTACCAGATGCCGCACCGAGGTACAGCACCTTCGCGCCGGGCTTCACACCGCAGGTGTCAACACCGTTCACGATGGATGCCGCCAGCTTAGAGCGGAAGGGGGACCAGACACGGTACTCCTTCTTGTCGTCGTCGTCAGCCCCTGCCGGCCCAGATGCAATGCGCTTCTCGCCGTACACCGACACACCGGGCACCATGTTCAGCGACAGCAGCGTCTGCTGCTTACCCTCGGACACATAGAACCCCTCGTGCCTCTTGTGCGGCTTCACGACGACTGCTGCCGCCCCCTTCTTCCCGCCCTTACCACCCTTACCACCCTTCTTGCCACCCTTGCCACCCTTCTTCCCGCCCTTGCCGCCCTTGCCACCCTTACCGCCCTTGCCACCCTTGCTACCCTTACCACCAGGCTTGCCCATTGTTGTGTCTGTGTTTTGCTGCTGGCAGTGTATCGCCTGGAGGATGGGTGTTGCATGAAGGACGGGCCATCGCCACGCGGGAGTGTGTGTGTGTGGAGGGTGCGAATAACCTGTGATGTGTCTCATCTGTGACACCACGACAGTGTTCTTTGCAACCCTGCGTGCAAAGAAGTGATACCGGCAAGGCAGACGAAGATCATGAGCAAAGGCGCGCCGTGGGTGGGATGGCGACAACTGAGGCTTTGCACCAACAAATTACTTTTGACAGACGTGCGACAACAGCCAGGCTCTGTTGCTTCAACAATCAAGCCCGACATGACAAGACAACTAGGCCAGCGTGGTGCCAGAAAGCGATGTTCTCGCACCTGTTTGCACACCGAAGCTTTCCAAATGGTTCTGAAATATCAAAAGTGGGGCTCATGCAAGCCCAACCCCGCCCTCTCACACCCTTCCGTTCCCTGAACACTTCTTCTCTTTTGCTAAAGGAGCCTGCAGGCAGATCAGGACGAGGCAAACACACCCCGCAGAGCCCCTGGGAGTGGTACTGTTGTCAAACGGCGATGATTTGTGTGCTACCGGCATGGCGGTACTCTTCAAAAGTTCTTCCAGGGAGGGTTCATATGCAGGAGCTGGGCAGTGGCTTTGCACCCTACAACTGGATGTAAGATTGACTGGTTTGTGGAAAGAAGAGAATATCATCCGGCAGTGGCGGTATCCTTTGCGCATACGCATGCTCTGTGTGCTGTCTTTTTCGCCGAGGGGTGCTTCCCGGGGTGGGTGGGGGGATCAGCACAAGGCTTTCTGAGAAGAAACCTGACAAAACACACGCGTGCGTGATTATGCACACACACACACACCCAAGCCCTCAAGACTCTTGAAGCGGCCTGACTATTTAGTGTCTTCGTCGCAGCAAGGGGGCGATATATACCACCCTTTTTATTGATTTCACGTGTCAGTGTTTGACTTTTTCGCAACTTCATTTCTTCCTTTTTCTCCCTCTCCAACCCCACCCGTGACACCACCAGGGTTTAGCTAGCCCTGGTCCGATTATCCCCGGTTCTTCGCTGAAGAGACGCGGCCGGGGGGAGGGGTACGAAGAGTACGCGTCGAAACCGGTGTCACGTCGTGTTGGGGAATCCTTCGGGAGTGCGATACTGAAGGGGAGGTGCTACTGCCCGTGCAGGGCGACACCGCCTTAAAACTTCATAACCACACACAAACCCTCTATTCCCCCAGGCCTGATGAGCAATCCCCCCTGCCTCATGTTGTGACTTCCTTTCTACCTTGCACAAAACATCCCATTTGCCCCTTTACTTCCTTCGAAAGTGTTGTGACTACCCCCCCTTCCCCACCCCTCGGGAGTGCCACTCCTCTGGTGGTTAAAAGTGACCCGCCGTTGTGCCTTCGGCATCTGTTGCGTGTGCCGTCGTATTCTTCCTATGCACTAGTTATAGCTATCCGGGGGCGGCCTGCTGTCGCACCAGTGGGCTGCCCCACCTCTGCACCCTCGGTTTTTAAGATGTTCACCACAGCGGAGAATGATCCCCTTCTCTGTGGCGATCGAGCCAAGCTGGACGAGGTTCGCCTTCGGGCGAAGGTCATGTGGGCGGACAAAAGGTGCCTGCTCCTGAGACTCATCAGCAACCTGTTTCTTCCTTCAAGCCCTCAAGACTCTTGAAGCGGCCTGACTATTTAGTGTCTTCGTCGCAGCAAGGGGGCGATATATACCACCCTTTTTATTGATTTCACGTGTCAGTGTTTGACTTTTTCGCAACTTCATTTCTTCCTTTTTCTCCCTCTCCAACCCCACCCGTGACACCACCAGGGTTTAGCTAGCCCTGGTCCGATTATCCCCGGTTCTTCGCTGAAGAGACGCGGCCGGGGGGAGGGGTACGAAGAGTACGCGTCGAAACCGGTGTCACGTCGTGTTGGGGAATCCTTCGGGAGTGCGATACTGAAGGGGAGGTGCTACTGCCCGTGCAGGGCGACACCGCCTTAAAACTTTATAACCACACACACACACCCTTTCCTCGAGAAAAGGACCCGCATCACAAGAATGGCCTAACAAAAAGTTTGTGGGGGCCTTCGCTCCAAGGTGCATAAAATCGAACGCACCCACAGGAATACGGGTCGCACCGTTTGGCAGAGTCAAGGGCCTCCTGTGAATTGGAGTTCTGGATCCAGAGCTGGTGAGAGCTTTCTTTTCCTCGTGGCGAGGCAAGAGGGTGCAGTAGAACACCGGGTGGGCAGCACCATGCACATCTCGGGCTCAGTAGTGATTGGGATATGAGCAGCTGCTCGGTGTGGGTCGAAACTGACAGCACATTAGGACTAACAGATCTGCTACGCATTCCACAGGCAGCCCTGGGATGCGGTAGGCACGGCCTGGCCATAGTTCATGTATGAAGAGCAACACAGGCTGACGGTCGCCCGCTGCTTCGTGAGTAAGAAGAAAGGGAGGCGTGGGCGAAAAACCATTTGTTCCTTGCTGCATCGAAAAGTGACAGCAAACCAATAGCCGATTGCAGCCGGGTTTGCTGAGACGCATACCCACTTGGCGTGAGTGGGGGGGGGGGGTCGCAGGATCCAGCAGGACAGACACAGATAGGTTTCCCCGGTTGGGTTGCGCCGGCAGCCAAAAAAAAAAGACAAAATAAAGACCATGTGGCTTGCGTGTGAACGGTGCCCCGACTCCCGAAGGGGCCGTGGCAGGACCACCGTGTCTTTTTTGCAACTTTCAAAACTGCAGAACTTTGGGGCCGTAATGACTGAACTAAACATAGCCCGCCACAGGCTCTCAGAAATACTGAACATGGTACGGGGCCACCAAATCATAGCACAGAACGGATGAGCATACGACGAACAGCTCAGCCACAAAAGCACCAGCTACTCTCCGGAAGAGGTGGGCCGACAGAAAGATCGTCTGAACAGCAGTCCTGCCCCGACCCATCGGCAGCAACTGACAGCCAGGCTGTTGACTAACTACCACCCTCCGACGAAGCACGGCGATAAAGGAGGCACCAGATGCAACAACCGCTCGTGGCTTGACAATCGGCTCTGGTCCCACGTCAACACGAGGGTGAAGCATCTGCGAAGTGTCCTGGTTGACTACCGTTCGACATCGATATCACTCCTTCCCCAGAGACAACAGAAGGAAGGAGAGGTGGCGGGTGGCAGATAGTGCAGCTGGCTGAACCTTACGATCGACCCAGGGAGGCGGGAGAAGGGGGGGAGATCAGCGCACCCTCCGGTGCGCGAGTGATTTAGAACCCCCTCTGCCCCTTCGCCCAGCGTGCAAGGGGGATACTGGACCCACAAAAGGAAGAAGAGTAACAAGGAGTATGCTGTCATACGGTTAACACCAGAAGGAACAAGGGAAGACAAGAAGGTGGGAGAAGGGCCCCAAAAGATGTAGCAAGTCGGAAAGCGGTTCGATCATACCCACTCCACCCCATCCCCCTCCCTCCCCACGCGCCGGCACCCGAATGGGTGGGCAATGCTGCACTCAAGAGTTGGACACCCGACAGCGCACCTGAGTTGCAAGGTTCATTAGAATGCCATACAAAAGCGCGAACACCCCACCCCACCCCACCCTCCCCCCTCCCCAGCCCCCGACCCCTTCAATGGGTACCGCCCTTGTGTTTGTTTAGTTGAGAAAATAAACCGTTCCGTTTCTTTGGATCCGGTTCCGGCCTGTCACACACAACATCCACACACGGCCAGCCGCAAATTACCTTGCAGCGGCAGATCATATTGCACAGGACACAGCAGCTAAATCTGCTGCACGGCACACACTGCGTGGTATATATTTCAGTTCTTGGCAACGTGATGCAGCATGATCTGGACACGAATACCTGGACCACTCGGAATGCCGTCTCGTTTTCGATCCTACTCTGCTACGCCCTTCCCCCCGCCGGTTCCTCACCAAGGTGTGAACAGGGGGGTCAAGGGTCCCTCAGACTGGCCAACCTCCAAGGCAGACGCCACCAGGGGTGACACACCCCAGCACACCGCACACACAGCGGCTCCCCCTCCCCCCCTGCCCCTATCAGGCAGGCGCCATGGGGACGTCGACACACGACTTTGCGAGAGAAGCGAGTGACACGACGGTGCAGAGGAGGAGGACGAGGAGGGGGGAGAAGCTGTGCATCGCATTGGTGTCTTTCCGGAGGGCGTGCACGCGGCCGAGGCGGTACTGCGAGAGAGCATCCTGCGCATGCCGCGGATGCCGTGCCGCGATGTAACCAGACGTCGCATCCGTCCCGGCATACCGGAGGATTGCCTCACACCCACCCGGATGCACCTGCGCCAGCTGCCCCACCGCATACACACCACCCGCAACCACCACCCACGGGTCTTCGCTGCTGAAGTGCCCCTCCACCTCGTCCATCGTGAAGGTCCGCTCCCCCTCGTACACATCCTGCCGCCACCGCGCCTCAGGGGATGCAGTCGCAGCACGCGGCCTCACAGAGCCCCTCCGCCACCGCGGGCTCGGCGATGAGCTGACACCCCGGTCGGGCATCTTCGTCGCATACTCTGTCAGGGTCAGCCCCCGCAGCGAGGCAAGCTCAGCCATGGCGCAATCCCGATGGGATGAAAAGCGGCGGTGGGGTGGTTGGTGTTATTACAGAGAAGGCTGCCGAGACAGACAGGGAAAGGGGGAGAGGTATCAGGGCAACCGCGATGCCTGGCCCGCCTACACCAAACACTCCCCGCAGGCGGCACGCTCCAAATGGAAATGGGGGGGGGGGGGGTACACGCAATATTAGGCTTTTTTTGGTTAAGATTTTTTTCCAACAAACAGAACCCTCTCGGACAACGGTTCCGCTGGATGGGGCACGGCCTCCTCTCCCAGAAAAGGGTGTGGTGTGGCGGGGAGGGGTGATCGCCGTATAGTGTACACTGCGTGGGGCTGTGTGGTGGCTAGGGGATGGACAGGGAGGAGGGAGAGAACACGCTGTGTTTTGGTTTTCTAGAACTGCAGCAAAATTAGGAGGGGGTATTCATCGAGGGGGGGCGACGGCGAGGGGGTGGGGGGTGGGGTGGTCATTCTGGGCATCGCAGCGCGAACACAAAGCCAGCCCCCCTGAGCGGGTGGGGTAAGAGGGTCGGGGAGGTGGGTGGGGGGGAAACCCGCCGCACACTCAAAGACACACAAAGGGAAACTTGCCTTCAGATACCGCCAGGCAGGGCTAGGCGAGCGGTACTGTGACGAAATAAACGCATCCACACCGTGCTTTACAGCCGTCCTGACGTGGTGGCACACCAGGCCATATTCGTCTGACTCTACAAAGCAACCAGTAAGGGTGCCAAGTGAGAGAGGGGGCAGGGGGTGAGGGTGCGGGGGGTAGGAACCATCAGGAAAATCAAAAAAAACCGTAGGAAGATGATGGCGTGATGATGTGTTGGTCGTCGGGGAAGGGGGTGGGGAAGAGGGGGTGGGGGTGGGGGCAAACCAACGAACAGAGCTCCCTCCCCACCGCCGTCCCCTTTAAACCCCCCTCTCCCCACCGCCACACCACTCCTAGTTGTGATTCTCTTCGTTTACGTCACTGTCCATTCACTGTGCTCAATTTGTATTGTCCCTCGATAAAAGTATCCAGGCCACGCAGGGCCCGTGCTGATGCGTAGTTGGTGGGGGGCACACAAGGCATCTTCTCTCCACTGTTTTTACTTCACCTCAGAGCAAGAGGGGGCACCTCTTCTCGACTTCAACATGCCTGCGAACGGGTGGGGTAGGGTGAGTATGGAGACCAGAGCCAACGCCTGCGGCGCGAATGCTGGCAGGCGGGGGGGGGTGCGGTGCGATGTGGGTGATGCGCGCTCAATATCGGGGGGGGGTGTGGGGTCAGCGCGCTTTAACGGATCTAACGAATTGGCAGGCTTGATCACATGAAGTCGTCGTCGTTGAAGTCTTCCCCACCGGCACCGCTGTCGTCATCGCTGTCGTCGCCCCGCTCCATCCGGTTGAGCTCCACGAAGTCGACAGAGTACCGCAGCAGGCCACCGATCCCCTGGAAGCCCTTGCAGAACTGGGACCCTTCGGCACTCTTGTTCGTCACGAACTCCAGCGTGCACCCGAACTTCTTGTAGTTGCATGCGGCGTACTCCACGAAGTCCTCCGACTCCACCTCCAGCTGCGCGCCGTCGCTGTCCTTGAAGATGCCCTGCTTGACGGCCTCCTCCTCCTTCATGTAGTACACCTGCTCCGTCTCCAGGTTTCCGCCCGACACCACGTACCGCTTGTGGGGGAACTCCTCCCACAGGATGAGGGTCCGCATGGCCCCCATCTCCAGGGCACGCACTGTGTCGTCCATCCCGAAGCAGTACATGTTGGTGTCCTTCGCGATGTTGTCAAAGAACTCGTCAATCAGCTTCTTCTCCTTCAGGAACTTCACGTTACCGAGCACGTCCTGGCTGAGTTCGATCGCCTGATTGAACCCGTTCTCGCCACCGTAGGCAACGTCCACCAGCTTCATCACCACAGGCTTCAGACGCTGGTCGAAAAGGTCGGAACCCTCAAGGTCGTTCTTGAACTCGGCGCTACCGGCCAGAATCAGACCTGCGACGTTCGGGCGGTCGTTTGAGATGAAGTATGATGTCGACAGCTCTGCCACCTGTAGGGTGTGTAGATGTTTCGACGGGGTGCAGGTGCACACTGCATAGTCATGGTCACACTGTAGTGGCATACCTTACGCACGTAGTTCCGACGCTTCTCCATACGCAGACGCCCAAAACGTGCTGCAGACTGACCACCACGACCGTGCTTCTTCGGAAGCTCAACAGTGAAACGGTGCAGAATTTCACGAGTGTTACCCGCGAGAGTACCGTACAGTGTCCCGTTACCGTCCATCACAATGAAACCGTACTGTGAAGGCGTGAAGGTGTGAAGGCAATGCAATTGAAAGAACACGCTTGAATGCAGGAGGACACACACCGCAAACATACCTTGTCGTCCGACTCAAGCATACGGTACATCTCGTCAACGTGGAACTTGTTGTCACACTTGTACATAGTCTGGCTGACAGGCTTGAAGGGCTCGATGTCCACAGTCATCTTCTTCTCCTTGTTGTCCTCCGTCATCACCTCACCGCAGAAGAGCATGAGCCCGTTGGGTGGGGTCCGGTTGTACAGCTTCAGACGCGCCAGGGCAGACGTGATGGCGGTCTGCACAGCGAGCTTCGTCGTGTGCGACTTGATGTTGGATGCTGTGCCGTACTCAGCGTTCAGCTTCTTCGAGTGCTCCGCAATCTGATCCTTCGGGGGGATCATCAGTGTGATCAGCCCGACAGACGCCATGCCTCGCGCCGCTTCCAGGTTCTGGATCATCTTCTTCGTGCGCCATCTCTCAACGTTCTTGTCCACCTCATCCTCCGGTCCCTTGGACATGATTCCGAGCAGTGATGATATGCCTGCAAAGGTGTGGTGGTCTATTGACAAGTGCGGCAGCTAGCAGGGTGGCAGCTCAAAGGAAATAGCAGGGTGGGAGGGGTCGCCCTATGTGTGCCTGGCCAACGCTCGACAAGGCAACCCTGTGGTGTTGCGAAGGACGAGAATCGCCATCAATTTGCTTGTGAGTGCTGGCCCAACGCTGCCAACAGTCTTATTTACCGTGGCCTGAGACAGGTGGCAGCAAGAACGAACACAGCCCAGGATCCTATTCTCGCACGAGACGCTGCCAGTGTCACAGCCAAACTCATCCCAAAGGGATCTGCTCTCGACCAACTCGAGGGATACGTTGCGAACAACAGAACCAGAAGACAGGGAGTTGCTTCCGGAGCCTGGTAGGAGTGCTACGACCGGAGCACCTGACGCATCACCTTCCGACCACGCCGCAGAACAGCTTGCCGCCATTCTGCTGTCCTGACGTAGAAGGCATCGCGTGTGTACTGTGCCCAGTACTGCTGGTGCTCGGGGGCGTGGTTGAAAGCCTGGTTCTCTAGAATGGCAGCAGAACCAACTGTCACCGGGTGCAACGTGCCGAACTCCTGGCAGATTGCAACGACGTCCGCTGTGCGGAACAGCGCCCGAGCCAGGTCCTCGGTGCACCCACGCAATAGGTCCATGCCGTGGGAGGCCTGCAGCTCATCGGTGGCCTCGCCATCAGCGACAACCTCGAAGTTCGTGAGGAAGTCCTTCGCCTCGTGGATGCGGATCATCTGCTTCGCCTTCGGCAGCGTCGCCTTGTCGACAAGCAGTGTGTCGACGCCGTGGGGGCCGAGCCCAGTGTGCACATCCACCACCACGACACGCCCGGTCAGCTTGTCCGCACCAACCTTCCGCACAAAGTTGATGAAGTTGCGGTGGCTGGGCTGCACCTCCTTGCCCCCGTAGTAGATGCCCCGAGGGTTGTGGTACTGCCCCGCCAGCAGGGCACGCTTGATGTCGCCCAAGCCCATCTGAAGCACGGCCTGGACTGCCTGCAACATCAGCAGCAGGGGGGACAGCACTGGCACAGGGGTGCCCTGTGGGTTCAGCACGTCGGTGAGGTCTTCGTACCCTGCGATGTTGGGGTCGCGGTTCACCATCTCATTCAGGGACTTGTCGTCAAGAAAGGCGTTGCGGTTGAGGTCCACATTATGTTCGTTGAACCTGCGGAACAGCGCCATGCCGTAGGGGTTGTAGGCGTGCACGATGATGACGTTCTTCTTCGGCATGGAGGCGGGGTCCGCAGCCCACCGCTGCAGCGTATCGATCTGGATGGGCGACCCTGCAAAGCCCTCCACACCGTGCGTCCCTGACAGGTGCACCGTGAGGTCCTGCGACCCTTCGCGCTTCAGGTATGCGATGTCCATCTGCCGGGGTGGTGGAGTGGGGTGGTGGCAGTTGCATCATGAGTGCCATGCCCACCCGTGCACCCCATCCCCTTGTCCCCACATCCAAAACCCATCCCCAGTTGCACGCACAGAGGCAACAGGCATACCGTGTAGGGACTCCCTTCAGCGATGGGGTGTGCGGACAGCTCCACTCCGGGCACGGCCTGTGCCGCAAGGCGGAACTTCTCACGCGCCTCCCAGTAGGTCTCCGAGAACAAGGGGCCGGAGCCGTCGACCCCCATGGAGGCCACCTGGGCATCGTGCGCCTCCAGCTCCCGCTTCGCCGCATAGGCGAGCAGGAGGCCGAGCAGCGCTACGGCGGCTGTGGTGTACATGTCTCAGCGTCGCCTGCTGGGACCTGGCGCGTTGCCAGCACCTCTGACCCTGATCCCCTTCACACCCCACGGAGGAGGGAAGCGAATGCAGGCGGACACAAGGGGGCGGGATCGGGCGGGGAGGGGGTATGGCTGCTTTCAACTGCCTCAGAAACCCACGCGAGCTGCAGCAATAAAGTCAGTGTTTGGGACATCACAGACGTTTGAACCCCTCGGCAGCCATGGCCTCCCTCAACAAGAGGTGGTTCTCATCATTTCGCAGTCTGCCACCCCCACGGGACAGACATGGCTGGCATGTCTGCCGGCGGCCAGGAGGGGCCGAAGGACACGCCACGCGACACGCGGAGACCTGGCGCAGGACTTCTGGGTACTGCTAACCCCCCCCCCAACCCCACCGCCCATACCCAATCTCACACCCCACCCACCCCCACAGACACTCAATCTACAATAGCTATGAACACATCACACACGGAGCAAGGCCTGCTATGTTGTTGTCATCACAGAGGGTGATGTCGTTGTTACGTTGCACGGGTGCCCGGTAACAGGAACACGCGGATAAAGAAGGTTTGAGACACAAACCACACGAGCTAGAAAATTGCGACGCCTTCACTATTTTGTCTTATGTAGGCAGTCCAGTGCGACCTCCTGGGTTGGTGACGCAACTGGCGTTCACGAAATAGTGTTGGAACTGGATATCGCAGGTGTGGCACGTGCAACGTTGGGGGAGAGAGAGAGAAAGAGAAAGAGAGAGAGGCAGGAACATGGCGCTGGTTATGTTTTGTTATTGCAGTGCAGACGACGCACACATGGTCCGACCGACGGCAAGACGCAGGGCACGATTCGGAGGACTGCTGGGGACAATCACCAACTCTGGCGTTCCGCCTAGGCAAGCTGTGATAACGGCACACCGTTCCGAACCTATCCGGCATCCAACTCACATCACAGGCCAGCAGAGCAGGCACAGCAACTAGGGGACGAGGAGCCAGCGGCATTCATGAGGAGTGTCTCTCCGGGATGGGTGTGGTTCTTTCGCCCAAAGGTTCCTGGATTTTGGGAGATATCAAATCGGGAATCAGAATCTATATATACGCCACGGCCACGTCGGCACGTTCGCACTGCGAAAGGCACTGCCTTGTCTGCATCATGCAACAAGGAGCTGGTCAAACAGATCAGTCCCGCGGCGCAGGATAGCCGCACGCCACTCTGCTGTCCTGACGTAGAAGGCATCGCGTGTGTACTGTGCCCAGTACTGCTGGTGCTCGGGGGCGTGGTTGAAAGCCTGGTTCTCCACAGAGATCGCATGTCCGATAAAGAGGCCGTGGTATGTGCCAAACTCGTGGCAGATCCCGACGAACTGCTTGGCGGACTTGAAGAGGTCACGGCCCATCTCGCCCTGACTGCCGCGCGTCAGCTCGTACCCACTGGCAGCCTGCTGGTCTTTGCCGTCCGAGCCGTCGAGGCACTCGAGCTTCGTGAGGGGGTCAAGCGTGCTGTTGATCTTGACGAGCTTTTTGGCCGCGTCCTGCTCCTTGGCATCCAGCACCAGCATGGTGTCGACGCCGTGGGGGCCGAGTCCGGTGTGCACGTCGATCAGAAGCACCTTCCCGGTCAGCTTGTCCGCACCGACCTTCCGCACAAAGTTGATGAAGTTGCGGTGGCTGGGCTGCAGCACCTTGCCTCCGAAGAAGATGCCCTTCTCGTCGTGGTACTGCCCTGCAACCAGGGCACGCTTAATAGACGTCAGCCCCAGCTCCAGCAGCTTCTTAATGGCATGCATCATGGTGAGTGCAGTTCCGTACAGCGGCACAGGGGGGCCCTGCGGGTTCAGCAGGTTGTAGAGGTCCATGTACCCTGCGATGTTGGGGTCGCGGTTCACCATCTCATTCAGGGACTTGTCGTCAAGAAAGGCGTTGCGGTTGAGGTCCACATTATGTTCGTTGAACCTGCGGAACAGCGCCATGCCGTAGGGGTTGTAGGCGTGCACGATGATGACGTTCTTCTTCGGCATGGAGGCAGGGTCCGCAGCCCACCGCTGCAGCGTATCGATCTGGATGGGCGACCCTGCAAAGCCCTCCACACCGTGCGTCCCTGACAGGTGCACCGTGAGGTCCTGCGACCCTTCGCGCTTCAGGTATGCGATGTCCATCTGCCGGGGTGGTGGAGTGGTGGGGTGGTGGCAGTTGCATCATGAGTGCCATGCCCACCCGTGCACCCCATCCCCTTGTCCCCACATCCAAAACCCATCCCCAGTTGCACGCACAGAGGCAACAGGCATACCGTGTAGGGACTCCCTTCAGCGATGGGGTGTGCGGACAGCTCCACTCCGGGCACGGCCTGTGCCGCAAGGCGGAACTTCTCACGCGCCTCCCAGTAGGTCTCCGAGAACAAGGGGCCGGAGCCGTCGACCCCCATGGAGGCCACCTGGGCATCGTGCGCCTCCAGCTCCCGCTTCGCCGCATAGGCGAGCAGGAGGCCGAGCAGCGCTACGGCGGCTGTGGTGTACATGGTGTCGCTCTCTGCAAACGGGTGTTCTGGTGTGTCGAATGAAACCCTACAACAATTGAGACCTTTGACCAAACCAGTGCAGCGGCACAGCAACAGCAGTAACCATCAGAATCAAGAACACCCTCCCGAGCCTGGGCACACATATTTTTCTGCAGCTTTCCGGCGTCGCCACAGTTGCAGAGAGCGGGGATGGAGGGCAGGGCCCATTCAGGCACCTTGGTGTTCGTCCCTTCCCCCTCTACTTGCCGTTTGCCGTTCTTCTTTTTTTTCGTTCGATATTTTTTTTTGCCCAATTTGCTTTTTCTGCCGCAGCTGAGCTGTCTGTGGGGGGGCCACCGCCACCTGGACCAGACACCCTGGCATCAACAACACGCGTGGGGAGGCGGGGCTCGTCCCAGTCCTCCCGAAACCTGCACCACCCACCATGGGGGCTGGGGTAAGTGGCACGGCAAGATGGGGGGGGATTGGGGAGAGAGCTCCTTGTGGGCGCGCTGTGGTGACATGCGTGCTCAGGACATGGAGGTGAACGCCTCTGTTGGAGGAACAGTGTAGACTGGATAAATCGTTGGTCCGTCAACGGGCATTTCACAGCCCCTTGTTGAATCTCACGTGAGTCAGGCCGAGCTGTAGGATGGTGGTCGGGGGTATTATCAAAGGGCACCATTGAATGCCACAGGGCCCCTCCCCTCCAAACAGTATTTTGATGCGATGTTTGACGGTGCTATACGACATCCACAACCAGCATACCTTTTCCGCCTTCTCGCGCAGCTCTGGCTCAAGGGACGAGACCGGGTAAGACCCCCTCTGGGGGAACAGCGCAATAGCAAACGGGAGGGCGAAGGTCAAGGCTGTGATGAGCACCGACAGATCCAGCATCGCCTGCCCAACCTTCTTGGCTGCGATACGCGGGGCCGCCGCGCGCACCACAGGGATGACGAAGGGCGGGATCAGGAGGATGGGGGCCGGCAGAACTACACGCGAGGTGGCACACTGCCCCAGCGCTGCATACGCCACGTTTTTGCTCATACCCAGCTCCTCGTTTGTCTCGGGGTGTGTCACAGCCACACCCGTCTGCGTCTCCTTGAAACGCATGGCGAACACGTTGAAGGCACCCGCCCCCGCAACCGCCGTGAAGGGCACCGCCACACCAAGGTTGCGCCGCATCACGGGGGAAAGCTTGGCATTCTTCAGCCACGCGTTCAGCCCCAGGGCAACAGAGCAGCTGACACCTGTCGCAGACAGGTATGCGATAAGCGTGTCCCTCACTGCACTGTCGTCGTTGGATCCGCTGGAGATGGGGCGGTTGAAGAAGTTGAACCCTGCGTTGTAGGACTGGTTTGCCCACTGCCACAGCGCGGCGTTGAAGGGTGTGGGTGCTGACAGGAGCATCCCGGCGCAGATCGGGACGTTTGCGGGGATGAAGCCGCACGGGATGAAGAGGGGGGTCACCTTCTCCCCAGTGTCGGGGTGGAGCACAGCCCCCAGCACGCTCTTGGCGTTCCACAGCTTCCGGTGCATCTCGTCGGTCTTCAGAACCTCGGCGTCGAGCCGCCCGTGCTCAAAATCCGCGAGCAACTTCTTGTGATCCGCAATCGCGCTGTCGCTGGTGAAGAGGCGCAGCGGGTTGATCACATCGTAGAAGTTCAACACACGCCCCAGGTAGGAATCCTGGTCATAGAAGTCATCAGTCAGGCTGAACCGCTTCATCGAAGAATGCGGTAACCCGAGATGTGTTGGGCTGCAGATGGATGTGTGTGTGGCACAGCGGTGATCCGAATTCGACACTGCCGATAAAACCCGAGGAAGGGCAGGAGGGTGTGGTGGGGTGCAGTGGTGGGGAAGGGCAGGAGGGTGTGGTGGGGTGCAGTGGTGGGGAAGGGCAGGAGGGTGTGGTGGGGTGCAGTGGTGGGGAAGGGCAGGAGGGTGTGGTGGGGTGCAGTGGTGGGGAAGGGCAGGAGGGTTTTTTTTTGTGCGGCCTGTGTGGTTGTCTTCGTCGTTTGTCTTCTTCGACCGGACATCCCCTTCTTCTGGAGACACCGATCTACTCCATGAACCTCGAGCTGATGCTGGAGCTTTCGGGAGCCTCTGCGAGTGGGTGGCCACGTTTTCTTTGGTGGACGCACCCAAAAGAAAATAAAGAAATAGAAAAAAACCCGAAAAGAGGTCGAGGCACCCGCTCCACTCCAGCACCATGGGGCTGAGGTTCACGGATCACACAGGTGAGGATCAGTCCTCTGTGAGGCGCTTATCCTGAAGACGAACCAGTTCCCCGGTCGGTCTCCAGAAACTCGGGCCGCGTCTGGCGCTGTATCGCCTCGGCGGGGCTGTCGTCCCTTACAGTCTTTTCTGTACGAGGTTTTCCACAGGCTGCACACCTGCCCCGCGGCTGTGTGGCAGTCTTCGCGGAGTGCAATGCGAAGGTCTGGCCTGACGTGGTGTGACTATTTAGACTCCGGGTGTCTCCACCCATCCTGGTCTGGGGAGCCTCGTTACCCAAGCAGTTTTCGGTCATGCCCTGGACCAAACATGCGACCGCCGGGAGGGTGTGGTGGGGTGCAGTGGTGGGGACGGGAATGGCCTATGTTTTTCCGTTCTCGTCGAGACTCTTTTTTGCAGCGGTTGTGTTTTTATGTCGCACGGGTCCCATTGTCTTTTTTTTTGGCTATATCTTGTGGAAGGAAGCCACTCTCGCATGAGCTGAGACCATTTCACTCCGGCTTGCAGATTGCACAATCATGCCACAAACCCGCCGGGTCTGCGGCGTGACCCCGAGCCACCGGAAAAGCGGCTCGAAAAGGCAACAAGAGGTAACACACCATCTTGTTTGTGAGTTGCCGTCCTCACCCGGGAGATCCCCCGGACCCCACACAAGATGGAAGGGAGAGTGCAGGAACACCCTGTCAGCCCTGAGGAATGCGTGGAACGTATAGCAGCGCCTTTTAGTTAGCAGTGGTGCAGAACGCCGGATGGGCCTTCCCAACAAGGCGGAGGGTTACAAGGGGGGGGACGGGGTGAGTTGCGGTGGGGGGGGGGGGGGGGTGGTGGCGGGTGCATGGCACAACGCCATACCAGGGGCTAGGCAGACAGAAGAGCTTTCACAAAACAAACCCCGCAGGGACAACCCTGACATTGCTTGGAGAGATCACCACCCTCCGAAGGGAATCGACCACACAGCGCGTGTTGCAACACAGATACACCGTGTCGAAGAAGAGTTACAGGTGCATTTCTGTGATCTGTGTGAGAAGGAAGAGAACTGTCAAAAAAAATCACCCCACACCCCAACCTTGTGCGTATAAAGTGAAAGGCCTTTGCCGCAGCACAACGGGGGTTGGGCATTCTGCACATGGGGGGGGCTGGATATGAACTACCGGGTGCAGATTGCAGAGGCTGTTCCAAAGCCCGCAGAACCTGCAAGGAAAGGGGGTGTGATGAAGGGACTCCCTGGTCCCCCCACCACCTGCCTTTATGGAATCAGCCATCAGCACGCACACAGGAGAAGGTAGGAAGGCAGAAGCGAGTGTGGAAATGGAGGTGTTTCACCCTTCAGAGTGTGGAGAGGCCTGGGATGAGTCAGGCGCAGATGCAGCCGCCAGAAAACACACCGAACAACATGCAGAGCAAAACAACGACGAGAACGGGTCCTGCTTTTTGTGGCTACTACAATGCAAATACAATACAGGAAGGGGAGGGGGGAGGTGGGCCAGCTGAGCATGCATGCGGTCCGGTACTCTCATTCAAGGAATGACGAGTAGTTCTGTTGGTGATGAGGGAGGGTGCAGGGGGAGAAGTGGTGTTGGTAGTGGGGGCCGCACGACACAGCCAAAGGCACAGAATGTCTCCCCAGTTGGCTGCGCCGGACTAACAAAACAGACCCCCGCAGCTGGCTGTGGGTGATGCATACTTTGATGAAGTGGCCAGGCCCGGGGTTGTGGTTGGGACGCGACTTAAACCGCTCTGGGCCCTCGAACAGGGCGGAACGTCCTGTGGGGAACTTCGACGGCACGTGGTGCGATCCCGGGCCAGGCCCCCTAGGGGCAGCAAAGCCACGACTGGTCCCTGACCTGAATGACGTCACCGACTTCTTCCCCAGGGTGCTTGTGTTGTGGTTGTAGGAACCGGGCCCCGGTGTGCTGGAGCGGTTCACTGCAACCACCTTCGGCGCCGCTGTGCCGAGCACACCCGACCTGCTGGCGAGGCTTGTCCCCTCCCACCGGAAGGCCCCAGATGGCGGGGTCTCGTATGCCGTGATCTGTGTGGTGGTGTGGATGCAGGATGCACAACCCCCCGGCACGCAGCGGAGGAGCAAAGGCACAGGCACAGGCAAAGGCACAGACAGCACAGCCAAGGCATACGCTAGGCCTCGGGCTGCGGGGGATGCTGAACACACGCGAGTCGCGACGCGACGGGTCGACGGCGTCGTATGCGCCAGGCGCAGGGGTGTCGGGGTGGTTGTACCGCATGCGGGGCGACTCGGAGCGGAACGCTGCTGCCGCACCGCCCTTCTTATTGAGCCCCGCCACAACCTCGTGCGTCCCGAAGGGTGTGTTCGTAGAATTCCCCGACCCCATCCGTGGAGACCGCGACCGGAACGACGACGACACTGTGCGCGGAGACTGGTGTGTCTGGCTTGTCGACGCAAAATACGCACCAGGCCCTGCTCCCACAGAATCCTTCTGCACCGACCGTGATGCGGAAGACCGAAACACCACCGCCGCTGCGTTCTTCGTCGCCGGCACGGTTGGGGAAAAGTTGGGAGAATACCGCGTCGGGTCGACACCATCACGGGGCGACGGGAAGGCGCGGGGCGATTTAGAGACAAACGGCGCACTGCCTGAGAGGCTCCCTCGCCGCACGCTGCTCGGCACCGCCACCTCGTAGAATGCGTCTGTGCAGGGCTTTGCTGAGGGGGTGCGCTTGGAGGTCAGAGACAGCAGTGCACCTCTCTGCCGCTCCGACGTGTGGGGGTGGTACACATTCGGCGCCGGCGACACAGGCACAGCACGCCGGAACCTCCCAGACTTGCTTGAGAAAACGCTTGACGGCTTGTGGAACTTCGGGTGGTTCTTAAACTCGACATCCGTCTGCGATTTGCGGGTGTGTTGGCGAGGGGTAAGAAACGAACGACACGGGCTGGATATGCGAATTACCCCACCCTTGAGATTCTGCCGCTCGGCATCCCTCCGGTACTTCACAACCTCGATATGCTGCACTACAACACAGATGACATCATACCTCAAGCGCCATATCTGCTGCAGATACACCGGATCTCCGCGACGACAAGACAGACACGCCTGCCATCGCCACTACTGGCACTGTTGGCGGCGCCTTTTGCCTGTTGTGTACTGCCTGTAGGGAAGGGTGGAAGCCGTGGTCACAGGGCCCAAACAATAGTCATATTCAAGGCGAAGGGCGCGGTAGATAAGGTTGCGTGTCTCAACGACTCGAGTCGGGGACAGGGGAGTGGGGAGGGCGGAGGATTTGGCTGCGTACGAACTATCGGATCGGCGCTGGCGCAAACCATGACAAGCCTGGCGCCCACCCACCCCCCCCCCACACCCCACCACACCACACACAAAACAACGCCGATCCTCGTGAGCACAGCCCTTGGGTCACACAAAAACAGGGGAAATTTGGGACGATTTCTTCGAGGGCTTTAGGGCAAGTGGTATGCTTGCCAGCCCAAGTGAATCCCGTGTGGTCGCAACCGCGCTCAGCGGGCGATGTGTCGGTGGAGGGGGAGAGAGAAGAGGGCGGGGAGGCAGGGGAGTACGCTGGCGTAGCCCTGCATGCGTCACAAACCCCCGCGTGGCATGTGGGTGTGACACCCTGTCCACCCCCGACCTATCGAGCAAGGTGTCTCGTGGGGGGTGGGGCGGATGGGTGTGTTCTTGTGAAGGCATGGATTTGAATGCATTTTTCCTTGCAGAACACAAATCCTTTGTGACAGAAGCACCGACACATGCACATTGTCCCATCTTTATGTCCGGCATTTGCATTTTTTCTGGCATTGCCTCACCATCACCACCACTAGATAGGAATCAAAACAGTTCTTAGCGGGTTCCATTAGTTGTTCAGTTCATTCGTTCTGGGCAGAAAGGGTAAAAGAAAATGTGAAGTACTCCACACAAGGATACCTGTAGCAGGTGAGGGTAGGCCTGGAAGGCATCAGTCGTACAATCGGCTCACAATAAAGATGCCCCCCCAGGGGGGAGGAGGGAGAAACTCAAATTGTTCAAAATAATCGTTCAAAACTAATCACAGGTTTCGTCGCATTTTCGCACAGAGACGACCGGGGGCGGGGTGGGGGGGGGGGGGGTGTGTGCAACCAACACCGCTCGAACAACCCACCACACCCACATACTTCTTTATTTGAGAGAGGCTGATATTGCACTACAAAACCATGCTTGTATGGGCCCACCTCCAGGGCCAGCATATTGCCACCGCCAGAGGCTGCGCCCAGGGGGTTCGAGACACACAGGCCGATACCATAGCCACATATATTGCTTCTTGCGGTTGTGGCGGCACTGCTCACGGCAGGGGTGGGTGAGTTCGGACCTGGGCTTGGGCAGCAGCACTTCGAACGATCTAGGCACATGCAACGTACTTATTTAATCCCTGCAAGAACGCACGAACCTTCAATGGAGACGCGCTACTGGGGGAGGGCCACCCGGGCAGTCCTACCTAAAGCTGCTCCTGGCCAAAGCTTGAGTCAAGTGAGTGAGAGCGCTCAACTGGGCATGACAGGGTGGAACGCACTGTGTGCACCTGCTCTTAATGCGATATCGACACAGGCAATACAGCGATGTATTGCAAGAGTGTTGGGAACGCGCAACGTAAACTTCGCCGTTCATCGTAGCACCGCATAATTGCGCGCCCAAATGAATCCGCACGAAAATCCGGGGGGTCGGGGGTGGTGGGGTGTGGGGATAGATCAATAGAGAGAGAGAGAGAGATGTAGAGAGTCCATACACTCTAAGGGAGCATACCAACCACAGATCCCACAGAAACACAGAGCCAACA
Source organism: Rhynchopus euleeides (assembly GCA_963210315.1). Taxonomy (NCBI): domain Eukaryota; phylum Euglenozoa; class Diplonemea; order Diplonemida; family Diplonemidae; genus Rhynchopus; species Rhynchopus euleeides. The sequence continues at coordinate 1,262,721 of OY723267.1, forward strand.
TAACGTAGCAAAAAAAATCAAATAAACCGCACCGCCTCACACCCCGACCCACCCCCTCGAAAAAAATTCCAGAACATCGCCACCATCCACTCACCCTCCTCCAACAATTGCGGCTTCGCGATGCGTGGGGAGGGTGCGTTGGCGCAGGAGTCCTGGTTTTGAAGCCTCTTCGAACAGAACGTAACCCCTCCCCCGCCTGGCCCCCGGCAACAATTTGGGGATGGGGGGCGGGCGGGGGATGGGGAAGATGGCAGTGGCAATGACATGAAGAGAAGAGAACAGAGTTGACGCCGCCCACATGCATCTGCAGATGCCACGCTCTCTCTGCCTACAGTGGTGGTGGTGGTGGGAAACATCTCAAAGCTGACAACATTTTTTTGTGTCGTACACGACGTCGACTAAAACGTACTAGATGGGTTGCCACTTCGCTGCCCGGCAAAAGCGACGCAGCCGAAACAGACAGAGCACAGCCCCACCCCCCCCTCCCCCAACAAACAAACCGATGGGGGGGGCTACAAGGCACAACATGCCCCAACCCCCAACAGGCGATATCCCACGCCACCCCTGTGGCGCTAGAGGAAGCCAATCAAGGCGCCACTGGTAACCCTCCCCTCCCCCCCCCCCCCCACCCACCCACCCGATCCCGCCTGGCCACAGGCTCTCACCCAATCCCCAGTGGGAAAAGCCATCTGCGAGCTGTGGTTGTTGTCCAGTTCGCGGCTGCACCAATTTGATGGCTGCAGGATTCATTGCCTTGGGGGGGGGGCGGGTATGGGGTTGAGTGAACGAAGCGCCGTGCCCTGAATAGCAACAAGACGCCACGTGTAAACCCCACACCCCTGGGGAGCGGGTGGGTTGAGGTGGACGAGAAGGGGAAACGGACTTCTTTTCCCCCCCCCGCTCGAACGTTTGCTATCCACACATGGGGAGGTGGGGAGATGTCCCGATTAAGACGCACCATCTGCATGAGGCGTTTGCTTCGATGGGCAGGGGAGCCGTTGCACCCCACCGCCGCATCTGGCACGAAAGGTAACGGAAGATGTGATTTTGGCACGCGGCCTGAAAGCACGCCACCAAACAACAGATGAGAGGAGCAACATTCATCTTCTTGAGAATATCAACTGGAGTATTATGCTGAAGGCACGAGGGTGGAGGGGGGGAATGGGGGGGCGAGTGAAGATACGAGCGCAGGCTGGCTTGGAGAGTGCGCTGGGCTGCCGGTTGGTTTTGCTAGCTCTCCAATACACCCCAATGAACACCCCAGCCGCCATGTTCGCCACCGCAGGGTGCTGAGAGGGCCAGAAAGCGGTGGCATTGGCTGGCCATTCCTCACTGGGAAACGGCGTTTTGAACCAACTACCGACCACTTGGCCTGCCTTCCGTATCCCAGCCCTGAATTCAGTTGAGCGATGGGCGTAAACCTGTTTACAGCCCAAGGACCGACTTCCCCATGACCTGTGAGGTGGGTGTGGGTTGACGGGGCAACAGGCACCGATGAATCAAAAAGGTTGTTCACTCACAAGGCAGGGGGCACGGGAGGCACCATCCTCCTCACCCCGTGAGTTCCTTTGAATGGACACCCTCCGACCTGCCGGGCAGGCATGGAACAGCCCTGCATATTCCACAACGAAGTCAACATGCCATGATACTCGCCAGCTGCCTGGGATCATACCTTCAGAGTCCAGATCGCAGCCAGCACCATGTGGATCAGCCACATGAAAATAAGAAAGATGAACCTGTTTGTGTTGAGCGATGTGGCAGCAGTATACGGGCATTATAAACCGGAGGAAGGCGGCAAACTGTGCAGCAGACACACAGGGTGCAACCGTGACAATCTCGGCCCACACCACCTCGAATCACACCCTCAAATGGCAGACATACCCCCATGCGTAGTAGAGATGGGCCTTAATGGTGATGGATGACTTGTCCAGCCCGCCGTTCGTATCATCAAGGAAGTCGTTCCACTGATGCTTGAAAGACGCCCAGCAAGCCCTGTGTGGTAGTGGCGGAGGGTGAAAGGGGGGTGAAGTCACAAGGCGAAAGGCAATATCACACACACAAGCCAAACCAAAATACACCCGACAGCACGGCGAGACACATCAGTGGACGATGTGCCCACCAGAACTCTCTGACTCAACAGCTGTTGTACCCAGAGGCAAAATGCCTGTTCAGTCAAACTCATCACTACTGCCCCACTGAGGCAGGGAGACAAGCAATGCCAAGACATACCAACTGATGAGCAGGAACAGCCACAGAGCGTGGTGCATCCCGCACATCGCCTTGACAAACCAGGCGAACCTGCCAGGCTTGATGAACTCCACAATCTCAAGGACCAGCATTGCTGTCACCAGGAGGATGCACAGAATCCCGAACACGCCAGAGGCCTTCCTCTCGCCAAAGTCATTTGTGAGGTCCTGGCAGTCCTCCGCCCCGTCGTTAGCGGTGTGGCAGAAGCTCCATGCCCCGCAGCTGACCCGTGTGTACTGTGGTTGCGGAGGTGTGAGTGGGGGCCCGAGGGGTTGATGGGCTTCGAACGTATATATTTTGACCCCGCCCTACGCCCTCTGCCCGCCCCACCATCGGCACGCATCCATACCTTGCCAACCCCCAGGGATCTGGAGGGGACGATCGCCAGCAGGCACACCCATGTGGTGGCCAGGAAGCTCAGCATGATGAGGTGGGTCTTCTTCGGCACAAAGGTGGGCACGCCCTGGTTGTAGCTGCGGTGCTCCACAGCGCCCGTGCGGACCTCAGGGTCCTCCTCCTCGTCGATGTGGCCCGACTTGTGTGACTGCACCTGGGAGGCGGCCTCGTCGCCGTCATCCTTCGAGGTTGTGCCCTCGGGCTCTGCAGCCGGTGCCGGTGCCGGCTCCTCCTCCTTCTTCTTCCTCCCGCCGCGCTTCTTCTTCGACTTCTCTCCCGGCGCAGGGGTCTCGTCCTGCAGAGGAGAAGGCGAGTGAGAGAGAGAGGGAGGGGGTGGGTGGCAGGTGGAGACAACCTGTCGTGTGTGTCTTGTTGCGGGAAGCCCTCGTTTTATCTTTGCCTTATTGCGTTGACGCTTAGACATTCACATGCCTGAACCAGCTCACGAACTGCATGCGCAATGTATGTGAGTTGCCGTGGTACACAAAACAAGATCTTCGCTATTGCAGGGAGTCCACATTCTTGAAAGTGGCTGGCACCCACTCACAAAACAGGCATGCCACCGCTTGACACAGCAATGTGCTCTTCAGACATACCACCTGCGGCTCGTATTCGCCCTCCTCAGGCATTGTGTCGCACGCTTTGGGGAGAGGCGGTGTGTATGTGTGTTGCGCGGTCTGCAGAAGGTGAGGTAGGTCTGTGTGTACCGCAGAGAGAGAGAGGGGTCAGAAGGCATGGGCGCAGGCATCAGCATCTGACGAGGGGGGTTGGGAGGGTGGCGCTGCTGGGGTATGATGAACAACAGCTCTGGTCTGGTGATGCAGCACACCAACACCTTGCCATAGACAGCGGGGCTAGGGAAGAAAACTTCGTAAAAAATATAGAAAAGTCTCCCACACACAGGTGCAGGAGGTTTTCGGTCCGTTCCACCGGCAACGGCGACGGCGCGAAAGGGAAAGGCGCAAGAAAGGCATCACCACATGCGTGTGGGGCGGGCCACCGGATCACGACCGATCTATTTGCAGCATACTCCCACCCGCAGAGGGTCGTGTCCGTGTCTTCCGCAGTTTGGAGGGGCGGTCGTCATCGTCGCCCCCACCCTTCTTCCCGCCCTTGCCGCCCTTGGATCCTTTCCCACCCTTGCTACCGCCTTTGCCGCCCTTTCCGCCCTTCCCGCCCTTGTCTCCTTTGGAGCCCTTCCCACCGAAGAAGTGCTCGCGTGAGTTGCTCTCGTCGCCGAATGCCTCTTCGCGCGACATGTGATACCGCACGCTCTTCTTCTTCGGGTCCGTCGGGGCGGGAAGGTCAACAACAGGTTTTGGCGCATCCACCTGACCAAACTTCCGCCTCCCCAGCGCGTGGTAGGTCACAGGCAGGCTGTCGTCCACCGTGACGCGGATCTGAAGAGGGGTGCCGTGATGTGGGGGTGATAGTGTGTGTTCACAATATACAAGCTGTCGGTACATTTTTGACCCGGTGTATTCTGCACAACGACCAAGGGCTTCAAAGGGGTCATCCTCTTGACAAGATAACATGGTGCCATACCTCGTGCTCTGTGTCAGCACTCCCTTCCATGGCGACAGGTTTTGCTGCCTTCATCGCCTCCACCATCGCCTGGTGCTCCTCAAGTTCATCGTGGCGCTTCATGAACTTCATGGAGCGCAGGCGAGATGACACTGCACGCTGAACCTGTTGAGGCAGTGGGTGGGCAGGTGAGCGTTGGGGGTGACAGGTTCTCACGCACTGCTTCTTCTGCCTCATATCGCTTTCCAATTTCGGATAGCGAACTCGTGTGGCAGCATCTCCGAAGGCACACAACACGAGAGAATTGAGCCCGCTGCCTGCCTGGTGATGTATCCGCATACCTTTGGGACCACACCAACGCCCTTCATGTTGGAGGCGCACAATCGGCCATTCTCCTGTTTTATTTCGTACTCCACCAGGGTCCCGACCTGCAGGTTGAAGGAATCCGACTTGGCAAAAATATCTTCACCGCCGTCCCAACTGATGAGACCCTCACCGCTTGTGGAGGACCACTGCAGCACGGTGCCCTTCTTCACACCTGTGTGGATGTTGTGCATGTTGCGATAGAAAAGCGCAACACAGCCCCATCGGATCACCACACACACACTCACTACCCTTCGGGAGTGCGATACTGAAGGGGAGGTGCTACTGCCCGTGCAGGGCGACACCGCCTTAAAACTTGATAACCACACACTCACTACACGTCGAGACGCATTGCTTGGTGCCGGGGGTCGCACCTAGCGAAATCCAATCCCACACATATATACGCCTCAACACACAGGACGATGCTATGCAACTTATTCCTCCACCCACCTCCCCGACCCCCCATCAGCCCACCGCAACACACCTTCAAGCCGCGGCAGCTGCGAGTCGGGAAGCTCACCCTCTGCGACAACCGCCTCGCCACGCACGTTGCATGCGAGGGTCTTGATGTCGCCGGAGACTGCCGGAGTGTCGCTGATCTCAAAGGTGACGTCCTTCCCGATGACAAGGCTGTGCCCCTCGCTCAGCCCCTTGCGCTCAGCCTTTGCGGAGAAGTTCTTCGTCCTGATGATGCCGGAGCCGATGAGGTCGTTCCACGCCACCACAACGCCTTGGTATGTCTTGCCGGGCTGGGGGGTGGTGGCGGTGCGGAGGGCGATCTTCGCATCCGCCTGATCCCCACGCTCGCACACAGCCTCGCCCTCCACCTCGAAGGCGCTCAGCTGCCCCGAGGCGGGATCCTTCCTCACGCTGTAGGTGACCTTCCCACCGACAACAAGGCTGCCGCCACCACAGCCCGACCGCTTGACGAGCACGTTCTCGCCACCGTCATCCCGTGTCAGGATCCCGTGCCCCTTCTCCTCCACCCACTTCACAACTCTCCCGGTGATCGGTGGCATATTGTGTCAACAAGCGCCGGCCGACAGGCGTGCGCTCTGTTTAAGGGATGTGGGTGCGGTGCGAAGAGAGGATGTGGCGTGCGGCGTGCATGGGAGTCGACACTGATCTGAAGATGCAGAGACGCGAGGGGGTGGCGAGGGGAGGGGGGTGGGAGGGGTTGCGGCTGTGTGGTGTCGGCTGGGTTTGTGTGTGCACCGGGGTTGCCCCTGCTCTTCGCTGAAGTGCATGATTCCGTGTTCTAGAAAGAACGCGGTGGGGGGAAGGGGAGGGGGGGGAGCAGGGCCGGATAGGTGGGTAAAGAGAAATAGAAATAAGAAGACACACAGCAGGGCACAGGGCACGGCCTTTCCGGGATGCTTTTCGCGGGAGAGTGCGGCATAGCCGGGCAAACAAAAGCAACCCACGCGGGCAGGCCTGTGATGCCCGCTATCTTATTGACACTGACAGGGTTCCTGTCGTGGTTAAATCAGTGACACGGAAATGCCACAGGGTGGAATAGAACTCATGTTCACAGACAGACGATCTACAGAACATATGAACCTACGGCAGAAGGCATCGCAGGCACAGGGGGTCACAGGGCGACATGTGTTGTCGCAGGCACCAGGGCCGGCTGGTGGGTCGGGCTAGACAGCGTTTGTGTGCCAACTGGCTGAGTGGCAGTGCCTTCCCAGACGACGTGTGCGCGTCGTAGGGCAGCCTGGTGTGGAGGGCGGTGCGACTACCCGTCCTTCTTCTTGCCCTTACCCTTCTTCTTTTTGGCTTCCAGCTCTTCGAGCTCCTTCGCACGCTCTTCGTCGTCTTTGCGGGCGCGTGCTTCTTCTTCTCTCTGTAGGGGCCGTGGTGCGCATGGGGGGTGCGGCAAAAACAATACACAGAGACGGCTCACAGTTCTGCAATACGGGAGAAGCCCACCGAACAACCCAACAAATGTACCTGGCGCTCCTCCTCCTCCTTCTTTCGCTGCTCCATCACCTCTCGCCGCACGCGCTCACGCTCTTTGTGCACACGCCGCACCTCCTCTTTGAATTTCTTCTTCTCTTCCTCTTCGGCGAGGCGGATCTTCTCTTCGGCTTCTCGGTGCTGCGCCTTGATTGCATCACGTTTTCTGAAGAAAGGAACAGGCAAAATACATGAAGCAACAGGGCAGAATACTCGCAGTGCAGTATTTATGCACACCCCTTCTTTGGGCTGCCAAATCTCACTGAGGATAACACGCCCGCTTCCAAGAGCGGTTTTGTCTCATATTTACAACAGGTTTCTGCTTCACAATTCACGGGATGCCGAACCTGGGCGAATTTCCAACATGCGGTGATTTGTCCAGCATATCGAGTGCCGCCATGACTTGAGTAGCTGCCATACTTGTATTCTGCGGGGTCGAAGAGGTAGGCGATATTCCGGCTGACGTAGTCAACAGGCCTGCGGCCGCTGTGTGCCAAACAAAGAGGGTGCGCGCAACGTGGTGGTGGCCCCCAACAACGCCACCCCACCTGTCAACCTCTCTGACCCACAGGCTAGCACCACTCTGAGGGTGCACCGCCGGGAACACACACACACAGCACACACTACACCCCACCGCAACCGCTCACAACGCCTGCATCCCACACGGCATACCTGGCGCGTCCACCGAGCTCGTTGGTGGCGTTGGGGTCCGCTCCCCTCCGTAGCAGGTCCAGGACCAAGTCTTCCCACTCCTGTGAGTCCGGCTGGAAGGACTGTGCGGCGATGTGCAGCGGTGTGTAGGCATCCTCGTTCGGCTTGTTGATGTCGGCACCACGCTCCAGAAGCTCGATCACCATGTCGTGCAGGCAGCGCGCCACCGCATAGTGCAGCAGGGTGTTGCCGGTCTTATCGCCCCCGTTGATGTCGTAGCCCTGCTTCTCCCCGATGGCGAGAAGCCTTTGCACGAAGCTGATGCGGTTCATCTTCACAGCGATGTGCACAGCGGTGCACTCCTGCGCATCCCGCGCATCGATACTCGCTTCGTGCTTCAGCAGCACGTCGATCACACGCTCGTTGCCATCATAGGCGCACTTATGAATGGGGTAGCACCCGCTGCCGTCAACGAGATCCGGCGTCACATCCTCCTGCTTCAGGAGAATCTCCATCACGTCGACACTCCCACAGGCGCAGGCCGTGTGGAAGGGCGTGCTGCCGATCTCGTTGGTCACCATGATGTCCGCACCACGCTCGATCAGGAGGTTGACGCAGTCTGTCAGGTTCCGCTTGCAGGCTTCGTGCAGTGCAGTCTTGCCGAGGGCATTCTTAGCGTCGATCTTCCCATTCAAGTTGTCAAGAACGAAGGTCACCATCTGCGGGTTGGGGTGCACGCTCTTATGGAGCAGTGTATCCCCGTTGCTGTCGATGCACTGCGTGAAGTTGTTCTCATCCTGCAGAAACTCCGCCTTCCGGCTCTCCAGTCCTGCAAGATCCTCCGCCGCTGCAGCCTGCAGCATCGTGTCGAACAGCTCCTTTGTCCCGAGAGGCATGGCTGCAACGCAACGCCACCACCCCCGCCCCCTCTAGACCTCAACTGCGCCTCTCGGCCCAGCTGAAGGAGCAACGCTCCTTGCTCCTGCAGGGAAGAGTGATAGCTAAGAAGAGACAATGCACAACACCACCAAGTTATGAGATATCCTTGACGGCCCTTCATAGCGAGAGGCAGTTCATATGACGTAGCAGTGGGCCTGCACTTGCAAGTCACTCACCACACAAACACTCGCGCATCCCATAGCAGATACCCCGACAATACACCCCCAAACCCGTCAAAAAACCGCCATATCCCGCGGACATGCCGCCTGCTGGCCCCGCGATGAGTTCCGGGACCACAGGGAAGGGCCACAAGGGCCGGGCTGCAGTGCAAGCACCGCCAGAAGATGATGTGGTCGGTGAACGGGCACCGCATCCACACAGCCAACCACCGACTGCATCCACGCAGCACTAAACGCAGCTTGTGGCAGTTTCCAAACCGGGGGAGGGGGAGGGGGGTGAGGGGTGGCGGGGGAGGAAATCAACGGTTCCGGAAAGATTCATGTCATTTCCAAGAGAGACCAGCCAGGGGTGTCAGGGCGGGGGGGGGTATAAATGCCTTTGCGGGCAGAACCACGGCGCCTGGGGCGCGGGTTTGTGGGGAGAGAGTGGGGGAGGGGGGTATTTTTGCTTATAGCGGGGAGGAGCCTTCGCTACTCTCGACAGGTTTTCCACAAAGTTTGACGATTTTCTCCGATAAATAAGGAGGAAATGCCACCAAAAAATGCCCTCGTCGACACACTGTAGCGAAGACCCCCCGGTAGTAGTGTCCAACACACCGAGCGCACACATCGGCCTGATACGATCACGACTCCACCCACCCACCCACCCCGTTGACCTTGGCCACGCGATGCTATATGTTTTTCAGGGGCTCTGCGTTCAAAGAAACCCCACCAGATTTCATAAGCATTGTTCGATTGGAGCGGGCCGGAAGTGCATGAAAAGACCGCTGCATGGGAATCAGAAACGCCACACCGGGGGGGGTGGTGAATTGACCACTGCTGATATTTTCTGGACGTTTTTGATCGCAGCCCTTTTCTTTTTCTTTTTTGAACTCCAGCCGGCACAGAGTCAAGCCCCCACCACCCACCCCCCATACCCTTTGTTGAACCCCCCACCACCCCACCCCCTCCTCCTCCCTCCCCCACCCCGAAGCTGGCTGCCGCGAAACAAAGGCATTTGCCCCTTTCGGGCCGTACGCCTGATTTTGCGCGGCGGGTATTCATCCAGCCATCCCACCTGGCTGTAACGAACAATTCGGAACACTCCAGAGCAGACGGGGCACGTCTGAAGGCTGCATTCCTTCAGGTCTTCAGTTTGAGAAGCTATCGCGGAAGAGAGACGCGCTGACACTCCTGTCAGACTTCAGTGTAGAGCATGCAGCCTTGGTGCCGATCAGCGCAATGCTCTGCTCCAGAGACATGCCACGCAGAAGCCCCGCGAGCGATCCGGCAACCAGGGAGTCGCCTGCACCTGTCACATCGACAATGTCCTCTGCACGCAGAGGGGCGGCTGGGATGAGGCATTTGGTGATCTTCGCACCAGCGGTGCTGGGGCTGCTGCGTGCCGCCCCCTCCCCAGACACGAGGCGGTGCCACTTCTTGGCCTTCGCGGGGTCCGCTGGGCACGGCGAGAAGAAGAGCACGACACCCTCCTCCCCCATCGTCACCGCGATGGCGAGCAGCCCGCTGTTGTCAAAGAGGTACTCCGCTGCAGCGTCGATGCTTGCAAACCCGCTGCCCTCCACAGTCACCCCGCCCTGCGAGCTGACACCCTCGCTGATGGCAAAAAGCTCCGAGGCATTCGGCGTGATGATGTCAACGGCATCGAGGCAACGCAGGCAGCGCGTGCTCTTCGGCACGCTCGTGGGTTCAAACAGGACGACAACCTCAGGGTGCACAGCACGCACCGACGCATCAATGGTAGGAACATCGGCGTTGCCATCGAGGCACAGCACAGCAGGTGCACGCAGGGACTTCAGGCAGTGCGCCTCTGCAACCAGCTCCGGTGTGATGTGTGTGAAGACCTGCATGTCCGCCACAGCAGCGATGAGGCCCCCGTTCCTATCCAGGACGCATTGGTATGTTGCGGTGCGGGCGCCTGCGGCAGTGTGCACCAGGGAGGTGTCCACCCCGCTGCTGGCAAGGCGGTGCTTCAGGGCCTCACCACGGGCATCGGCACCGACAGCAGTGATGAAGGCGCACCGCAGGCTGAGGCGTGCGCAGCCCTCTGCAATGTTGCGCCCCACGCCGCCGTCCTTCTCCCAAGACACCCCCGTCTGGGAGGTGTGGAGGGTGTCCTTCTCAAGGGCATCGGACTTCGCTGCGACGTCGCACACCGCGCCGCCCACAACAACCACGTCCACGCCGGAGCGTGGCTTCACAGCGCTGTGCCCCCTGTCATCCCTCCCTGAAACCTCAAAGGAAGTGGAGCAAAGCTGGCGTTGGGATTCGTGAAATCCCAACGCGCCCACGATGTTCTCCAGCCGATGCATCTGCGGTGGGTGCTGTGATGCTGCCGGAGGCACAGCGGAGGCAGAATACTGGACATGATGCCAGATGCTCTCAGTGAAGCAGCACGGCGGGATGGGGCGGGGTGGGGGCGGGGATCTGAGCGAGGCAACCACCCCATTCCTTCATCTTGTAATGAACTATACGGAGAGAGAGAGAGAGAGAGAGAGACGGAAGCAGCACGCATCTAACTATCGGATTCTATTCCGGGAAACAAAGCGAAACACATACGGAGATCCTCCCCATGTCTGGGGGGTGAGCGTGGTCTGTTCGGAGCCTAGACGGTATTCGGTGTGTCTGGGCCTACTGGGATGTAACCCACTGAACGGAAGATCGCTCACATTCGATCTGACAAATGCGCACCGCCTTCGCCGGGTTTTGCCCTGGCAGCCTGGCCGGCCCGTACCCCCATACCCCAGGATTCGCTCGTTTGATGCGGCTTCATCAACGGATTGTAGCCGCGTTGGCTCTGGCGTAAAAGACAACCTCATCATGTACACTAACTTGCTGAAGGCGTCTCCGTTTCTATCGCTCGGAGAGGCAAGGCACAAAAAGCCCACAAAGTCACGCACACAGCTGGCAGAACACAGCAATGAGGGAGGGGTTGAGTCTCTCCCAAAAAAACCCCCCCCTCCCCCAACGACGAACTGCCCTTTGTGTCGCCCAGAGCCCAACCCCACCCCACCCCACCTCCCCCAACACCCTACAGTGAACCCAGGCACCCTCCTGCTCACCTCCGCTTCGGGGATATCCGGCGTGAGTCACCATCACCACCACCTCCACCACCACGGGCCACCCTATCCACCTCGAAGCGGCCTGCTCCACCACCACCACCACCACCTCCTCCTCCGCCCCGCCTCTCCTCATGCAGGCCACCGCTTCCCCCCACCCTCCGGTGCTGCGGGGAAGGGCAGCGATCCCTGCCGTGTGTCTGCCTGGCAACGTCATGCCCTGCTGCGATGTGGAGGAGGGACGGGTAGTCTGAGCCGATCTCCTGGGCTGCGTTGCTCTCGTTGGACCAATGCGAGGCCGCGTCGCGGATGATCCCGATGGCGAGGGGGCGGGGGGCGGGCCTCTGCTGCGGCGGGTGCACTGCGTGGCACGCCTCCCACCTGCGGAACAGCTCCAGGTAGGACCGGGTCGGGGCGGCGCCCGGAAGCGCCGGTGCACCGCCACCACCTTTCCCGCGCAGCTCCACCAGCCTCCGGTCGATGCTCCGCAGCTCGTCCTCCACGCGCTCCTCCGCCAGCGAGCAGCAGGGGCCGTAGCCCTGCGGTGCCTCGAGGCCCAGCAGCCCCCCTGTGTAGCGCCGCACGCGCTCCTCATAGCTTGTGTAGCTGTCGGCAGAGCCTTCCGAAGAGCCACCGGAGGTGGATCTGTGTATCACGACCTCCTTGCGCTCCTCGGTGAGGACCTGCAGCGCGGTGCCCTGGGTGTGGGGTGGGGGCGGTGCGGTGTCGGCGGTGGCGTCCTCAGGAGGGGTGCCGGCGGTGGCAGGAGGTTGGGGTGCCCCGGCAGGGGCGTAGCAGAACTCGGGGACGTCGGCGGGGCGGCCCAGGGCGGAGTCGGCTAGGAAGTTGATGTAGGCGCGTTTCATGTCGATGTACCTCCGGTCGCCGGTGGTGGTGGTCTCGTAGTTTCCCTGCTTCATGCCGTAGAGCACGGCGGCGCCGCTGGGGGTGGCGTTGGCCTGGGTGCCGCCCTTCCCAGCGACGGCCTTGTCGTACTCCGTGACGATGCCGCGGAGGGCGGCTGCGGAGGAGCGGGGGAGGGGGGCGTCGGTGGCGGGGGCAGTGCTGCCGCTGGCGCTGCGCCACTCTGCGGAGGAGACGCGCTGCTCCTCGTAGCGCATCGCCTGGGGGGAGGGGAACAGCGCGTGGCGTTGTGCCACGGCAACATCATCCTGCCGCAGGCCCTGGTGCTGCTGCTGCTGCTGATATTCGTGGTGATGTTGTTGGTGGTGTTGTTGCTCATATTGCTGCTGCTGCTGCTGCTGCTGCTGGTGTTGCTGTTGCTGTTGCTGCTGTTGCTGCTGCGGCGGCTGTCGTTGCTGCTGATATTCGTGGTGATGTTGTTGGTGGTGCTGTTGTTCATATTGCTGCTGCTGCTGCTGCTGGTATTCGTAGTGGTGTTGCTGGTGATGCTGTTGGTGTTGCTGCTGATGCTGCACAGGCCGTTCTCCCTGGTGAGGGCTCACAGGCCGACTCCGGTGCGGCGACCCCTGTCCCTGCTGCTGGCGCGCCTGCGCGCCGGGCGACTCGCTGGGCGAAGCGGAAGATGCGGAGATGTGTGTGTGGTGCTGCTCCCCAGTGTGGGTGTGGCTGGTGCGGCGCGCACCCCCATCCGGCGAGGGCGCTGCAGGTGCCGGCGAGGGCGCTGTGGCTTGTGCAGACTCGGGCGAGGCACGCTTCTGCAGGCTGACTGGCACCGGGGGCTCCTGCGCGCGATAGGCTTGCTGCTGCTGCTGCTGTGGGCTAGTGACGGACGTCTGGTGGTGCACCTCCCGCCCCCCCTGCTGCTCCCCACGCACCCTGACGGGGAACTCGAAGCTGTGATGCGCCTCATCGAAGCTGAGGCGCGACTGCATCGCCTGCAGCTGCGCCTGCGGCATGGTGTCCCCGAACCCCTCCACCGTGCCGGGCGACTTGATGGAGTCGCTCTCGCTGGCCACTGTGTCGTGCCGCGGCACCCCTGCAGCCATACGGGGCGTCGAGGGGCGGCTGGGCACCAGGTGCTCCTCCACCAACTCCTCCACATTCTGCCCCGATTCGGTGGTGTAGCGCCGGGTGGTGACAACACGCGTCATCATCGTCTGCCGCATGCCACCAGGCAACTCCAGCGAACCCTCCATCGGAGTGCCCGGCAGCGACGCCGCAGGCGAGTCCACGAGGTTGCGGTCAAAGTGGGCAGTGTGCGCGTTGATAATACTGCCACCACGTGGCGTCGACCCCCTCCGATAGCCATCCCTCGGGTTGTCATCCGTCTCTGTCCCTGTGGACCGCACCGACCGTGTCGTGCTGGCCGAGGCGGACCGTGTTCTGCTCTCACGCCCTTTGCCCTTCTTCATCGCCTGCTGCACACGGAGGGCCGATATCAGGTTTTGTGTATTCTGCAACACCTCGACGAGGGCATTGCGGGACCCGCCGCCCGTGGAAGTGCCTGAGGTGCCGGGCTTCAAAGACTCGGCATCCCCGGTAGTCGGCCCCCCGGAGGGCGCCGGTGTGTCGCCTGCCATGTGGCAGCCTGCAAAGGGGTAGATGATGGTGGTGGTGGGGGAGGGGGTTGGGATGAAGATGGCTACCATTGTCAGCAAATCGTGGCGGCAACGGGTGGGGTGGTGGTGGTGGTGGTGGTCACGGTTGTGGATGCTGCAGGCTGCGCAGATTGAATGTGGCCGCGACAGGACAATATATACCACACACCCTTCCCCCCCCCCCCCCCGCACCACACCCTTTTGTTGCTATACCACATTCCCCTTGCCCTTTTTTGACTGATTGATTTTTCGGCCGTGTACATTGTATCTGGCTTGTGTGCCGACAGAGAGGCACATCCTGCTGGCCAGAACCCAGACCCTCACGACGAGCCCACAGGGCACATGCCCACCTGAACTGTGACACGGGAGTAACACACTCAATGATCTTAATTGTAAACCAGGCCATTAGCCCTGGACGGCCAAAGGGCCCACCGCTGTACCACCTCTTCCACGGGAATGATCAGCATTAGCCGACAGACTCGTGAAGCCTGCGGCAGCACATGCTCGACACAACAACCATGCGAAGGGAAGCCAGGGCCTTACACGATCGTTGTCGAGGGCCGGAGCTGGCAATAGCCAGAGCACTGCCTTTGATCTAGTGAGTGTCACGCTTCTGTTGACGGGTCTTTGGGTTGTAGCCAAAAATACTGGCCACGAATGTGCCTGCTTCGTGTGCACAAGCTTTCGACAAAATCAAAAAAGAGAAGATATGCGCCCACACCCGGCGTGACGGATGGCCAGCAACAGGCTTACTTGCAACACCTTTGGTTTGGCATCGGCAAGTAGCACGAGCTGGCGAGTTGAGGAAAGGGAACGCATGGCTGGATGTGCATCACGAGCTTTCGTAGGTAAGTACAAAGTGAGTGCATCATCGAGAGGCGGTCGGTGCGTTTCCCCTCATCCAATGTCTGTCCACCAAAGATGGGCAGACGGAGCAGGGGGGAAATCACACCGTTGGTCGGAGCTGCCCTTGTTTTCGTTGTCGGGTGTTCTTCGACCAACGCTCGGTAAACAGACAGCCTTTTGTGCATAAGATGCCATAAAAAAGCGTTGTTCTCACAGAGAACAACGACTTCCTTCGTGTTAGCAAAAAAAATAGCCAAGATAGACGCAATACACGGCAACAAATACACAAGAGACAACCAGACACAGCCACACGACTTCTCAGGCACGAGTGAAACTGGCCGCTGATCTGGGCGTGGTGGGTGGGTTTGGGCGCACTCCACTCATCAAAAGTGGGCACTCTCATGACTCCTGCAGCACGCACATGTGATTAAGGTCTTGTGTGTTTGGAGGAGGACATCCCTGTGAGCCCTGTGGGATGTGCTGCCCCGGCTTGGATAGCCGCACCTGCTGTCATGTCCAAGAGAAGCAACCCAGGGGTATAAAAGGCGGAAAAATCGACACACCAGTGGTTCCTCACTGTATCTACTAACTTGCGATTCTTGTGATGTGGTGACGCTTCCTCACACACTTCCAAGCCCTCGCCTGCTAAAGAGGTGCATAGATCAGGGCGAGCCAGACCTAAATGAAACTTTCCGCGACATGTGCGTAAAAGGGAGGGGGAAAAGAGGGAACCCGGAGGTGACGTTGTAAATCACCAGCCTCGCCTGGATGCACGACATCGGAAGGCAGAAGGAGTGGAGATGCAAAACAGCGTCGGAGAAGCGAGGGAGAAGACTGGGGGAGGGGGGGGAGTGGGTCCGGACGGGACGGGAACCAGTGAGAAGCTGAAGCGGAGGGGAGCCGTTTTTTTGCCTCGTTTGCGATATTGTTTTACCAGAAGAAAGAAAGAGAAAGAGACACAGAAATAGAAACGCGGATGATTGGTGAACAGTCGATGACGACGGTGAAGATAGCCAACTCCGGCGCCGCGAAGCGCAACTCCCCGCCAGCCTCAAGGCACAATACCATTACCTGAAGCAGATGCTGAGAGAATAACGCACTTTCCGGGGCGCTGCTGCAAGATGGTGTATCACCAACACTGGAGACTGCCAAGCGGCAGCCCTGTCACTCTGCCCTCGAAACGGCAGTGTCGGCTGTCACTGGAATGCTGCGGGAATCAAAGAATATCGACCGCATGGCAGATCAACACTTTTTACAGGGGTATTATGCAGGCGTGGCGGGGACCAATTTGCACGAGGGTAGGCTGGGTTCGGGACGTCGCACTCACGGGAAGAATGCTCCGGACAATCGGCACGTCAAGCCTTTGATGCACAATGTGGCCGGGCAGGACGACCGCATTCCATCAGGATGACCGAAGACAGGCCGTGGGGTGCGCACTATCTCGGGTTCCATCCCCTCGACACCACATGAATGAAAGGAAGTCTGCATTCTGCCTGAGCGCACAAAAACACCCTCCCCACCAACTTCTCGCTTTTGACAAGCAAGCTTTGTCGTGGCAAAGAAAATGCCCCCCTCACCCCCACCCCCACCCCCCTCACATGCTATTCTCCGCACTTGGCCCACAAAAAACGAAGCCCGTCGCCGCATCACCACCACCACACCACCACACCACCACGACACCCCAACACTCCTGACACACCCAACGGTGCACAATCTAGCTAGAGGGAACACAGCATGCACACCACCGCATCATGCGATGTTGTTTGCACGCAGATAGGACTCGGTGTGCTCGTAAGCACCGAAGAAGATCAGCCCACCAATGCTGATGATCTTGACACGCGGGATGAGGCCAGAGAACAGCACGGTGAACCCCTCGTCCTTCAGGAGGCGCATGAGGGTCGACCCCACCTTATGGTCGTACGCAACCCCATTCCGGTCCTTCCCGAGCATGATGCGGGTCTTCGCGACATCCAGGGGCGTCGTCACGGCTGCCGCGAGGCCCCCTGCGAATGCACCGCATGCCGACGCCATGATGTCATTCTTCTTCCCGTGCTCATCGTAGGCGAACTGGCTCTTCAGAGACTCCCACAGAGGGAACTGGATCAGCGCGAAGGGGATCTCCCTGCACACCGTCACGGGGTAGCCGCGGTACAGCCCGCCGACGAAGCCTTCGTCCTTCAGGATGCCCCGCACGGCGGTTGCGAGGGTGTTGTACTGCCCCATCTGCATCTTCTGCTTCACAGTCTCGGTGGGGACGCGGACCAGGCAGGCGCCAACCTCGCCCAGGCATGCCGCACCCATGTGGTTCAGGGCAGGCCTGTCGTTGGGGAGGTAGTGCTTACCAGCCTCGTATGTGCTGAAGAACAGCGCAGCCCCCGGGGCAGACCCGAGGATGACAGGGACAATCCCCTTGTAGACGCCGCGGAAACCGCCCGCCTTCCAGAACCCCTCCCCCGACTGCATGCGGGTCTTCACCGTGTCCAGAGGGAACAGGGCGACGTCCACAGCTGTCCCCGCCACAGCTCCCGACATCAGACTCCGCGTGAAGGAGAAATCTCCATCGCCCGACATTGTTGCGAGGCTGTGTGTGGGTGGGCGATGCCTGTCAACGAGGTGAGATGAAGTGGAGGTGGGAATGAGGCATCATGATATGCGCTATGGAGTGTGTGTGTGCCAGTGGTGATCACACCAAGAGGAAGTGCTCGGTGTTGCCTCACACGACTCAAAAGATTCACGTGTGTGTGTGGTGTGATGTACGGGGTCAGGGGATGGGGAGGGGGATGGAGGTCTTGCGATTCCAGGGGGGAGGCTTGGACCCCCGCCCCAACACCCTCGGCATCCCCGGCTTTTTTTCGAAGTTTTATGTTTTTTTCTTTGCTATCTGCTCATCCTTTCCACCTTTCTGTGTCTTGGACCTTTTCACCCTCAGGTGGGATGGGCAACCCCGCCCTTCTTGTTTTGTCTGTGTTCCATTTTGATGCGGATATCCCAGGCGTTGTATCTCCTTTGCAAGATAAAATATAATGCTTTTTCCGGACCAGTGGTCGCGCTAACTTCACTCCCTACTCCCGGGATTTTCGGCGATTTTTTGAGGTACGTTTTTTATTTGCAAACAGGGATTTGTCCACAACTCGAAAAGTTCTGGTACCCCAATTCAGTATGAAAAAAGTGCACCAAAAAAAATGAAAGTGACCCCATGGCGTTTCGCACGGATCTCAAATATTCAAAAGAAGGCAGAGACGGGGAGAAAAAAAATGGGCCCCGCGGGGCGGGGGTGGGTGGTGGGGGTGGGTGGGTGGCCTTGACGGCTGCTGCTCTTCACGCCCTGAGGTTCACCGTTACCCAAACTTCCACAACCATCGCTTTGCATGAAACTCTCAGCACCCCTTTTGCCTTCCCCACCGAGTGACTGCTTCCCGCGCAGCACTGGGCTCCGACCTGATGTCGGAGTGATCCACACCGAGTTCAGCTCGGAACAGATGTGCACTACCGTGGCCTCCGGCGGCTGGGGGGCTCCGCCCCCCAGACCCCCCTGTACCACTAGGCAGTAGCGTGTGCCTGTCTTGTAGCCAAGTCCTTTGGGTTCACATCAGCGAATGGGACCCAGGCCACTCTCAGTAGCCTCAGGAGGACGCATCCAACTCACACAGAATCTGTACGCCCGCAACTCCCACGCGCTCCTACTACGGCGCAAGGAACATATGCTCACTACCGTGGCCTCCGGCGGCTGGGGGGCTCCGCCCCCCAGACCCCGCTGTATAGCGTGTGCACGAGGTTTCACATACAACATGCTTCGTGGGGTCCCCACGTCCAGTGCTGGCATCAGTGTCTTGAACAGGCTACACCCTCGCCGTATCAGGGATGCACTCAAGCTGGCACATGTTTGCCTACTTGGTGGCGTTGTTGGCAGTTGAGCTGAGTGGGGAACTCCCGTCCCTGCTTTCCGAGCAGGTGCCTGACCCCTTGCCCAGGTTGTTACTGATCACATGCTGTAGAGACAACCAGGACGGAAAATTTGAGTGTCTTCAAACAAGCCCATTTTTTCAAAATGACCCCACTACGATCCGGGCGAGGCTCGGAAATGCAACGAAACGCGGTTTCCCCGCCCAAAAACGAGCCCCTTTTTCAGGTACGTTTTTTCGCTCCCGATTTCCAAATTTTGGGTGATTTTTCCAATATTTAGCGCGACCACTGTTCCGGACATCTCTCTGCAAATTGGCAGCTCCCACACTGTTGTCAGTAGCCCTAGATTTTCACTACGTGCATGAGGGCAAAGGATACTAAACGTTTATCGAAGACAGAGGCTTGATCACCGCCTCGACTCCCCCACCCACCGAATTGCCCGCAGGAGAATCGGGAATGGTTGGTGTGGGGGCGAAAGAAAACTAAGTAAACCCGTATTTTGTTGATCAGGTCGAACATCATGAGCGGAACGCAACGCACCTCATCCCCCCATTTCACCGTGTGTCACTCTCTCACACAATGTGGGGCGCGGCGCGTGCGAAAAAAAAACGTGAAATAAACAGAGGAAGAGTGGTGAATAAAATAAAGTAAAAAAAACGCCGAAGAAAATAGAAACGAGCATCGTTCGATATGACTCCTTTACCATGCCGTGCCTGAAAGACTCGGATGGATGATGAACAGGGGAGGGGGAGAGGGGGTTCGAGGGTGTGTTGGGGGGAAGATGATCGTAGTGACGACATGCAGGGGGAACTCAATGCCGCCAGCGGGACAAGGGCAGAAAAAAAATACAACAGGCGGCGCGGGTGTGGGTGAAGCCAAACCCCAAAGGGCGGGTTGGGGGGAGGAAGGAGGGGGCGGTGGACGGGGCGAGAGTGTGCGTCACTCCCGCCCCACACCCCTGCCGTTCCCACCCAGCTCGGGCCCCTCCCGTTTCATCCAGGGCTTGTTCACCCAGACATTCGTTTCCGCGGTTTCTTGCCTGATCTTTTCCCCCCACCTTGCAGCCAGCTTTCCTTCCGGGATTGCCGGAAACACTTGGCTTACGATTTTTTTTGAGAAAACTCCACAGTCACATGGCTGCTTGCTGTTCGGCGCTTTTTGTGTACGAAGGTGGGTTGGGTGAGAGGAGAGGGACGAAGGAGGTAACTCAGCGATCAGTGCTTCTTGCCACCCTTGCCCTTCTTGCCACCCTTCGCCTGGGGAGGGGGCGTGGACTTCTTCGGCTCGGCTGTATGAGTGAGGGCGATGTGTGTGTGCACAGACATAACATAGCGGCAGCATCAGAGTTGTTGGTGCCAACCCTCCACTAAAAAGATAAGGCGTTGTATGTTACAAAAACCGGATGAACAAACCGCGCATGTTTTGCCTGGTGAAGTTTGGCGTGGTTCTTTACGCACAGTCACAGCAATACGACACATATTGTGATATGCCCTCCTTCCAACGCGCTACCAGCTACCTTTTCACACAAAACTGCCCCACTCACTCACACTCTCTCCCTCCTGCGTTCGATCATACCCTTCGCCTTCTTCTGCGGGGGGGCAGCCTTGGCCGCCTCGGCACTACCGCGCTTCTTGCCCGCCTGCTTGGCCGGGGGTGCCGGGGGTGCCTCGGGCTCCTCCTCCTCCTCGATCTCCTCAATCTCCTCGAACTCCTCCCCAAGGCCCCCCTCCAGGAGCTGACGGATCTGGTCGTCCGTCAGGTTGCGCAGCTCCTCGGGCAGCTCCTCCATCTCCTCCGGCAGCTCCTCAACCTCCTCGATCTCCTCGATCTCCTCCACCTCCTCGGGCTCGAAGGCGCCCGCCGCAGCGGCGTCAGCCGCCGCAGCCTGCGCCTGCGCCTTCGCCACCTCCTTGGCGTTCCCCTTGGCAGCCTTTGCCGGGGGGGCGGCCGGCTCCTCCTCGTCCTCCTCCACCTCCTCGAACTCCTCCTCCATGTCGGGGGACGCCATGAACTCCCAGTAGCCGGTCGTGGACACCGCGGACGTGCCGGGGCCCTGCACCTTCAGGGCGAAGGGCGCGTTGAAGTTGAGGTCGAGCGTCGCGTGGCCGCAGTCACGCAGGGTGCACACAGCGAACTCACGGCTGTGAGGGGGGAGGGGGTGCGGGAGGGGTGTCGGGGGGAGTGGTGACGCACAAAACAAAATGATATCCAACGCGTCCATGTTGATTCCAAGGTGGGCGCATGTTTCCAGATGTGGTGGTATAAAAACTACAGTGTTTAGAGGGCAAAATATTCATCGGCGACATACTGGCCAGTCACGACGTACAGCGTCACGGGCCCCTTCCCTGCCGACGAGTGGTCGAGGGACGCGTGCGAGAGGTGGAGCAGGAGGCCGGGGCGCACGTCGATCTTCTTCGACACATCCTTCGTGATCTTCTCCCCGAAGAAAATACCCTCCGCGACGGACATGGTGTGTGTGTGTGGTATAGACTGCCGAGGCTGGGGGAGCGTGGGGAGGGTGGGCAATGCGACGGTGGCAACACCAACAAGGGCAACTCAATTCCGGGGCAGCTGGGGGGGGGGGGCTCTGGCTCGAAGTGGCATGCCATGCTTTTTTCATGCCAAACGTCAGTTACGTGCACAGAGCACGGTCGGTCGATCTCGGGCTAGCTCGTCGCATGAGGGCACTAGAACTCCATAATCGTGTCGTCCTCCTCCTCGTCTTCTGCAGGTGCTGGTGCCGCTGCGGGAACTGCTGGTGCTGCGGGCGCCGGTGCTGTGAGCACCGCAGGCACTGGTGGTACTGCAGGGAGAGGGGGCACTGCGGACGGCAATGCTGGAGGCATGCCTGCAGGCATCTGCGGCAATGCCGGCAGCGTGCTTGGGGGCAACTGCGTCTGCGACGCAGGGGGTTGGGATGTCGGTGCCGCGCCGGTGGGCGGCGGCAGAGGCGGGAAGCCGGGAGGCGGGCTGAACGCTGGCATCGGGGGGAACTGCGGCAGCGGCGGCATCTGCAGAGGGGCGTGTGGCGTGGCATTGTTTGACGATTCTTGTAATACATACATTGGGCGTTATTCCGTTACCAGTAACGGTAATAACGTTATTTTTGCGTTATTTTTTGACCCCAAAAAAGGCAGCATTTCCCGGTGAATCTGACCCGAAACTCGGGTCCCTACCCCCCCTAAAAGAATTTTCTTGGGTAAAATATCACTCCAGGGGGCCACTCCGTGATGTCAAAAAATTGGAAAACGTTTTCTCCTAAAATAACGCGTTATTTTTCCGTTATTTTCATGAAGTTATTCGGACAATTTTGCGGGCGGATGGTGTAGTTTTTGGTGGAGATGGCTCCAGAATACCCCCCTGGGACCATTTTTTGGATAATAACGCACGGACATGTCGAGTTTCGTGAAAAAATCATGTTTTTTTGGCTTTTTCAAGGCAAATACTGCAGAAACCCCTGCAACCTTGCAGCATCCAATGTTCCTGGAGTGAAATTTGGAGTGAAAATCACTCCGAAATCACTCAGTGTGGACGCAGAAGTGAATCCTTCAGGAATACACCCGCACACCTCACATTGGCGGTGTATAAACCACCTGATATTTTTACTCGTTACGAGCGACGAAGTAGCGCGAAGTAGCGACGTGCCCATTTTTTCCCGGTCCGTTCTAAAATAGTTACGTTCCAAAAGTCCGTTACTGGTGCTGTCAAAGACGCTTCGCACAATATACGCACGAACTACCCAAAGTACGCTCGGGCTACGCACGAAGTACGCAGGAACTACGCAATTTGAACTTTCTTGCACCCCCCAGTCATTATTTGCACGCACTCCAGGTCCCATATTTGCACCAGTGCAAATATGAGACCTGGAGTGCAAATATGAGGAATTTCCGAGTTCGTCGTGATGTGCAAAACATGACTGGGTTGTGCAAGAAACCATCATCTGCACCCCGTATCGGCCTCAATTGCACCCTCGTGCAGGTAAAAAAAGGCCTCGGGCCTCCGGCCCTCGGACCGTTTTTTAATTACGCACACGACCTTCGCGCGGAAAGTGTCATTCAGCCCTGCCAAACGTGCTCTACACACCACCCCCTTCATCAGGCAAGTGGGTTTGTAAGGGTGTGTGGAAGCGTCAACGCTCGGGTGCAGGAAATTTACATTTTGGTCGCAAATGGCGTTACACATGCACTATGCACAACGTGTGCACGATTTCGGCAGAACTACGCACAACCAACGCAATTTGGACCTTTCAACAACACCATTCACGGTACTTCGATTTTGGGTGGGAAAGATGGGGCAAGGAAGTGGCAAAAACTGCGAAGAAGGTCGAAAATTTTCACATTTTCATCAGAAACCATATTCCACGGATTCCGATTTTCGGGTGAAATCAAGCAGGTTGGCACAATGGCTCATGTTCACCCAAAAATGCACCTACCAAACCTCTTTTGCTTGATTTTTGGGACGGCATGGGTGATGGGGCAGAGGCCAAAAATCACGATTTTTTCACCAATTCCTTCGACAACGGACAGTTCCAGACCACAAGGACCACATTTTGGGGTCAGAATTTTCTCGGTCAAAAAATTCGAAAAATCTGAAATCTCTCGGAATTTTGAGCATTTTTTGAGATTGGCATGCCCATTTTAGACCCTTTGCGTGGCTCTAAACCCAAAAATTTGCTCGAAAATGGCCTCAAATAGCCTAAAACAGCCCATTCTGGCCACCCCGAAAAAAAAATTCGAAAAGGGTCCCCCTATAGAAGTTGCCCAAAAATACCGAAAATAACGCGGTATTACCGGTAATAACGGTAATAACGTTACCGATAACGTTATTACCGTTCCTGATAACGGTAATAACGGTATTACCGTTATCGATAACGGTATAACGCGGAAAAATAACGTTACCGATTTTCGGATAACGTTATTCGGCCGTTCTGGAACGTTATTAACGGTAAGTTATTTTACCGAAAAAATAACGGTATTACCGTTACTGGTAACGCAATAACGCCCGATGTATGAGTAATAACGGTGCTGAATAAAAAAAGACACTTCAAATGCATCCAAGCGTGTAGCTTTCGGATCGGAAAACTTAAGCCCGGCATGCACTGTGGATGCGCTGAAGTGGGGCTGAGCTGAGCGGGTTTGTGCACGAGCACAAACGCAACGAAAAAAGACTCGTGCATTGTGGGACGACTGTCCGGATAAGGGAGGCTCCAACCATAGGTCATAGTCAGAAAGTTGCTTGTGCTGGAAGTGTATCCACCGCCATATGAGGCGGAGTGGCATGGCATGGCATGGCGACAAGGCAAAGCAAATCAAGGCAAAGTATACCCCGGGCGGCGGCTTCGGCAGGCTTTGCGGCGCCCCCCCGAAGCTGGGCAGAGGCGGTGGCTGGGCAAACCCGCTGCTGGGGGGCGGCGGGTTGTAGGTGGGAGGCGGTGGGCCGGACGACGGCCGCTCTGGCCGTTCAGTGTCACGTGGGCGCTCCACCTTCACACTCCCGTCAAAGTCCTGGAGAGGGTGGTGGGGTGGCGCGTGTTATTTGGATAAAAATACCACTCATATTCTGCCCTCTTCCCTGCTTGACGTATGGTTTTCTGACAACGCACTTTATTGTGCTCACAACACAGGGAGCTGTGGCAGTGCAATTCCTTGCAGAACACATCACCCCCCACGCAGCGGGCGTGGGGGTGATGTCCTCGCGACCGAGGAACGCCCTTCTTTCACGCAGTATTGGCACCTCCACACAGCCCTGTAGGTTTGCTGCAGTAAAACATACCTCGTCGCGCGTACGACGCATGGCCACACTCTCTTCCCTCCGCTTGACGGTAGCCTGTGCCGCAGCCTGCCGGTCCTTCGGGTCGGGTGCAACATATTTGTTCCACGTTTTTGCCCGAGAGCGGACGTCGTCACGTTGCTCGAGGTTGGTGAACTCGCGCCCTCTGACCTCTTCGATTGCACCCGGCTTGTTGTGGGTCCAGAATTTGCAGTCATACGACGCCGATGCCTGTGACAGGGTAGTGTGGTGTGATGTCGAACCGGACAAACTAAACTCAGCCCTCTCCGAAATCACCATGCCATCACAAAGATAATTCGCCCTTTTTGTGCTGGTCTCCAGTAAATAAGACTGTTGGGCAGCGCATGCATTCGCCCATATCCCCCACACAGGTAATGAACGGCAAAGAATATCTACACCAAAATGCAGAAAGCCCACCCACACCCGCCCGGTCCTCCATCCATCCCCAGACAGACTGGGGGCTGGGACAGGGAAAAACCCGCGAGAGTGCATACCACAGCGTGGCCAAGGGGGTGCCATTTCACCTCACTGACACCGCTCTCCGTCTTGAAGGCGTTCATGCCGTGACTCTTGTAGACCGTGGTGACGGGGCCGCATATGCGTGTGTCCCCTTCAGTCTTCTGGTCGCCCTGCCCGACTATCCAGTAGTTAAGCTGACCGTCACGACCCCCGGAGGTGAACATGCCGTGGTGGGTGGGATGCCAGGAAACACACCACACGTCCTTCTTGTGCCCCGAGAATGTGTAGAGTTCCTGCATTTTCCGCAGGTCGAAGAGCTTGAGGGTGTGGTCGAGACTCCCCGTGAGCATCCAGTAGTCTTCGGTGGGCGACCACCGGACCCGCGTCACACCCGCAGAGTGCCCGAGAAGACTGCTAATGCTCTCAGCGCAGCGCGGGTCCCACAGGATGACCTTGCCACCACGCAGGTCCTTCCCGCCCGAGGCGAACAGGTTCTTCTTGGGATGCCAGTTGCAGGTAAGCACCTCGTTACCGTGGCCCTCCAAAGTTTTTTCCTGTGGGTGGTTGTGATGGAGTGAGGGGGAGGGAGGGATGTGCGTTTGGCGTGGTGTGATTCTCCCCTCCCATCAACACACGCGTGAATCATTTTGCAGCAGTGGATGTGGATGTGTGGTGTGGTAGCATTATCAGTTCTCGTGCAGCGGTCTTTCGTGGACTTCTGTACGATGCGGATCCGCTAATCCAACATTGCCAACGTGGTGTGGTGGTATCCTGTGATCCCCAGTGGCACCCGTGGCTCATACCAGGTTGGCAGTGTCCGTGTCGTAGAGTCGCACCAGACCATCCAGAGCACCTGCAGCAAACTTTGCTGCTGTTGGCGATGCGGTGACTTCTCGCACCCCCACTCTGGACACATCCACAGACTTCAGGTTGTTCATATTGCTGCCCCAATATTTGACGCACCCCTTGTCGTCGGATGACAACATGAAATCTGCAGGCTCACACCAAATCGCGCAGTGCACACGCACACCCTCGTGGCCTTCGGTCCGCATCTCCGACGCGAGCGATGTGCCGTGCCACAGGGTGAACTCACCCACGGTGTTCCCTGTGACAAGCCGCCTCCCATCCGGGGTGAAGCACATTGCCGAGAAGTTTGGCCGCACCGTTTTCCCCTCCGCGTTCCGCACATTCTTGAAGTATATTGTGTGCACCCACTTCGGGGCCGCCGCGGCAATGGGGTACATGCGCATCCTCTGCGACGCGAGGACATCCTTCGAGTGGTAGGCGTGCGGCTGGATCACAACGGCGTCGCCCCTCTCGCGGTAAGCGCGCGATGTCGTCTCGTTGATGAGTGCGCAGTAGGGATCGAGCGGCTTCTGACCCACGCGCCGCTTCGGCTGGTATTCAGCACCATCGTACTGCCTCCCTCTGCTTCGCACGGCAGAGGGTGGAAGCGACATCCCCCCCGTGCCTGGCAGGGGTGGGGGTGGGCCGGGGATGGTCTAGTGACGAGTACCAACAACAAGGGGGTGGGCTGTGGGTGCAGTCCGAAGTATATGGAGGAACGGGGTGACAAGGGGCGGGGGGAAGGCAGCGGTACGTTTAGATTTGCATGGCATCAAGAGCAGCCTGCCTGGGGTAGGGAAGGTTTCTGGAACAGTGTGTTGTGCTGGCCTGGTGTTAGGCGCAACGGGTGGTACTGTCGCATAAACACACACACGCGCAGCTTGTCGCCTGCATCTGCATTTCGTTATTCGTTGGAGAGTTCTGTGTCAGCAATCATGCACCTGAGATACCGAGCACCGTTTGGTGCTTTCCCTATTTGTGAGACGGTCTCCACCAGCAACACGCACACATCAGACAAATGGCCTGCTTTCTTTTCTGCGGGCGTCGTCCCATTTTGCGGTATTGCACCAACTGTTGAACCGATGAAAGACACTGCGAAGCTGTGGCGGCCCTTGGAGGCGCCTCTTGATCGAACAGCGCCAAGTCAGAGGAAGGGGGTGCCACCGTCGCTATTTTCTTTGGTGTCGTCTCACGACGGCCAAAACTATTTGTGCGCTAATGACAACAAACCAGAATAAACTTGCATTTGCTATCAAAAAATGGAACCCAAACGAGCTAGGCATGTGGGACAAAAAGGCACGAACCCAACAGAAAGGAACACACGCAGCCCTTGCGGCGCATTGGCATGCAACCGACAAGCAAACAAATGGCGCACATCTTCCCTTTACATTCTGGGAGACTGCACACGAGGCACGCGATGCTAGACAGATGACGTTGGATAATCCGGCCTGAGGCTGGCCACCACCTGGCGGAAGCCTGTCTTTATGCAGGCATCCACCTCCTTACCTTGGCAGTACTTCCCGAGGAAGCCGCCGATGAACACCGCTTCGAGGTTCTTGCCAGTGGAGAGATCGCAGCTGGTGGTGGGGAACGGGTTCATATGGAAGCCTGACGGCGACGCTGCAAGAACCGAGAGGTTCTCTTCCAGCAAGAGGAACGTGCCTGTGGGCTTGATACACTTCTGAGCCTTCCGCACCAGGTCGCGCATCGAGTCCGCCACCCATGAGAACTGCTCGGCGAAGAACGCGAGCTCTTCCCGCCCACCGAACAGCAGCGAGACGTACGGCAGGATCTCGGTGAACTTCGCAAGGAGCTCCGCAACCTGCAGGTGCTCCACATCGACACAGAGGCAGAGCTGCTTGCCTTCCGCCTCGCACCGCTGCACCATGGCTGTCAGGTCCGCCTTCGGCATCGCAAGGAACAGCGTGTCGAGGTGCACCAGGTTCCCCGCCTGCACAGCCCTGCCGAAAGAGGCCTCTGAAGTGCCCTCGCTGCAGGCGCTGACAAGCCGAATGAAGTAGCCCCCGTCGTCCTGCCCCACACAGCACAGGCAGATGGACGTCAGCCCGTCGGGGATGGTCTGGAGGATAAGCCCCTCGGAAGAGGCCTTCTTGAGGACATCGTCGTCGGGGCTCACCCCCCAGTAGCGCACGTCGGGTGCCGGGCGCTGCTGGGCGCCCTGGGGCAGGCTCGACTGGACGTACTGCGCAACACGCCCTGAGATCAGGCCGGTGCCAGCACCAGCATGCTCTGCAGGCGCATCCGCAGCATCGATGCGTCCCAGCAGCGACATGCAGGCCTGCCTGTCCATCAGCCGCGTGCCCTCCTGTGCGTTGGGTTGGGTTGGGGTGACAGTGGTGGTAGCATGGGAACCCTCCTGCATCGCGCAATTCTGGCTATGACACGACACACACCCAGCCCCGCCACCCTACCCATGTGGCTCGGTGCGTCCAAACTCTGATGACACTGTCCACACAACACTGCTGCCGCACCGCATGGCATACCTGCATCTGGGCCTCTTCGAGGAAGGCGGCATCCACGCGATACTTCGCATTCATCATGATGTTGTCCAGCAGCACAAGCGAGCGTGTCGGCTGCGATGCGCGCGACGGGGGTGCCGTGGGGCAAGCCGCACCGGAGTCCACCGGCAGCTGCAGCACCACACCCTCCCCGAGCGGCTGCTGCGAAGGCTCAGGCTCGGACCCCATCGTGACGGACAGGGTGAACCCGCCCTCCTCTGCAATCTTCTTCGTGGTGCTCCCCTCAGCCGCCGCGCTTGGCACGCCCGCGCCGCCGGCCGCCACACCGCTCGGCACCACACCACCATCACCACCCAACAGGCTGCCACCAATGCGCGGCAGCACCTTGCGTTCCTGCCTCCCACGAGGGATGCCACGACTGCGCCCCTTCAGGCTGACCGGCTTAAACAGAGCGTCGCACCCCCTCCGCCCACCGCTGCCCACACTGCTGACGCTGCTGACGGAGTAGCTCGACGAGTCGGAGATGCCCTCGTCGTCATCAGCGAGGGATGTGGGCGTCCGCCTCCGCCTCCCCGGTGGGATGAAGGAGAAGGCCTGTGCCTCGGAGTATTTGTAGACACCCCCAGCGCCAGGGGCGGGGTTGAAGGCGGTCGCGTTGGGGGCCAGCGGCTCCCGCTCCTCGGGGACAGTGAGGGTGAACTCGTCATCAAAGACGCTGTCGAGGACGGTGAGGAGCTCCAGCTGGGGGTATTCCTTCAGGCCTGTGGGGCCCTCACGCTCCGGCAGGGGGAGGGACAGCACGTTGACCTTGCTGGTGCGGATCTCTTTGGAGACTTCGGGTGCGATGCTGCGGTCAAGTACAACATAAATACACTGCCCCCCCGTGGCAAACGACTGCAGATATCTGTTAAACTTCTCCCGGATGTGCTGCGCCTCCCCCTCATCCAGGGCCTCCTTCGAAGGGATCTCAGGGACGAGGATGATGTTGGGGTACTCCCTGATGAACTCGATGGCGGGGAACCACTTGGGCTTGAGGAGGCAGACGTCGATGACAAGCGCCATGGGCTGGATGGAGAGCTTTTTGATGGACTCCAGCATCCCCAGCATGTGCGGCACAGCGGCACGTGGGTAGACGAGGCGGATCCTGCGCGACTGCATCCACCGGAACTGCCGCGTGTAGTCCATGGGGCTCGTGGAGGAGTGGAGGGTCGAGACCACTGCGACATTCAGCCCTCTCGCAAACACAGCCCTGTTGTTCTCCGCCCGCATCCCAGCAGGGCCCTCGCGGAAGCACGCCGCAGGGTTGTTGACGTTGAAGGCGATGGTGTTGAACACGCCGTCCAGCCTGCTGCAGGCAAAGGCATGCGTCAACACGGTAGCTGTCTGGCACTTCGGATACAGCGCCTTCTTCCTCTGGGAAAGCGCCCCGTCGAGAATCTCATATGCCGACTCATTTGGGATGCCCGCCTCCAGCGCGTGCCAGGCTTTGAACCTCTGCAGGGCAACGACGCAGTGCTGGAAGACAGGGGCGCCGAGGGAGGTGCATGACCGCATGAAGGAGTAGCAGTTGCCGATGTAACTCATGACCCGCTCTGCAATGTGGGAGTGGCTCAAGAGGATCACAAGGAACTGCGACGAAGATATCCGCTCGTTCGGCGGCGACGGCGACACCACGGTGATCTTAAACGAGTCCTGCCCAGGGAGGTGGTCAGGCGTTGCAGGCGCAGACCCTCTCTCGGAGAAGGTCGACTCGGCAGACGAGATGGGGGACGCGCTTGGGTGTGCCACCAGTGTCGAGGGCGGAAGCCCTGCATTGTTGACAAGGCTGCCCCCCTGCCCGCCGACGCCCTCCAGCAGGATCTGCGGGAGGGCCGTTCTGTTGGCACCGGGTGCCGCCACAGCCTGCACCCGCAGCCTGTCCTGCAGGTCGATGATGGTGCACTGCATGCGCACGACCTGCCGCTTCAGCTCCAAGATCTCCTTGTCACGCTGCTCCAGCTGTCCCATGAGGTACTGCTCCACATTTCGGCCGCCGGATCCGCCACCACCTCCGTGCATTGTGTCGAGACGCACACGCGTCACCGCGTCACCACCGCCACTACCCCCACCCGGACCAACTGGTGATGCTGCAGAAGCGAATGAGTGGAAAATGACAGATTGTGACATGACACTCTCCACACGAAAAGCTGGGACGGGGATGGGGAGAGGGAGGGGAGGGGAGGGGAAGGGGGGAAGGGGAGTGCCACCCAAGTTGAAAGCTACATCTTCTCATCGACAGGACCATCGCCATAAATAGAAAAAAAACCCCCCCCCTCCCCCCACCTCTGCATCGTATCCGGCACGGAAAGGACACCAAAGGCAAAACACATAGGCAAATAGTAATAAGACTCTAAGGGTGCGGCATTGCTCTAGAGCGCGGGGGGGTGGGGGTATTGTGGGGGTGGGTGGGGAGGATTTAGAAACAAGCGCTTTAACGAAGCGCACGTTAGCATGCTTGATAACCACACGTGTGATGGATGGTGTTTCAAGTGTGGGACAGGGTGCGGTTTTACGGGAGGCGCATCACTTCGAGATGGTGATCGCAGGCATGCCCACGGCGCCCACGTCGTTGTCATCATCGCCGTCTTCCTCCTCATCCGCCTCCATCTGTTTGATCATCTCCTTCGCCCTGCTGAGATCCGAGGACACCTGCGCCTTCGCCGCCAGGCCTGAGGTTGCCCTCTCCGGGACTGCGACATCTTCCTTCAGACTCCCATCAGCATACTTTGGGGTGGGGTCAGCCACCTTAGCAGGCGCAGGGGCAGGCACGGGCACAGGCGGCGGCACGGCAGGCGCAGCGACTGGCGGCGCAGCAGGGGGCTGCGCAGACTTCTTTTTGCGCATCATCGCCTGCAGCTTGGCCATCCCGTCGTTCTTCGGCGGGCCCCCAGGCTTTGCCGCGGCTGGCGGTGGTGGGGCAGGCTTCTCCTCTGGCTTCGCAGGGGCAGGCTTCGCCTCCTTCTGTTGCGGGGCAGGCTTCTGCTCAGGCTTCGCAGGAGCAGGCGCGGCCTTCTGGCTGGGCAGCGGGGCAAACGGCTTCACATCGCTGTGCTGCGTCGATGCGGCGGAGAAGGCCTGCGATGTCTGCGACGGCCCGCTGTCTGGCGCCTTCGCAAAGGGGGACACGAGGGGCTTCGGGGCAGCAGCAGCAGCGGGCGCGGCACCGCCCTTCGCAGCACTCTGCTCCACCTGTGTCGTGTGAATGAGGCCCGTGGGTGTGGGACTCTGCTGGCTCAGCTGGTCGACGTGACGCCCATCCACATCCCACCACTGGTCCGCCTCTGCCTGCTGCTGCTGCTGCTGTGGTGGAGGCGGCGGCGGCGCCTGCGGGGCGCGTGGTGCTGCGGCAGGCTTGGTTGCAGGCTTGCGTGCCTTCTTTGAGGCAACAGGAGTCGCTGCCGCCACATCAGGCGCTTTGCGCTTCTTCGGCACAGCAGGCGTGGCGGAAAGCACGATGGGCTCCGGAGCCGGAGCCGGGGGGGCAGGCGGTGCGGCCCTCTCCTGTGCCACCAGGCGCAGCCCGCCTTGGACGTCCGACGGCTCCTCTGCCGTGGTGGGTGCAGCGGAGAAGAAGCTCGACGTCTGCAGGGCTGCAAAGGGCGCAGGTGCCGGCTGCTGGGGCTGCTGGGGCGCTGCAGGGGCCGCCTTTGCAGCCTCCTTCACAGGCTTCTTGCGCTCCGCCACGGCGGCATCCCGAGGGGGCCCTGCGGCGATCTGCTTGTGCATCTGCTTGACAGCTTCCTCCAGCGCCTCCTCCCTGCGGGCGAGTGACTCAATCCGCTCGTCGACCGTCGCCCCCTTCGCCGCCTTCGGCTTGTTGGGGAGGCGGCACTTGCGGGTGCGCTTGGGGCCGAA
Source organism: Rhynchopus euleeides (assembly GCA_963210315.1). Classification (NCBI taxonomy): domain Eukaryota; phylum Euglenozoa; class Diplonemea; order Diplonemida; family Diplonemidae; genus Rhynchopus; species Rhynchopus euleeides. The sequence continues at coordinate 1,294,778 of OY723267.1, forward strand.
CTCCTCTGCGAGGAGACGCATCTTCTCATACAGCTGCTTCTCCTTCTTGTCGTATGCATGCTCCATCGCCTTCTCCAGACGGTCCTTCAGGTTAAACCTCCGCGACAGGTCCAGGGCACGCGCAGTGCTGGCCTGGCGCCCGCTGACAGACTCCTTGAAGAGGGCCATGGTGGCGGTGTCCTGCTTCAGTTCCAACTTCGCGATGTCTGCCGTGTAGTGCTCCGCACGGTGCTTCTTCTCATGCAACACCACGCGTGAGTGCACCACTGCGGACTCCTTGTCACGCCACTGGGGCAGGCTTGCGGTTGGGATCAACAGCGGGCGTGTCACCTGCTGGTGGTCGTCGATGCGAGGGTCGGGCGACACCCCGGTGGGCACCGGTATCGCCGTGACCTGCTGCCCCCTGATGGACAGCACATGCAAGCGTTCGAAGGTGCGCGAGGCCTTGGGGTCGAAGACAGGCACCCACTGCCTCCCGAACAGATGCGTCATCACGCGCAGAACCTGGTCGGAGTCCTGTGTGGCGAGCATCCCCTCATCCGTCCACCCCAGCCACACCAAGGAGGTGTGCGGGCCAGACAGGGCCAGGGGCACGTTGTCATCCACCACCTTCTGGTTGGGCACATCCCACACGCTCACCTTGAGGGACGGGGTGCCGTCATCGCAGACAAAGGCGAGCAGGCTTGCGATGTCGTGCTTCAGAGGGATGTCCCCGCAGGAAGGGGCACGTCCGCTGTCTAGGCCTGTGCAGCACACGACGCGGTGGGGCAGCGACACGACAAACAGGTTCAGACCCGTGTGGGAGAAGAGGCGCAGGTACCGGTCCGTGAAGCAGGCAACCCACGTATCCCCCACCGCAACGCACGCCGGCACCTCAGTGTCGAGCACACGCGTCCACTCCGTGTTCGTCCCCCAAGACTGCAGGGCACGGTAGAGCACCCTGTTGGGATCCTCCTGGCTGTTGGAGGCAAACACACACCCACGCCTGCCTAGAGCTGCCATCGTGAGAGGGGCATAGTCCGACTTGTCTGTGAACCGCACCGCGGAATACGTCGCCTTGTCGTAGAACGAGATGGAGAGGGTTGCCGCTGCCGCCGCAGACACATCCGTGGATGAGACGGACCGCACCATCCCAATGCGGTTCCAGCACAGCACCCGTGTCCCCTCCACGCCGGGATGCCCCGGAGGCGGCGCCTGCCCCACCTGGAAGGGAGCCTGGGTCGGCCTGATGGGCACCGCCAGGTCGTGGTTCGACATGTCATCATCATCATCGTGGCGGTCCATCTCCATTTCATCCTCCCCTTCGCTGGCAGGGTTGTTGAGGTCCACAACATCGTCATCGTCGTCGTCGTCGTCATCCTCCACCTCCTCCGCCTCGTCCTCCTCCAGGTGGTGCCGCTGCAGGCTGGCCTCCCCGTCGTCGCCGCTCATCTCCTCATCCCCATCCCCGCCACCCACATCGGCTTCCTCCTTCTTTGCTTTAATCTGCTTCTTCGGCTGCTCAAGGGGGAGCTCGAACACCCCTGCCAGCAGATGCAGCATCCCACCCGAGGTTGTGGTGATGATGGTCCCCGGCTGCGTCGGGTGGAATGCGAAGTCGCAAATCTCCTCCGCATCCGTCCCGAGGATGGGGCGCATGTGCGACAGGGGCTTCCTGGTGCGCATGTGGAAGAACGTCAGATACCCCACGTCGTCAAGACACCCCACCACCTCCAGCTCGGGCGAGGCCTCCACAAGGAGGACCTCGTGCCCTGCAGGCAGGTCAGGCACAGTGAGGGTCACAGCGCTGCCGCCGATAGGCTGCACCATGAGAGCTTTCCCGCGGGGGAGGACGAAGGAGGCATTGCCGAAGACGTTGATGTAGGGGAGTTTGAGGGCCACCGTCTCGTTGCGCTGGCGCAGCTGCGTCAGCCCGTAGGGTTTGGGAAACTTCTTGTTCACAGGGGTGCCGGATGACATGTCCCATGCCATCACATCGGAGGTCCCGCAGGCGACCAGCACGTTGGAAGGGAGCCATGTGGCAGCGAGCACCGCCTCCCCGCTTTCAAGCGGGGCTGGGATCTGGATGGTGGAGGTGCAGCCCTCTGCGGTGGAGATGACGCGGAGGCCGTTGTCGCTGGCGACTGCGACGTGCTTCCCGCAGGGGGAGAAGGGGCAGGCGTGCACCATGCATGCGGCCTGGCGGAAGATCTGGCGGCTGGCATCCCCTTCGTAGAGCACCACAATCCCATCCTGTGCACCGACGGCAAAGCGGGATCCGTCCCCCTTCTGCGGGTCGAATTCAATGCATGTGATCTGCTCCGAATTGCCTGCGTACGACCGCACCGGGCGCGAGCTGTTGATCACCAGGCCAAATTCAAACGCGTTGACCTTCGCGTCAGACCCTCCCGTCAGCACCTCCTTCCCATGAGGTGCGAAGGCAAGGCGTGTCGGCCCCGCCTCGTGAGCAGACACGCGCGAGGCCATCGTTTCACCACACCTCCCCCCCCACCTGCTGCTGGGTGTGGTGGCTGTGTCTCAGGTCGCACAGAGCAGGGTTGGGTTGGCAGACCATACCCCACAGGCGGCCTGGCGCACGCACTGCAGAAAGGGCAAAGGGGTGGGGGTGGGGACCGGCCATATGCTGTGTGTGTGTGTGAGGGGCTGCGCTCCGGCACACTCACATGTTGCAACCTCGCGGCTTACTTCGTCCCCTCCCACCCCCACCTCCCCACCCTCCTGCCCTGGTTGGGGTGGGCATGAAACATCGGTCGGTGAAGGGCAGATACCGCCATCACTGCCACGCTGCCCCCGTTCTCCCCCACTGGGGAGAGAGGGCCTCGGGTTGACCTCCCTTCGCTCAGTATGCAGGGGGGGGTGGGGGTGGGTGGGTGGTGGGGGGTGGTGGGGGGCGACCCCATGCATGTGCACTCTGAGAGGCTGGTGCAGGAAAAGGAAGGAAGCGAATCACCCACTACTCAAAAAATGTGAAACGGCTTTTATTTCCTTTGTCCTGCGGGGCAGAGGGGGGGATGAAGAGGGTGCCATAGACACCCCCTCCCCTCCCCTTTCCCTCGCCCTGTACAGCCCCTTTTCATTTTCTCCTTCACAATGGGTGACGCCAAGGAGGGGAGGAGGTGGGTGGGTGGGGTCTGTCTGACTTTCACAGATTTTTTTTGCAGCAAATTCTCGGGGAAATATATCGGGTATTGTTTGTGCGCGCGAGCGGCGGGTGTGTTAAAATTAAGTGATTCTGCATTGCTCTCTCTCTCTCTCAAAAAAACACACTGCGCGCGCGGCACGCCCCCCCACTGACTCTCTTCCGCTTCGACAAGCAAGCTTGTCTGGGCAGGAAGAAGAAAAAGCTGCAAATCCCGTAGATTCAGACACCCCCTTCCCACCCCCACCCCTCCCCCGAGATATAGTAAAGTAACGGCACCTCCACAGCACCTTGGGGAGGCGGAGAAAGCAAAGGCGCAACGGTGTGGGGCGGGATGCGGTGTGTGTGTGCGGGGGCAGGGGCAGACTCTGAGAAGGAACGGAAACGAAGAAGAAAGAGAAGAACCGCAAAGACAAAATTTGGCAGGGGGGTGGGGGTGTGTGGGGGGGGAGAAAGGGGGGTGGGTTGGCGGAGATATACCGTCTTGGGGGGGGGGGGTGGAGGAGGAGTTGTTGGGGGACTTCGCTCTGTGTCACTGTGTGTCAAACTGTGTCACGTTGCAGCCAGTTTTGTGAGGCGGTTCACCCTTCCTCATTTCTCTGCATTTCTGAGCGAAGGCCCCCGTTGTCTTGGGGAGTGTCGGTGGATGCGGTGTTCGTCGAGACAAGGGGTGAGGGAGAGGCAGATATATTTTCCCCTCACTCCACCCAAAACACGTGCGTGTGTGGAGTGGGAGAACCGCGAGCTGGCAGACTGGCTCGACTGGGCAATCTCCTCAGAGACTCAGGACGAACAATCCTTTGCAGAAGAGCATTATCCTCGCATATAATTCTCTGGCATAGCGACTCTGCCTGCATTTGATGTGCAGGACCTTGATGTCCACGATTTGGCAGGCCGGCATCAAACAAGAAGTTCTTCCAAGGGGGTCTTCGCGTGTTGATATTCTCCGTCAATCTCTGTCAGTTTTCAGCGATAATTCGGCAGGAAATGCACTGACAACCGACTGACTACCCCGCAGCAAGACCCCCCCAATGCGAAAATATTGATGCAACAGAGACTCCCGATGGAGGGTTTCCTGAGACAGACCGCACCACCGCAACACCTTCTCGAGAGTCTCCCTCAAGGTGTCCGGTGTGCCCATACCCTCATCCCCGCCACCGCACCGTACACTGCACCTCACCCGAACCCCCCATGCATGCAAGATTTGGATGCAAGATTTGTATACAAAAGAGAGTTGGACAAAAGAAGAATTCTGGTATCCATTGAATCATGGGAGATGGGGGGGTAGGGGGGGGGGGGGGGGATACGAGATGGAGGAAGCTGAACAATACAGTATATATGATAGCATGCGATACATGCAATGGGAAGGGTGTGGGGGGTAGGCTTGCTGTGTGTGGGGGCCTCAGGGAAAAAAAAGAAGAGAAAGGGTGTGCGTCAAAATCGTACTCCTTTCGCTTTATTGTAGACACCCTGTCCAGCTGTTCCGGACTACTTTTTGTTGGTGTTGAGGCCCTGTGAAGTGGCACGTCGGTGCTAATCTTAAAGCTTCAGTCGTACGATTTCCTTCGTTACTTCGAGACTTCGCTACGCTTCGTCGTTCGTAACTAGCAAAAAACCCCCCCGCCTTTGCACACACCTCTCTTGTGGCACAGGAGAATGGCAGTTGCAGGGGGGTGTCGATTCTGGACAAAAAATAAATTTTTTCAAAAAAAAACCGAAAAATCAGGGGAAAATGCTGAAAAATGGCAAAAAAAAGAGTATGGGGAGTTGGGTCCAGTTTAGCAAAGTCATCATATTTTTCGGGTGTTTTTTTGAATGGGACACCCGAAGAACCCGTTGAGACGTGAAGGACATCGTGAACATATCTGCCAGAGAATCCTCAAGCTTGGTGCCTCAAGAACGTGGGACAACACGGCGCTGCAGGCGCATCCTGGGCCGCAGACCAGCAAGCCGGCAAAATAGCCAAGGCCGCCTACACGGCGAGCCTTCTACAGATTCCAGATTGCTCAAACGAGCGTGTCCAGGAAGCTTGAGCTTTGGGTGGGGACGGGATGAAGTCATGGGGGGGGGGGGGGCGGGGCGGGGGTGGCTGGGGGGAACCTCTAGAGGTAGGGGGCAACCCATTAGTGGCTGGGGGGAACCTCTAGAGGTAGGTGGCAACCCATTGGTGGCTGGGGGGAACCTCTAGAGGTAGGTGGCAACCCATTAGTGGCTGGGGGGAACCTCTAGAGGTAGGGGGCAACCCATTGGTGGCTGGGGGGAACCTCTAGAGGTAGGTGGCAACCCATTAGTGGCTGGGGGGAACCTCTAGAGGCAGGGGGCAACCTATTTGTGGCTGGGGGGAACCCCTAGAGGCAGGGGGTAACCCATTTGTGGGTGGGGGGAACCCCGAGAGGTAGGGGGTAACCCATTGGTAGGTGGGGGGAACCCCTAGAGGCAGGGGGTAACCCGTTTGTGAGTGGGGGGAACCCCTAGAGGTAGGGGGTAACCCATTTGTGAGTGGGGGGAACCCCTAGAGGCAGGGGGTAACCCGTTTGTGGGTGGGGGGAACCCCTAGAGGCAGGGGGTAACCCGTTTGTGAGTGGGGGGAACCCCTAGAGGTAGGGGGTAACCCATTTGTGAGTGGGGGGAACCCCTAGAGGCAGGGGGTAACCCGTTTGTGAGTGGGGGGAACCCCTAGAGGCAGGGGGTAACCAGTTTGTGAGTGGGGGGAACCCCTAGAGGTAGGGGGTAACCCATTTGTGAGTGGGGGGAACCCCTAGAGGCAGGGGGTAACCAGTTTGTGAGTGGGGGGAACCCCTAGAGGTAGGGGGTAACCCATTTGTGGGTGGGGGGAACCCCTAGAGGCAGGGGGTAACCCGTTTGTGAGTGGGGGGAACCCCTAGAGGTAGGGGGTAACCCATTTGTGAGTGGGGGGAACCCCTAGAGGCAGGGGGTAACCCGTTTGTGGGTGGGGGGAACCCCTAGAGGCAGGGGGTAACCCGTTTGTGAGTGGGGGGAACCCCTAGAGGTAGGGGGTAACCCATTTGTGAGTGGGGGGAACCCCTAGAGGCAGGGGGTAACCCATTTGTGGCTGGGGGGAACCCCTAGAGGCAGGGGGTAACCCGTTTGTGAGTGGGGGGAACCCCTAGAGGCAGGGGGTAACCCGTTCGTGGGTGGGACCATTTGTGGTAAATTTACTGGGTTCTGGTGCCCACCGCCTCCCCTTTTGAGCGTTTGAAACAGCGTTTCCGGGACCCGGCACTGCTCGCAGTGGGCTCAAATGTCCAAAAACGACCCATTCTGGACCCCCCCAAAAAAAAATGCGAGCACCTCCCCCTTGGCACGCCGGTCTTACGACAACCCTGCCTATTTCTGGTGCTCGGAAAAAAACGGAAAAAAACGGAAAATCAGGGTGTCGATTTTGGGATTTTCCGTTTTTTCGTTTTCCGTTTTTTTTTCGTCGAATTTTGACCAAGTCGCAGCCAGCGCCCACAGGCGGAAAAAACGAAAAAAAAGGAAAAAACGGAAAAAAACCGAAAAAATCGACACCCCCCGCAGAGAGGATTTCACTCTGTATCAAAGTGCACCAGTTGTGATGCCTGTGGTGTGTGTCACACTGCAGGCGTTCAACATTCTGTACTGTAGATGATATCCCACTGCCAGTGTGGGTGTGTCAAACCCTTACCCACCGCCCAGCGTCGGGTGGCGTGGGTCCATGGCATGGCATGGCATGGCGCACGCTACGCAATCACCCACCGCGACAGCTCCGGGGCAATATAGGAAAAGCAAAGAAAAAAAAGAAAAAAAAAAGCGCCGGGCCAGAAAATCCAAATAACCCACACCGCACACCACACTTCTCCACCTCCGAGGGAGAAGAAACGCATGCATCGCCATTTCGCTATTCTTTTGACGTACAGAATCACACAACCGATCACAGCCCGAGCGGGGGCCTATCCAGTCGCATGACAGATGGATTCATTACAATGGTTCTGGGATGGACGTGCCACCTTTTTCTCCTCCCTGCACAGCGGCACACACCCCTATATTTTTTTTGGTTGGGTACATCAGCTTTCTTGCTGATTCGGCTGCCACCCCAGGCTTGCTCAGATAGGCCGTTTGGCTTTATTGCTGAAGAGGGCCTTCGCTCTGTGTCAAAGTGTGTCAGGTTGCAGCCTATATTGTTACGCGGCCCACTTGTGTACACTTTAGAGCGAATGCCCCCGATAGATTCTTGTTGGTTTATGTTTTGGCTGAAGGACAGAGGGGGTGGGGGGGTGACGCACTGCGGAAAAAGAGAGAGAAGGGGGTGAAGGTGGGGGGACGCGGGGGGAGACCTGCCCGCACCGCTCACCTTTTTTTCCACCCCCGTCTCTCTCTCCCCCTGCACCTCTTCCCGGCCCTCTCCTCCACCTGCCGTTTAGGACAGTTCTCACACACAATGAAATAACACTTCTACGCGGCACCATCAGAGAGAAACCAGGAGAATGGGCCTTACTCTGTGTTCCTCTCGCCGTTCGTTCACCGTGACGGGGAATTTTTTTGTGATGTTCCACACACCCAAGATGACCTTCACCCCTCGAAATATAAGCCCCTCCCCCCTCCCCAGGCCAAGGTTTTGGCAAGACAAAATAACAGTTTTTTTTAACATCGCGGATCTCTTCCGGTTATGACACGAGAGTGGGGGGGGTGGTGGGTGGGGATGTTGGAGGGGGTGGTGGGCAAGTGTGGGGGTAAGGTGGGGGTTCTGTGCTGGTCGGTTATCACAAAAATACGCACAAAATATATATAGAGGCGGTGGGTGGTTGGGGCCTGTGCTGTTGCGGCCCGGTTTGGTGTGGTTTCAAGGTGCTGTCAGCCAGACCTGCAAGGCAGGCGTGCCTGGCAGCTGCGCATGTCTCACGAAACCATAATATGGCGGACAACGAATTGCATAGGCCAATGAATGCACCCAACCCCGGCTCTCGTAGAATACAGAGGGTCCTTTGGGAGTGTCTGATTTGAGCGCTTTGACCGGTTTGAGCAGTTCAGCCAGTATGACCTGACTGAGCAGAACAGTCCCGAACACAGCAGAACAGATCAGACGCCCTTTGTCCACAGGTGAGATACGACATGAGATGCACAGAGGGGGGATTCTTGATTTATGCAGTTCCACACGTGGGAGTGCTCCTGGCAGGCTGTCGAGGCGGAGTTGAGTCCTGCCCGGCATGGCAATTTGATACCCACGCCAAGGCGGAGGCGCCCTCCTGTTGTGCGGATTGGAAGCCTGCCCAGAGCTGTGCTGGTTGCGTCTTCAAAACTGGCCAAAACACGACCCGCCACCCCACCCGCTGCTATGTTCGTTCGCAGTCTGCAAATTTGCTGGGCGGGGTGGTGTGGGGCAGGCTATCTCAGATGGATCCACAACAACATCTGGCCCTGCCTATGTGTGTGCATATTGATCAGACTAGTGAATGGGCCGTCACAGATTATCCCCACCTGCACTCACGTTGTGTGTGATTATTTGATTGGTTCTTTCGTTTGCGCGCAAAGAAAAGGCACACTGCCAGACGGGTTTACTATGCGCTCAAAACGTCTGTAATGGAAATACTGTGGTCTTGTCTCGGAGACAGCCAGCGAGGCTACTGCCCTGTTTCCTGTTTAATGCAATCCCCCTGGGTCCTTTATAAACTTTGCACTCCGCCCAGTGAGATCCAGGAGCCCCCACCGCTACTGCCTGACACAAGGTGGCGTGAAGGTGCACACCACATACCGATTGGTTCTTCGGTTACTGTTTTCGGATGTTTCGGTTCGAGAAAAAAAAATGCAAGTTTTTTGGTGCAAAACAAGACACATACAATTTGTCCGGGTGATATTGTCATTTGCCCTTCGGACGAACAGCCCCGCCATGACACGCACGGCCTTGCTGCTCATCCGATGGTCATTCGATCGAAACAAATCCAATACCACGCGACATGTGCGGGCTCGGCAACAGGCATTCACACACTTGCCACCTGCATCGCACATGATTTTCGGAGGCCTCGCAGGGGATACAACCCCTCCCCATCAGGCCACCCTCCCATCCTGCTGACCTGGCCCCATGGCAGAGCAGCAGTACTCCTGCCCCACATTCCTGTTGTGCCCCCGTGTGGCCACGCTGGGCTTCAGTACACCGGAAACACAGACGGGCGGCTAGGCCTTCAGAAAGTCCAGCGCAGAGAAGGCTGAGACCCACAGAGGGCGGAAATGGATGGCGGCGTTTGCATCCAGGCCTGCCTGAGCAGGCGGTGCCGAAAGCCGCCGCGCAAGGAAAGGGCCCTCGGCTGCAAGGAGTCTGCGAGCCGTGAGAGCCCAGGGGTGCTGTGGCTGCAGGCGGCACATCCACATCAACCGTCGATGTATTTCACAAGAGACGCAGGGAAGCCCTCTCGTTGGGAGATCCCATTCTCGAGGAGGAAGAGGCGCCCCATCTGCAGGAGGGACATGGGCTCGAGCTCAACCTCCACGAAGTCATTCACGTACCTGTGTGTGCGGGAGGGATGTGGCCACGTTGATATGGTTAGCCCCGTGCAGCCCTCAACTTGAGTGATACAGTGTGTTGAATCGGCATGATGTTGTTATGTTATAAGTGCGACACAAAACCCGATGCACCAGTGAGACGCTGTGCTGTTGGAGCGCTTGTTTTGGGATTGCGAGTGAAGGCCCCGATGTACAACCCAACGATGCAGAGTCTAGCTACAGTGGTTGTCAAGTCATGTCCGAAGGCACATACCCATTGGAGTGGACGCAGCCACCGAAGGTGAGAATCGTGTTCCCCCACATGACAGTCGTCGGGCGTGTCCTGCCGCCGAACGTCACTGCAGGAGGGAGAAGGGTGGGCAGGCATACAACTCGGCAAAAGAGGCTGATGAGACATGACACCACAGACAGCAATACAAAGGCGGGGCGACCCCCCCCAGTGTTGTTAGAAACCGAGTTTTAAACATTTTAAACGTTTTAAAGTTTAAAACGCCGTTTTAAATTATTTAAAATGGGGTTTAAAACGGGGTTTAAAACGGCAAAAAACCCTGCAAAATATAGGGGGAGACTTTTCGATTTTTTTTCTGGAACCCAAAATTGGTCGTTTTGGGCCATCTGAGGCCATCTTCGGCAAAAAAAATCCAATTTTGAGGCTCCCTGGGGGTCCCAAATGGGTGAACAAATTCCCTGTGTGAAATAGCCTATTGCAGGCCTTTTGAGCATGATCAGGCAAACACAGCTGTGTGGCAGGGCTTTCTGCGAAAATTCGCCTCCTGGTGAAGTGGGCTACTTTTCACTCTCCATTCACCCTGGCCTCAACCCGTTCCTCTGCTCACCCTGACGCAAGCTCATGCCCTCATCGTTGACAATCACCCAGAAAAGATTCAGGATGGTACAGTACAGACTCGGGTGCACGAACGATCCAACGGTGGTGCCTGTTTGACTTGCTGGTGTATGGTTGATCATTGCTTGTTACGTACATTTCGCTTTCTCAGCGCCCCCGCCTTCACCGAAACCCGATGCCCCAACACGAGCGGTGTGGCGCCCGTGGTACTGACCCCTTCGGACCTTAACTCCAGCGGTAGCCGCCGGTTTCTTCAAAGAAACTCATCGATGATGTCCCCCCAGAGTGCAGGTTCCTGCTGCCTACCCACGATCATTAGGGTGCCGAGAGAATGGCTAGGTGATCAATAACTGTCCCAAACACTAGCTTGGCAACAGCCAGAGCAACCCCAGGTGGGGCGCAGCCGAGTGCTGCAACCATCGTTCTGACAGCAACAACATCACCTGGCTGTCTTGTTGAACACAGCCGTGATGAAGCTGGCTGCACTTCCTGTTTGGAGTTCGTCGGGATCCGTTCTGCAAAAGTGAAAGTTGGAGGCAAAGAATAGATGACGAGGATGGTTACGCCTTTTGTAGGCTTCTCTCGATCAGAGAAGTCGGGCGTCCATAGGAGAGTAAAGGGAATACAGATATGCTCCTCTCAAAGAGGGGCAGGCCAAAGGTAGGCTCCAGGTGGCAACTGGAACTGTGCAACTTTTCCAGAAGGTGCTTCCAGGACTGTCGAAGGAGCTGGTGGAGTTCGCTGGGTCCATTGCCATCCCCATCATGGTGATCCGGCCTTCAACCTGCGACTTTGTATCATGGATTCAGCTCAAAAGGGTGCACATCGAGTGATGCAAGATGAAGATTCGACACTCCAGAAATATGCTGATGTCAAACTGCATTATTCCTGAGAACAACGGAGGGGGTGTGCCAACTGATGCCGGTGCGATTGATGCAACCCTCACCACAACGTCAGTGCCACCTATTTTCCACCAATAATGTGTCCGCTGTGACAGGAATGCAGGAATAATCACCCAGAATATGAGCTGGGGGGCCTCAGGGGGCATGGAAATTTTTTTTTGGCCGAAAATTTTTTTTTTGGTGTGAAAACACCACAGAAACGCCCTGTTTTAACCCCCGTTTTAAACTCCGTTTTAAATTAATTTAAAACGCGTTTTAATTTAAAACATTTAAAACGTTTAAAACGTAAAGTTTTAAATGGGGGCTAACAACAATGCCCCCCCCCCCCCCATCCCACCAGCAAACCAAAGCCCGCCGAAACACATCATGCAACCTCCCAGTGAGTTGGTGTGGCATACCATCCTCAATCTTCGACCACCGCATGTTGTGCAGGTCGAGCTGGTGGGAGTCATCGAGGTAGGACACAGACCCACCGGTGAAGATGGCGATGGTGTTGTCGTGGTAGATCGCTGTCGAGCACATGCGGTGCGTCGGGGCGCGTCCGGTCGGGCAATGTTTGATCACCTCGCACACGGTATCACCGGGGTTGAGCCGCACCTCAAGCAGGTCGTTGAGAAAGCCAGATTTTGTCTGTGCGCGCCCCCCAAACACCACCATACGGTCACCCGGAACCAGCACAGCAACATGGTACATCCGTGCTGTGGGGCTCAAGCCTGTGATGGTGCGCTGTTTCCATGTCAGCGTCTCGAATCGGAACTCCCAGATGTCGTTGTGCAGTGTTGCGTCATCCTGACCCCCGCCGAAGATGAACATCGACCCCTTGCACACCACTGCCGTGTGCCCCTTGCGCCCTGCCGGGACAGCGCCGGTGCCGTTGCTGACACATTCCCACTGGAAGGTCTCCAGGTCCAGCATCCACATGTCGTTGAGCCAGTTGTCTGCCGTGCGGTCACCAACACCGCCGAAGACAAACATCTTCCCCCCGTAGACCACAGCAGTGTGCCCGGCTCGCGGGGAGGGGCGCACGAAGTTTGTCTCGCAGAGTGCCTTCCAGCAGCGGGTCTTGAAGTTGAAGGACCAGACATCGCCCAGGCAGATAGAGTGGCGTCCCCCGAACACCACCATGTCGTCGTTGTGTACGACTGCGGTGTGGCCGAACCTGGGGCAGGGTGCGGGTCGCTTGCCGTCGTTGCACGGCACCTCAAATTTTTGTCGGGTCACGGGCTGCCGGAAGACGCGTGGGCGCCGGATCTCGACAGAGTGAGACGTGGGAGAGGAGCTGGGCGAAGAAGGAGGGCTGCTCTCAGCGATGCTCTCGCTGATGTCAGTTGAGCTCTCCTGCGCGTCGTACGCATCCTCCTCGTGCCCGTAATTGCTGTAGCTGTACTGCCATGCCTGTGTGGGAGGGAGGGCGTATTCCACAATATGAATGAACAAAACACGACAATCCAAACGAACGTAGCCGACGCACGTACCGCTGGACGGGTGACACGGAGGACAGACATATATATTTGAAGGTGCTTTTGATATACAAACGGTGCCTGTGACCGAACAACTGCCTCGGGTTCTTGGAGTGAGAAAAACACAACACGCGTCATTGACTGGACGCACTCGCGTGGCGTGTGCCAAACATACCGCATGGAGGCTGCCATAGCCATGCTCAGGGGTTGCCATGTCTGAGGTGCCCACGACCCTACAGGGCGCCTGCTTGTGTGTTGATGGTGAGGTGTGTGTGGTAGCCTTGCATGGAGCTGGTGTCGCAGCACACTGGATGCCGCTGTGCATGCAAATAGACGGGGTGATTCCCAACTACATGCATTGACTCTGCCATGCACAACACATTATGCCCCCAAGGGCGTCACTTGTCACGTGGGAGAGGAGCTGCAATGCATGAGGTCGTGGGGGTGGGTCTGCTCTTCGGAACACCGGTTGTCACATTGGTGGTTTTTACGTACAATGGTTATGTGTGTGTGTGGGTTCTTCTTTGTTGAAGCCCCCCAGGTCTATCCCAGGTGTGCGTGCACGCAGCACCCACTGTTGCTGCCAGGATGTTGTTCCCACTTTTGCCTTAGCAACCACCCCATGCCCTCCTCCTCCACAGCTGCATCGTCCTCAGCTGCAACACATTTTCCAACTTGCGGCGCCAAGTGTAATTTTGGCACAAGTTCGGCACAATTTTACAATGCCGGATGAGGCGCAGCGAAGGTTCCGTTCTGAGCACGTATCACCGTATCCTGCCATTGACACACTGCAACACAACGTTGCTGGTTGTGTGACAAACAACATCAAGTGGGGAGGCAAACCTTGCCAACAGAAGGGAGGCCCGCACTGTGCAGCCCCTCTCCCGGTTCACGGATGCCAGAATGGCACGGAAAATGCAAGGCAAGTGATCAGCTTTTGGGGACTAAAATACCAGCCCCCGCCGCTCAGACGCCTGTGATCTCATCGGGTGAAAGGCGCGTGCATTGCAAGCAACGGGGAGGGGGAGGTGAATAACAGAAACGCATAACATACTCTACACCAGGATTTGGGCCCTCCCTCGGGTTGGCAGGAGGGGATGGTGCCCCGCAGCATGCAGGAAAGGGTGCCACCCCGTTACAGGCATGTGCCAAGGCAATACCCACGCAGACCCGCACGCCCCCTGGAAAAGGAAAGAGATAATTGCAAATGACGGTACATGTGCCGAAGCGTGGATAAAAAGAAAGTGGTCAGGAAGGGTTGGGGAAAGGGAAAATGCTCTGCCGATGGCAGCGCCTATACAAGATAAAAGGAGTTGTTTTTTTTGACACCGACGACTACCAGCCTGACGCGTGAGACGACCAGGTGGTGACGCACAAGATTTTCTCGAGAAGAGAGAGGCAAGGAAAGGAGGGCAGTGCCAAACAGGACTAGGCTATGCAACACCGGTGATATTACCGACAAACCCAATCATCTGGGCGCAACCCAATACATGCGGGCCTTGGTTTATGGTTCGCTTCAGTTCGCCCAGAGGATGGCTCCTTGACGAAGTTCCGAGGTTCAACACCATCACCCGAATGAATTGACTCAGATCTGGCGGTTCAGCGTGTGTGTCTCTGCATTGATATGCGAGGGCCTCCGGCGGGAGGGTGTGTGCACAGGGTCCCTGTCGGCACACTCCGACCCGTCGAGCGACTGTGCCTCTGAGCGGAAGGACGCGACAGATGATGTCGTCGAGAAGTGGCCAGCCTTCATCATGCGCTGCTTCATCCCGGCAATACGGTCCTGCAGCGCCTCGTTGCGTGAGACAAGCCTCCTGTTCACCTCCTCCACCTTGCTGCGCACACACCGCTCCTCCTCTAGCTGCTGTGCGACCTGGCGCAGCTGTGTGTAAAACGGGGTCACATCGATGCGCTCTGCCTCGAACATGCTGCACAGGCCCTCCTTATCCAGACCAGACCAGGGCTGGTCGGGGCGCATCTCCACTGAGCTGCGCATGGCAGCCCACTCGTCGTGGGTGATGTTGCGCGACAGCACGGTGCTGAAGAAGCCCTGCGCCTGCTGGTAGGTCCACAGGTTGTCCTCGTTTTTGTACATTTCGAAGGCGTCACACGTGAGCATGCGGCGCATGCGCTTCGCGGATTCGGTCTCTACCTCCTTCACCTCCACCTTCACCTGGACCTTGGGTGCGGCCTTCGAGCTCTTCGACCCCATTGCGATAGCAGCCTGATCGGTCAAGTGCAGCACAAACAACAAAACCTCACAGAGAGCAGTAAGACAATATGCAGTAAGGTTCTGAAGGAGGCAGGATTCCATCACCTGCAAACAGGGCGGGGGGCGTGGAGTGGATGTGTATAGGTCTGTAGGTTATGGCATGGCCTGAGGTAGCGTCTCCCACACAACTCCGCCAACTTGAGTCACAGTATGTCATCAAGTGGTTGAAACGGCGGTGGTCAACAGTATCCTTGTATCAAGCAAAGTGAGAAGGGTGCAATCTGTCAGAAGCTCTTAAGTCATATCCCGAGCACAGAGTGCTTCATGTCCATTGTGTGTGTTGTGTTGTGATAACGGGTCATCATCCATGCGATACAGGCAGTGCTGCCTTGTGATACCCACCCATACTGCTGAGCGGTGCTGTTCGTGTCTCCCACACAACCCCGCCGCTTGAGCCACGGTGCGTCGTCAAGCGGTTGAAACGGCGGTGGTCAATAAGGCGTTGAAGCAATGTGCCCCTCACACAGCCTTTGTGAGCGCTGAAAGGGCACACCGCATCACAGAGCAAGTCGTCTCCCACACAACTCCGCCAACTTGAGTCACAGTATGTCATCAAGTGGTTGAAACGGCGGTGGTCAACAGTATCTTTGTATCAAGCAAAGTGAGAAGGGCGCAATCTGTCAGAAGCTCTTAAGTCATATCCCGAGCACAGAGTGCTTCATGTCCATTGTGTGTGTTGTGTTGTGATAACGGGTCATCATCCACGAATGCAGGTAGATTGCAACGAAAACCGAATCATCGTTGATGAATTGGTGGAGACTCCACAGCATAATGGCTTTCAGCAAAGGGCAGAGGCGTGGTCTGAGGGGGTCTGAGTGTGCTGCGATACCTGCCGTGATCATGGGCATACAATGCCCGAAAATCAAACTGATATGTGTTTTCCCATCTATTTCTTTGAAACATCACTCGTTTCCGGTGTTCACAGACCCAACCCAACCCCACCCCCCCAACAGCTAACATTGTGGTGTGTTAACGAGCTACGTTCGATTCCTCCAATCAACCCTCCCCTATTCCCGACAAGAGCAAGTTATGAGAGCTGTGCTGCTGCATAATCTCGCTCTGTCAGCGGCGCACCTATCGCCCCACCCTCCCACCCGTCACCCCACTGCCCTCCAACATCCCTCCTTGCTGTGTGGCGGATACACTACACACTGTTTGCTTGTCTTAGAAAGTAACCAATCCTTGCATCAATAATGCTGTTCCCAAACTACGGTACCCTCCGGTACGGTAACCCACGCACAGAGACATACACGGTGTACACAAGTGAATCCTTTGAGGAGTGTGAACAGCCACACACCTTACACATTGCAAATCACTCATCGATACGCACCACACAGCGCCACACGGGATGAGATGTACAAACTGAGCCATCAAGAAGGCGGTACCAAAAAAAATGAACGAACAGAAAACCATACCTCCCCGGTAAACATTGAACCAATGATTGCCTCAGGGAGCCTGGAGAGGCTTAACACGCAACGGGTCAGGGGGGGGAGGAGGGGGAGGGGGCAAAGGGGGCAGCTCGTTGGTGGCAACCTCATGATTCGCCACCCGCTGCCACTGCCAACACCCTCCACTCCAGCTCCCCCCCCCCCCCCCCCTGGCCCCAGGAGGCCACCACCTAGGGAATTCTCTTCGCTGTTGCACTCCAAGAGAGAAAGAGTGAGAGAGCAAACAAATAGACGGAACAGGCAGTGGGAAACGTGAAGGGCCGACGAAGGGGTGGTGTGCTTGATCCGAACCCAGGGGGTGGGGGTCGGGTGGAGTCTTCGCTGTCGGCAATTGGGGTTTTGCGGGTGTCGGCAATCACAGGCACTGCGAGAGCTAGGCTCCTGCACAGCCCCGTTCTGTCCCATCGGATGACGTGTTTGGCTTCAAGGCGCTCATCCCGTTGACATCATTTTAACTTTTCTTTTGGCAAAGTTCGGTGAGTTTCTCAAGAAATGATGAGAAAAAAACACACCAGTTTCAGCACCGTAGCGTTTATTTTGGACCGACTATCAAACAATCAAGCGCTGTGAGAGCTGGACTACCACAGACTCGATCTGTCCCATTGGATGACATGTTTGGCATCAAGACCAACAGCCTGACGTGCGAGGCGACCAGAGCAGTGACACTCGCAGTGAAACCCATCATAATATTATGTACTTTGCACGTGCAACTTGTTTGAATTATTGGCCATGCAGCAGACGAGGGAGGTAGGGGTCACCCAACACCTGCAAGCTGAAGCCGGTAAAAGGGGAGGAGAGAAAGATCAGACGGGTGTGGGAGGGATACGTCGAGAAAGTAAGGTGCAGCATCGATCGTCGTTTCACTCCAATTGCAGGTAGCGAGCCCCGGGGGCCCGAGCGGACGGGGTGGAAGGGGGAAAGTGGGGGTGCACGATATTGGGGCCAACGCTCCAAAAAATGTGCCCACATCACAATGTATCTCTTAGCACACATTTCTACTGCACGGCAATGGAATGCCACATACCACACTCATTTCCTCTCTCTCTCTCTCTCTTGTGGAATAACTGCTGGGCTCTACTGGGTCGCCCCCACACCCCTACCCCCACGTCAATTATATGGCACGCCATGGCGTTTCACCAAGCCCAAACAGAGAAGCAGTCTGCCTATTACGCTAGAGATACCCCCTGCCTTCCAGTGGGCGGTGGGAGTTCAGCTCGTGGACACTCCGCAGATCACGCACAGGGATGGCCAGTGAGGCATGTTTGATTTACAAGTAACAAGACACAGCAGACCAGCAGTGGATGGTTGTGCGGTGTTCGCCAAAAAAAACGCTCTGGGCAAGACGGGGGAGGGGGGAATGGGGGAGTTGTTACTCTGCACGTCGCAATCATTGGGCACGGAAAGGTGGGAAACGGAGCTGTTCAGTGCATCTAGGCGGCACAGGCACATCATAAGCACGAAAACATCCTAGGCACGCAGCCCGGGGAGGAGGGTAATGCGGAAAGAACGAACAACCATGGGATTAGACCGTATCCCCCCCCCATTTTTTCAAATTGCTTTAATCCGAACCCAGGGTGGTCAATCTGATATGACACAGCCCCCAAGGATTTCCTGCATCGTGTGGAGAGGCAAATCACACACACCAGCCATTCTGATCGGCTTCTCGGGCTGGAGCGAGTGAAGTGAGATCCCACGCGATGCATGCGGCGGAATTCTACAACAAAAATGGTCAAAATACGGGTTTTCAGGGAGTGTAAGACCTCCCTATTGTACGCCCCCCCTTCCCGTGCCCCTCCCCCACATCTGGCGGCACAGGCTCGGGAGGCAGCGGCGTAAGCAACCCCTGGGGGCTGGAGGCACATCCAGACGGGATGGGGGGTGATCCGGGGCAGGGAACCCACGCCACCTTTGTGTAGTGCACCCCCGCTACCCCGCAACCCCGCTGAGTGCGGGGGGACCGGAGAGGTGGGTGTGTGTGTGTGTGTGACGGACGTGCCATCGCGAAGCAAAACTGGGGGGAAAAAAAAGGAGAGATGAAACCGGCAGGAGGAAAAACTTAGCGGAGGGGGGGCTGCCCCAGCAGACGTAGGAGTGCGCGCACAACTCACGCAACTCTCTCTTCAGGCACGTGCTTGGTGAGGGGGAGGTGCATACAGGGTCCTGGTTGTTTTGCCTTTGCATTGTTTGATAGCCCAACGGAAGGGCAGCTGACCCTGGCCATGGCGTCTGCGGTGGTAACACGTCACGGCAGAGGATCGGCACAAGGCATTGCCCCTTTCGTTTGACAGAGACACATTTGCTCTTTATAGATACCCTATCACAGCTCGCAGCACACTGCGGCAGAGCCAGGCCCGATGCAACGTCCCTCCGTGACTGGGCAACCCGGCGAACAGAGATCAACAGCACCGAAGCAGCCTGGGCGTAGTAGCGCCTGGAAGAAAAACTGGGCGGGGGGGGGGGGGGGGTTGGTAGGGCAGGGGGAAGGTGTCTTCGGCGAGGGCAGCACTGCGGGCGAAAAGAAAAAGATATATCATCTGCGTGTGCCCTGCTGGGTCCACCACATATAAAAAGGTGGCAGCAGACCAAAGAGCTGATTGAATTTGCATTGAAACGGAAGGGCACCACTATTTCCTTTGCGAGCACCACTCCCTACCGGTCCGATGACGTGCACGGTGGGATCTTGTAAATTTTACATGTATAACTACAAGTATAATACATGTATTATACATGTATAATACTTGCATGTCAACTATTATACATGTATAATACATGTATATGCCTGAAATATACATGTAAAATACATGTATATCAAGTAAAAATACATGTATAATAGTTGACATGCAAGTATTATACTTGTATTTTTACTTGATATACATGTATTTTACATGTATATTTCAGGCATATACATGTATTATACATGTATAATAGTTGACATGCAAGTATTATACATGTATAATACATGTATATACTTGTAGTTATACATGTAAAATTTACAAGATCCCACCGTGTGTGGTTTGAATGGGGGGGGGGGGTGTGTGGGTCTGGGGGGGACAAGGTACAGCAAAGTCTCAGTGAGACTCACCAGTTGATCAGGTCTGGCCTGAACCAAAGGATCTCTTGCTCGTCCGATGTAGGGTGTGAACACCCAGCGAAGGGTATGACGCAAGCTGTGTGAACCCTTCCCCTTTCCTTTTACCGTAACGTATTTGAGTAACTCATCTCGTGGTGGTTTGATCGCTGGATGACGTTGTGTTCTACCGATGATGTTCACACATATCTTTTGCTGCACTTCACGTGTTGGGGGTGATAACGGACTCACATGCCAAATCGACGAATTGAGAAAAGACACCTGAAATAACTGAGTTGAATAGAGGGGGGGGATGGGGGGGTCAGACGATATGCACGTGCATATGTTTCAAGGATTCATTCCACGCAGGCATCGACGAACGATTTGTGTGATGTATAAAATACGGGACAGGCCCCTAGGCACCACCCCTTCGGGTTAGTGACACACACACAATCTAACCCACACCCAAGAAAACAGGAGGAACAATCGAAAAGGTGTTGCTTGGTTCGTTCTCTTGCTGCTTCAAGAGGCTTGTCATTCCGACATCCCATGATTGCATAGTGCAGTGCGATCGGAAATGTGTTGTGCAGTGCAGATAATATCATGCTCGCGTTTCATGTGAACACACGCACCTCCGTGGGGAGAGCACAGCAAGCACCTGCCCTTGATGCGAGCACCACTGGCACACCCGTCATTGCAACTTCAGGATGGGTGAAGCAGGTCTGGGCCATATGGCTAGAAGCATGACCACAACGCAACGCTGGAAGGGGTGCTGCGCGACTGAGGGGCTGGGCGGCAAGCCAGCCCAGTTGTATGGCGCAGGTCCTTCGCGCCGAGTTGCGGCGCCGCTAGTGTGAGGGGCGGACAGCGTGCTCGAACTCTTTGTAGTCGATCACCCCATCGCGGTTCTTGTCAAGGCGCTGAACCAACTTGTCCAGCTGCGCGCGTGTGAGCGGATGCCCTTCCAGCTCGTTCAGCGACAGCAGGGTGGTACGGAAGTCCTCGATGTTGATCTGCCCGCTCCCGTCCTCGTCACGCACGTGAAACACATGTTTCAGCTCCAGCCTGTATTTGTAAAGCAGCGACAGCAGGACGCTTCCCAGGGCAGGTGTGATCGTCTGGTCTGCGGAGTTGAGGGACACATCCGGGCACAGCGCGGATGCCAGCGTCGAGATGTTGATGGTGCCCGTGTGTGTTTGTGTGCGGATGTATTTGTCGTGATCGCCGTACGGCACCCGCAGGAAGACCCGCAGAGGGTTGCGTGCCTTCCTGTTGCGTGACGCCTGGGACACCACCTTCTGGAGCCACGCCTCAAGTGACACGCGCCGCTTCTGACGCCCCGCCTCCGACGTGATGGGAAAGGAAGACGGCGGCAGCGGGTCTTTGATCGCCAGATCCTGCTTCAGAGACTCGAAGTTGGAGAAGCGGTGGCGCACGGTCCACGGGTCCGCGCCATCGCACTCTACCGTGATCTCATACTCGGTGTAAACACCGAACACCCCGAAGTACATATGGTTGCGGTTGGTGTGGTGAGCCTCGATAGACACCTTCGACACGGGGAACGGCCGCTTTGTTGCGACCTTCATCGCGTTCGCAGTGTCAGTGACGTCGTCACCTCCCAGGATGCCGAAAAGGTCCTTGAAAAGGGTGGACTGATAGGAGATGTTGAAGTCATTCTGCAGCACAATGGCGAGCTCGTCGCTGTCCATACGCCCGTCACCGTTTTGGTCGTGTTTGCGGAGCGCCGCCTCGACCCCTTCTTTGCCGTAGGGGCGCAGCTTTTTCTGAAGCTCTTTCAGCCGCTCCTGCCGCCTATCGGTGCTCCACTCCATGCTGATGGGCTTCGCCTTGGGTGACGACGAACTGAGGCGCTGGATGAACTCCTCCTTGCCAATCTGGCCATCGCCGTTCCCGTCGAATGCCTGGGCCAACGTCTCGACCTGGTGGTCGGAGAGCATGTCGAACGACACAACCTTGCGCACAGCCGATTTGAACTCGGCAAAGCTCAGTGTTCCAGTGTGCGACGTGTCAAAAGACTCGAACGCCTTCGCGAAATCATCAACGGAGTTGCCGAGGTGCTCTGCGAGGTCTACCACTGCTTCGTTGTGCCACTTCAGCACAGAGCCGTAGGCAGCCAGCTTCTTCTCGTAGCGGATCTTGTGTGCTTGGAGGAACTTGCGATAATGCACCTCCTTGTAGTCACGCACGACACCATGGAGCAGCTGCGTCCGCACTGACGTTGGGATGCGCGGGAGGCGCAGCTCGTCGTCCATACCACGCTCCCAGTCTTCAATCGACACATAGTGCGTCCCCTGCTTGTCGATGTTCGACCAGTACGCCATCAGGGCATCCTGGTGCTCCACGATGCTCTCCTCGATGTACTTCGACATGGACTCCAGGCGCGAGCAGTCGTTCTTCTCCTTCTTCTTTGTCTTCGCCTCCGGGGGCAGCCACTTGTGCACACGCGGCTTCGTCGACTTCGAATCAAACACAAGCACGGCAGCACCGTTGCCATGCCCGGCGTAGTTGGAGACGCTGAAGACGGTGACAATGAGCCCCTTATGGTGGATTTTGTACCCCGTCTTCTGTTCCTCGTGCGAGCGGACGAGCAGCTTCAGGCCGTTCTGCTCGAGGAAGGACTCGGTCACATCCACACCGAAGAGCACGCCCTTGCCGCGGGGGTTGTAGACGGAGCCTGTCGCCGAGTCGCGCTTCTGCGGATCAGACCACAGGATATCACTGATGATCTGCACCTGCCTGTCGCTGCGCAGCGTCAGGAAGTCGGGCCCTCGGGTGAAGGAAGCGATCTCGCTGAGGGAGACCTCCCCCTCCGAGGAGAGCCCCCCGTGCAGGATGCACACCTGTCTGTCCAGGCAGGTCACCAGCGGCAGGTAGTCGAACAGCTCGGAGCACAGCCGGTAGAACCCGAAGTCATACTTCTCCCGACACTCATCGACAAACCCATAGAACACATTCACCTCGCTGTCCTCATGGTTCCCACGGTTGATGTACACAGAATCGGGGACAAACAGCTTCAGCGCCACCACGATGAGCAGCACCTCACAGGAGTGCTCGCCACGATCAACCAGGTCACCGTTGAAGACATACCGCAACCTGTTGTCGGGGCCGGGCAGCCCATATGTGTCGAGAATGTGCAGCAGGTCATACAGCGACCCATGGAGGTCGCCCACCACCACGGTGGTGTCACCCTCTGTGCGGACATGCATCACAGTCGACTCGGAGGAGAACATGACAATTGCCGCCTCGATGATGGGGATCGCATCTGTCATCGGCAGCACGTTGCCCTGGCGGAACCCCTGAATCATAGCCTGTATGCTGGCTGCTGTGGGGCAGGGGAACGCCTTGGGACACGGCAGCCCGCGCTCCATCGAGACGCTCACCCCCGCGATGTCACACAGCGCAATCTGGAGCTGCTTCATCTTCTCGATACGGGTGACGGTCTGCCATTCCTGGGCCTCATCCAGCGACTTGAAGGTCTCCCACATCCTGTCATCCGCACGGTGGGTGCGGGCCGTGTGGAATCGGAATAGGCGCTGGATGGTCGCGGCTGCCCCCTCCTCCTGCAGCCAGTCCTCGTTGTAAATATTGGTCTTTGTCGTATCCCGCCACTTCGTCACCGCCGCTGTCGCGAGGCGCGCCCTGGCCCACAAATTCCTCCGCTTCGTCTGGCGGTACAGCGTCGCGGGGTACGCAGCATTCCCCGCCTTCGGCTTCACCCAGAGGCTGTTGGGGTACACAAGAGAGGGCTCGCTCACAGGGGCACTGCCCCCCTTCGGCGATGCTGGCGCCTGCGAGCCATAGTCAAGCCTGCAGGAGACAGGCTTGCGGTAGAGGGAGGCGGGGTAGCCCGACATGAGGCACCCACCTATGTGCCTGAGTGGGTGTCCTGTGGGGTGGTGGTGGTCGGGGGTTGGTGTGGGAGACAGCGAGTGATGGGGAGAAATGCTTCCGATGGAGAAAAGGGGAGGGGGAGGTGGGGTCAGGCCTCTGGCTAATTCTGGGGCCGGACTTAACGTTGGGCCGGAGGGGGGGGGGGGGGCCCTACCCTACCCTACCCTACCCTACCCTACCCTACCCTACAGCACGTCGGGGGTACCCACAACCCGACCCAACCCTACCCTAGGGTGAGGGTTGGGTACCCATAACCCGACCCAACACGACCCTACCCAACCCAGGGGTCAGGGCCAGGGTTGATCCTAGACCCAACCCAACCCAAGGGTTAGGGTCAGGGTTGACCCCAGACCCTACCCAACCCTAGGGTAAGGGTCAGGGTTGACCCTAGACCCTACCCAACCCTAGGGTTAGGGTTAGGGTTGACCCTAGACCCTACCCTAACCCTAGGGTTAGGGTCAGGGTTAACCCTAGACCCTACCCTAACCCTAGACCCTACCCAACCCTCGGGTTAGGGTCAGGGTTAACCCTAGACCCTACCCTAACCCTAGGGTTAGGGTTAGGGTTAACCCTTGACCCAACCCTAGGGTTAGGGTTAGGGTTGACCCTAGACCCTACCCTAACCCTAGGGTTAGGGTTAACCCTAGACCCTACCCAACCCTCGGGTTAGGGTCAGGGTTGACCCTAGACCCTACCCAACCCTAGGGTTAGGGTTAGGGTTAACCCTTGACCCAACCCTAGGGTTAGGGTTAGGGTTAACCCTAGACCCTACCCAACCCTAGGGTTAGGGTCAGGGTTGACCCTAGACCCTACCCTAGGGTTAGGGTAGGGTATAGGGTTAACCCCAACCCTGATCCGAGGGTTGGGTCGGGTCTAGGGTTCACCCTGACCCAAACCCGAACCCTAGGGTAGGGTTGGGTCTAGGGTGAACCCTAACCCTAGGGTCGGGCAGGGTCTTGGGTTAACCCCCAACCCTAACCCTCGGGTTGGGTAGGGTATAGGGTTAACCCTAACCCTAGGGTTGGGTTGTGTATAGGGTTAACCCTAACCCTAACCCTAGGGTAGGCTTGGGTCTTGGGTTAACCCTAACCCTAGGGTTGGGTTGGGTATAGGGTTAACCCTAACCCTAGGGTGAGGGTAGGGTATAGGGTTAACCCCAACCCTAACCCTAGGGTTGGGTAGGGTATAGGGTTAACCCTAACCCTAGGGTAGGGTTGGGTCTTGGGTTAACCCTAACCCTAACCCTAGGGGGTCTTCGCTGGTCGACAAACTTCGACAAACTTCGTCAGTTTTCAGCCAATTCAACAGGAAATGCACCAAAATGCACTGACGATCACCCCGTAGCGAAGACCCCCCTAGGGTAGGGTTGGGTATAGGGTTAACCCTAACCCTAGGGTTGGGTTGGGTCTAGGGTTAACCCTGACCCTAACCCTAGGGTTGGGTAGGGTATAGGGTTAACCCCAACCCTAACCCTAGGGTTGGGTAGGGTGTAGGGTTAACCCTCACCCTAACCCTAGGGTTGGGTAGGGTATAGGGTTAACCCTGACCCTAACCCTAGGGTAGGGTCTAGGGTTAACCCCAACCCCAACCCTAGGGTTGGGTAGGGTGTAGGGTTAACCCTCACCCTAACCCTAGGGTTGGGTAGGGTATAGGGTTAACCCTAACCCCAGGGTGAGGGTAGGGTCTGGAGTTAACCCCAACCCCAACCCTAGGGTTGGGTAGGGTCTAGGGTCACCCGTAACCCTCGAAATCGGGCCCAAATCGCCAAAATGGGCACCCCTCGAAAAAAAACATTCGAAAAGGTCCCCCTACCCACACCTGGAAATTACCAAAAAATCTGGGACCCCGGCGGCCCCAACCCTAGGGTAGGGTAGGGTAGCCCCATTGTTGTTAGCCCCCATTTAAAACTTTACGTTTTAAACGTTTTAAATGTTTTAAATTAAGGAGGATTCTTCATATTCCTGGATTTCCCGAATTTCCTGGATTTCCCCCGGCCCCTTAGGCGATTTCAGGGCGGACAGGGCGGACATGCCCGGACCCGGAAATCCGGGTGTCCGGATGTCCGGGTCCAATTTTGACCCCCCCCCCCCCCCGGACATTTCCCGAATTTCCCGCCCGGACATGTCCGCCCGGACATCCGGACATCCAGAAATGTCCGCCCCGGACAGGGCGGACATGTCCGGGCGGACATTTTCTGGTGTCCGGATGTCCGGGCGGACATGTCCGGACCCGGAAATTCGGGAAATCCAATTTTGACCCCCCCCCGGACATGTCCGGCCAGGACCTCAATAGTTTGATTTTTGGTCCAGAAAATAGTTTGAAAATTTTTGAAATCTGGGTGCCAGGCCTGGGCGGGGAACCAGCCCTTTTTCCGGGTTTTTTGGGTCGGGGAACCAGGTTTTTTCTAAGAATTTTTACAAGGGATTTTTTGCTCACCCCCCCACAGGTTTCAGGCGCGTGCCCGTCAGGCGGGACTTTTTCTATGATTTCTACGATGAAAACCACCCCCCCGCCCCCACCCCCCCCCCCCCCCTTCTAAGAACGATGATGGCTCACTCGGAAGTTTCGGCGTCCGAAACGTACGCCCACTCTCCCCAATCCTCCTCCATGTCGACATCGATGTCGACATGGACGCGGGCCCTTTTCTCCTGGGGCTCCTCGGGGTGCGGCCCAACCTCCCTCCTGCGCTCTGCCGGTGCCGCCTGTGTGGGAGGCAGCTGCGGCGGTTCTTCCGGCTGAGGTGTGGGGAGTGTCGATGGGGTGCCCGGGGTCGATGAAGCGGGGAGCTGGAAGGTGACATGTTGCAGGGTGGCTGGAGGCACGACGGGGGGTGCGGCATCTGCAAGCAACGAAGTGAGGAAGGGATCCTCAGGGACTTCCTCCACGAGGCTGACAATCGACAATGCATCGGCGTTGTCATCTTCCCAGCTGCCGTCCGATTCCTCATCACAATCCTCCACGCCAGCAAATAGAGAACCCATGGCTGCATCGAGGTCAACGAGCTCCACGGTTGTCAGAGTTGGAAGAGGCGTCAGGGAACGCGCAGTGAAGCGGCGCTTCTTGTTGGCGAGGAACGTGTTGACTGTTTCTTCAACGATGATCTTGCGCGCCGCGTCATCATGTGACAGCTCTAGAGTGATGCCCAGTTCTTGAGAGATGCTTGCGGCAGAGAGTGCCTTCCGGAACGATCCCCTCATGCGCGTTACAACTGAAAAAGCAGCCTCCACAAACACAGTCGAGGGTGACAGTGCCACCATGGCCTCAAGCACTATCGCAAACGTCGAACTCTCGGATTCCAGCAAGAAGTCGACGACAAACTCTTTCAGAAGGTTCCCCCTGAGATCTGTGCATTCCAACCGCAGCTTCACCCACTCCATGCCGATGCTGAGAATCTCTGCCTGGTCGTAACCCAAGCGAGAAGCGAGCGCCATGAGGCACTCGCACGTGCTGTCCTTCCCACTTGTCGCGAAGAAAGAGCTGAATGAGCGGCAGGGATACTCCTCCCACCTCTTGGCCAGGTCCTTGTAGATGGTGTGGCAGAGCTTTGAGCGCCAGGAAGTCATCTCGGCAACTACCCCCGGAGGCAACGATGTGGTTCCCTGGTTCTCATAGAACTTGGCTTCGTGCTTGCCAGGCTGGCGCGCCAGCACCTTATGCACTGTCAGTGCATTCTGCAGGATGCTCTCCATCGACGAGAGCGACAGGTCTCGCTTCTGCAACGCCTCGCTCACCCCTTTATTGATGTCGAAGACGTCAGCCAAGATGCAAGTCGAGAGGGAATACTCGGGGGTGAGCTTGTGGAAGAAGAACGGCGGCGGCTGGATCTCCCCGAGCATAGCGACAGTGAAGTCAAAGTTCACCACAGCCGCGTTCAGGCGACGGAACGTTGCAGCTGCCCAACGCACGGAGTGCTCCTTCGGGAAGGAGAGACATTTCCCACCGGAAATGATCTGCAGAGACTTCTGCCTGGCGGTTGATCTGAAGAAGGCAAACCAGTGTCGGAGGAGGCGGCTATGTTCAACAACCTTTCGTGTCTTCTTGATGAGGCCGACGGACAGCTGGTGCATGTGGGCAGCATCATGCACATCGATGAGAGTGCATCCCCACGCGATCTCGAGCTTCCCCCTGAGACTCTTCATCGTTGATGCCCCGTCTGCCGCGAATCCCTTCAGCGAACGCCGCGCCCACTGCGACAGCTGGAGGCTGTCGAACAACTTGACCAGCTCGTCCTTCTGCGACTCTGCGTCAGCTTTCTTCAAGTCGACTGTGCCCACACACCAATCTTTCATAGCACAATCCGTCCTGCTGATCCCCGAAACGATGACGATCATCAAGTCGATGCGGGCGAACGTGGTACCGTCCACCTTCAGGGTTGCCGCCCGACACGCACGCACCGCACCCACCACTCCCCTCAGGAGCACCTCCCAGAGTATCGTCTGGAACTCCTTCGCGACTTTTCGAGAGTAGTGGGTGTCCAGGACATGCAGCCCCTTCCGCTTGTCGTCCTGCAACCTCGCACCCACACTGCTCAGCCCCTCCGCCCGTTGCGTCGCCGTTGCCACGTTGTACACCAGGTTGACCAGACTTGTGTACTGCTCGCTGGTCACCTTCACCTTCGCGCACAGCGTCTGCTTGGGGATATCTGTAGCTGTCACATTGGTGTTTTCACTCCCAGGCGTGGACAACTGCACTGCTCTCTTGTGCGCCGCACCACCCATGTGGCGGCGGATATTGCTTTGCTGGCGCCCAACTGTCGTGGCAGACATAGACGCTTCGCCGCGTGCATACCGGAGCAAGTGGGGTTGCTCCGAGAACTCCCCCTCCAGCTGCACCAAGAACGGTGCACACGTGGTGCACCTCCACCTCCCATCAGGGAGACGCACCACACCGGAGGCTGCAGCGTGGATCTTCCGCTGCTGCTTCTCCTGTATGGCGAGCTGTGCCTGCCGCTGCTGAATCCGAAGGAGACCGTTCACCATTGAGCCCTCTGGCACGTACTTCTTGTTTGCTGCCATCAAAAGAAGGAAGTGCGCCTTTGCTGTGTCGAAGACAAGCCGCAAGGGGTACTGGGCCATCAACGACGGAAGAAGCAAGCCGAAGGTGCGAGGCTGTGTGGTGTCGACGATAGAAAATTGAACATTTAAACCGCGGGATGTGCGGAAAGTCTGCAGGGCCACTGACGCGGTGTTGGTGTCCAACTCTTCGTCCACGAGGAATCTCGTATCCATCAATCGCGGACGCCTGAGCTTCACCGTGAGGGCCTCCGCTTCGGGGGAGTCAACGCCCTCCAGAAGCGCCGCAGCACTGGTACGCGTCGGCTCCGTAATGGGAATTGACCTTGCTAGGCAGTCAAGCACTCGGAGGCAGTAGTGTCCAGAACTGTATAGATCCCGTTGAACCCACCCTGGTACAAGCCCAATGTTGACGCCTCCGGTTGATTGGGCGAGCTTCATGGCGGTCAGCCATGGGGACAGTCGCCCGGCGCTGTCGAACGCGGCGACGTGGCACGCCCCTTCCCCGGTGTAGAAGGCGGCGTGGGGTGCAGGGGCGACAGGGGCGGCGGTGGTAGCTGCAGGAGAGGCGGCCAGGGGATCCGGAGGAGGAGGCGGCGGCGCATCATGCGAAGCATCGACGTCGTGCCCGTCACCGTCCGATGCCTCACGTGCGTACAGCACGAGTGCTGGCTTCGCGTTCGCACGATTGAACGGCGCCACAGAGCAATCCGTCACACGATCAGTCGTGATCGACTTCCACTTCAGAGTGGTGGCGGGGCCACGAGCGCACAGCGTCTCCCAGGCGATCCCCTTCGCGAGGGTCAGCCCGGACTTTGTGCACGATGCACCGACAAACCGGTACCGGTGATTCACCGGCTGCACCGTGCCCACCTGCACCACCCCGTTGCCGTCAACGCCAAGCTCACGAAGGGCGGAGAGGTCTCTTAATTCCTTGACGTTGACGGTTTCCGCAAGCTCCGTCAGGTGCTTCTGCTTCTCGCCGGATGCAGAAAACCGCTGCGTCGAGAGGAACAGGAGGTGCGGGGCCTTCTCGACGCAGAACTGCGCAGCCCGGACAGCACCACATGTGCACGGACCTTGCTTCTCCATAAATTGAGAAGCAACGCGCTGCACCTCGTCCTTCACGACGCCCAACATCACAACCATGCTGTCTGTAATAGCTGTGCGGAACTCACCACAAGATGGGCAGCTGTAGACGGTGGCGCTTTTGGTGGTGCAGAGGTGCTTCAGGTGCGGGTGTTTGTGTCCGAGGGCGGAGAGACTGACGTCAGGGTTGGGTCGCTGCGGGTCCTGCGAGGTGATCATCTGGGGCTCGTTCTCATCGGGGGTTGTGCTCCGCAGGGACTGGAGGAGGTTGCTCAATACACCTTGGCACTCCCGCAGTACTGTACATGCCAGCAGCTGGAGGATAGTTACAAAGCTGCCACTCCCCGACGCCACCCCCCTACTGGCCCCTTCAGGCCTGAAAGCCCAAAAGCTCCCGGAGATTTTTGCAGTGGTGCGCACCATATTCGCGGAGTACGTGAGGTTGGGTGAGTGTGAGGTCAGGGTCCTGTCGAAGGGTAGTCGAGTGGGAATAAATAGGGAGGTCCTCAGGAGTGCAATACAACAGCAATACACAGGCAACACACCAGCAACACGCAAACCGAGGCAAGAGGAGGTGGGCGGGGTCATCCTGCGGAGTCTCCAGTTGGCCAGCAAGGCGAACTGTACGGGGGAGAGACTTCCCTTCCATCCTTGTGTGCGCCCTGTCGACTGGGAAAATCTTAGAAAAAAAAATTTCCTCTGCGAAAAACCCTTAGAAAAAAAAATTTCCCTTACAAAATTCTTAGAAAAAAACTTTTTTTCCCCGTACAAAAGTTCTTAGAAAAAAAGTTCAGAATCCTGAAAGTGGGGAACCAGCCCCCCAGTTAGGAACAGCCCTGCTGGGTGCCCAAAAAAAATTTCCTAAGACCGGCGATTTGTAGGGGGGGACCCTTTCGAATTTTTTTTTTTGGAGAAGGGTAAATTGAACGTTTTTGGCCAAATGAAGCCACTGCGACCATTCCCGGGCCTCGGAAATCAGATTTTTGCCCCTCAAATGCGGTGCCGGTCCGGACAAAAAACCGAAAAAATGGCCCATTTTCCCCAGCCAAAAATGGGCCAAAAATGCCCCCGGGCACCCCCAGAGACATGTCCTAATCCGGGGTGCCAGTAGGGGGGACCTTTCGAATTTTTTTTCGAGGAGAGGTCAATTGAACGTTTTTGGACATCTGAGGCCACTGCGACCATTCCCAGGCCTCGGAAATGAGATTTTTGGCCCTCAAATGGGGTACCGGTCCCCACGAAAATTCCGAAAAATTCATGAAAATCGAAAGGTCCCACGCACCAAATTCTGCCCAAAAATCGTCAAAAATGGACATGTCATATGCAGCAATGGGGCACCAATCACTCCCCAAATTTTGCTCAATGATTCCACGGCTAGCCAGATTTTCTGATCAATTAGTTTGTTTGAGCATGTTCCTGGCCCTTGTTTGGAAAGTAGATGGCCCCTGGCTGGAGAGGACGGTTGTGCTCGACCGGACGGAGAGAGAACCTTCTCCATATCCACCTCCACTCCACAATGCCAGAAGTGGCAGGAAGGCCGGGTGTTACAGGCCTCAACCAGGGTTCCAAGGCTCTCCACTTCCTGGCTGCGTCAGGGATCACCGGGTACAGCGAGCAGGATTCCCTGTCCTGACACCCCAGCATGTACCACCGGAAGAACCCGAAACAGCAGCCCCCCCTCATGGGGGTTGCAAGAGGCACGGAAATCGTTCAAATCGGACCAAGTCCGAAAATTCGGCACTTTCTTGGGTACAAATTGCGGTCCGAAATTTTCCGATTTTTTGAAAAAAGGCGAATTCTGTAAGGGGGACCTTTTCGAATTTTTTTTTCGGGCACTTTTTCCACAAGGAAATGTCCGCCCTGTCCGCTACTGTCCGCTACTGTCCACTACCGATTTCAAGGATCCTCCTAAAACGCGTTTTAAATTAATTTAAAACGGAGTTTAAAACGGGGGTTAAAACAGGGCGTTTCTGTGGTGTTTTCACACCAAAAAAAAATTTTCGGCCAAAAAAAAATTTCCATGCCCCCTGAGGCCCCCCAGCTCATATTCTGGGTGATTATTCCTGCATTCCTGTCACAGCGGACACATTATTGGTGGAAAATAGGTGGCACTGACGTTGTGGTGAGGGTTGCATCAATCGCACCGGCATCAGTTGGCACACCCCCTCCGTTGTTCTCAGGAATAATGCAGTTTGACATCAGCATATTTCTGGAGTGTCGAATCTTCATCTTGCATCACTCGATGTGCACCCTTTTGAGCTGAATCCATGATACAAAGTCGCAGGTTGAAGGCCGGATCACCATGATGGGGATGGCAATGGACCCAGCGAACTCCACCAGCTCCTTCGACAGTCCTGGAAGCACCTTCTGGAAAAGTTGCACAGTTCCAGTTGCCACCTGGAGCCTACCTTTGGCCTGCCCCTCTTTGAGAGGAGCATATCTGTATTCCCTTTACTCTCCTATGGACGCCCGACTTCTCTGATCGAGAGAAGCCTACAAAAGGCGTAACCATCCTCGTCATCTATTCTTTGCCTCCAACTTTCACTTTTGCAGAACGGATCCCGACGAACTCCAAACAGGAAGTGCAGCCAGCTTCATCACGGCTGTGTTCAACAAGACAGCCAGGTGATGTTGTTGCTGTCAGAACGATGGTTGCAGCACTCGGCTGCGCCCCACCTGGGGTTGCTCTGGCTGTTGCCAAGCTAGTGTTTGGGACAGTTATTGATCACCTAGCCATTCTCTCGGCACCCTAATGATCGTGGGTAGGCAGCAGGAACCTGCACTCTGGGGGGACATCATCGATGAGTTTCTTTGAAGAAACCGGCGGCTACCGCTGGAGTTAAGGTCCGAAGGGGTCAGTACCACGGGCGCCACACCGCTCGTGTTGGGGCATCGGGTTTCGGTGAAGGCGGGGGCGCTGAGAAAGCGAAATGTACGTAACAAGCAATGATCAACCATACACCAGCAAGTCAAACAGGCACCACCGTTGGATCGTTCGTGCACCCGAGTCTGTACTGTACCATCCTGAATCTTTTCTGGGTGATTGTCAACGATGAGGGCATGAGCTTGCGTCAGGGTGAGCAGAGGAACGGGTTGAGGCCAGGGTGAATGGAGAGTGAAAAGTAGCCCACTTCACCAGGAGGCGAATTTTCGCAGAAAGCCCTGCCACACAGCTGTGTTTGCCTGATCATGCTCAAAAGGCCTGCAATAGGCTATTTCACACAGGGAATTTGTTCACCCATTTGGGACCCCCAGGGAGCCTCAAAATTGGATTTTTTTTGCCGAAGATGGCCTCAGATGGCCCAAAACGACCAATTTTGGGTTCCAGAAAAAAAATCGAAAAGTCTCCCCCTATATTTTGCAGGGTTTTTTGCCGTTTTAAACCCCGTTTTAAACCCCATTTTAAATAATTTAAAACGGCGTTTTAAACTTTAAAACGTTTAAAATGTTTAAAACTCGGTTTCTAACAACACTGGGGGGGGTCGCCCCGCCTTTGTATTGCTGTCTGTGGTGTCATGTCTCATCAGCCTCTTTTGCCGAGTTGTATGCCTGCCCACCCTTCTCCCTCCTGCAGTGACGTTCGGCGGCAGGACACGCCCGACGACTGTCATGTGGGGGAACACGATTCTCACCTTCGGTGGCTGCGTCCACTCCAATGGGTATGTGCCTTCGGACATGACTTGACAACCACTGTAGCTAGACTCTGCATCGTTGGGTTGTACATCGGGGCCTTCACTCGCAATCCCAAAACAAGCGCTCCAACAGCACAGCGTCTCACTGGTGCATCGGGTTTTGTGTCGCACTTATAACATAACAACATCATGCCGATTCAACACACTGTATCACTCAAGTTGAGGGCTGCACGGGGCTAACCATATCAACGTGGCCACATCCCTCCCGCACACACAGGTACGTGAATGACTTCGTGGAGGTTGAGCTCGAGCCCATGTCCCTCCTGCAGATGGGGCGCCTCTTCCTCCTCGAGAATGGGATCTCCCAACGAGAGGGCTTCCCTGCGTCTCTTGTGAAATACATCGACGGTTGATGTGGATGTGCCGCCTGCAGCCACAGCACCCCTGGGCTCTCACGGCTCGCAGACTCCTTGCAGCCGAGGGCCCTTTCCTTGCGCGGCGGCTTTCGGCACCGCCTGCTCAGGCAGGCCTGGATGCAAACGCCGCCATCCATTTCCGCCCTCTGTGGGTCTCAGCCTTCTCTGCGCTGGACTTTCTGAAGGCCTAGCCGCCCGTCTGTGTTTCCGGTGTACTGAAGCCCAGCGTGGCCACACGGGGGCACAACAGGAATGTGGGGCAGGAGTACTGCTGCTCTGCCATGGGGCCAGGTCAGCAGGATGGGAGGGTGGCCTGATGGGGAGGGGTTGTATCCCCTGCGAGGCCTCCGAAAATCATGTGCGATGCAGGTGGCAAGTGTGTGAATGCCTGTTGCCGAGCCCGCACATGTCGCGTGGTATTGGATTTGTTTCGATCGAATGACCATCGGATGAGCAGCAAGGCCGTGCGTGTCATGGCGGGGCTGTTCGTCCGAAGGGCAAATGACAATATCACCCGGACAAATTGTCCCCCCCCCCAGTGTTGTTAGAAACCGAGTTTTAAACATTTTAAACGTTTTAAACGTTTTAAAGTTTAAAACGCCGTTTTAAATTATTTAAAATGGGGTTTAAAACGGGGTTTAAAACGGTAAAAACCCCTGCAAAATATAGGGGGAGACTTTTCGATTTTTTTTTCTGGAACCCAAAATTGGTCGTTTTGGGCCATCTGAGGCCATCTTCGGCAAAAAAATCCAATTTTGAGGCTCCCTGGGGGTCCCAAATGGGTGAACAAATTCCCTGTGTGAAATAGCCTATTGCAGGCCTTTTGAGCATGATCAGGCAAACACAGCTGTGTGGCAGGGCTTTCTGCGAAAATTCGCCTCCTGGTGAAGTGGGCTACTTTTCACTCTCCATTCACCCTGGCCTCAACCCGTTCCTCTGCTCACCCTGACGCAAGCTCATGCCCTCATCGTTGACAATCACCCAGAAAAGATTCAGGATGGTACAGTACAGACTCGGGTGCACGAACGATCCAACGGTGGTGCCTGTTTGACTTGCTGGTGTATGGTTGATCATTGCTTGTTACGTACATTTCGCTTTCTCAGCGCCCCCGCCTTCACCGAAACCCGATGCCCCAACACGAGCGGTGTGGCGCCCGTGGTACTGACCCCTTCGGACCTTAACTCCAGCGGTAGCCGCCGGTTTCTTCAAAGAAACTCATCGATGATGTCCCCCCAGAGTGCAGGTTCCTGCTGCCTACCCACGATCATTAGGGTGCCGAGAGAATGGCTAGGTGA
The DNA here is from genome assembly GCA_963210315.1 of Rhynchopus euleeides. Classification (NCBI taxonomy): domain Eukaryota; phylum Euglenozoa; class Diplonemea; order Diplonemida; family Diplonemidae; genus Rhynchopus; species Rhynchopus euleeides. Next base: position 1,329,743 of record OY723267.1, read on the forward strand.
TCAATAATTGTCCCAAACACTAGCTTGGCAACAGCCAGAGCAACCCCAGGTGGGGCGCAGCCGAGTGCTGCAACCATCGTTCTGACAGCAACAACATCACCTGGCTGTCTTGTTGAACACAGCCGTGATGAAGCTGGCTGCACTTCCTGTTTGGAGTTCGTCGGGATCCGTTCTGCAAAAGTGAAAGTTGGAGGCAAAGAATAGATGACGAGGATGGTTACGCCTTTTGTAGGCTTCTCTCGATCAGAGAAGTCGGGCGTCCATAGGAGAGTAAAGGGAATACACATATGCTCCTCTCAAAGAGGGGCAGGCCAAAGGTAGGCTCCAGGTGGCAACTGGAACTGTGCAACTTTTCCAGAAGGTGCTTCCAGGACTGTCGAAGGAGCTGGTGGAGTTCGCTGGGTCCATTGCCATCCCCATCATGGTGATCCGGCCTTCAACCTGCGACTTTGTATCATGGATTCAGCTCAAAAGGGTGCACATCGAGTGATGCAAGATGAAGATTCGACACTCCAGAAATATGCTGATGTCAAACTGCATTATTCCTGAGAACAACGGAGGGGGTGTGCCAACTGATGCCGGTGCGATTGATGCAACCCTCACCACAACGTCAGTGCCACCTATTTTCCACCAATAATGTGTCCGCTGTGACAGGAATGCAGGAATAATCACCCAGAATATGAGCTGGGGGGCCTCAGGGGGCATGGAAATTTTTTTTTGGCCGAAAAATTTTTTTTTGGTGTGAAAACACCACAGAAACGCCCTGTTTTAACCCCCGTTTTAAACTCCGTTTTAAATTAATTTAAAACGCGTTTTAATTTAAAACATTTAAAACATTTTATTACCGGTCCTGAAACCATTATTACCGGTTTCCTGCAGAAAGTCCATAAGCCAAGAGGTAATAATAAACCACTTTACGAGACTTAAAGGCGATATTATTGACCATTCGGTAATTAAAAAGTTTTTATCAAAACTAGGAAATAAAGCAGTCACAGGAATATAGCCTGGGTTTAGTGACTTCATCCATTATTTACACTCAGCTTTCTTATTACCGCAATATTGAGGGCAATAATGGAAATCTTTATTTCCTGGAAAAAGCGGCTGGGGGCAGGGGCGGTGTGGGGGCGAGGTCCTGGCCAGTTTGCTTGATCCACATTGCTCCTACTCGCTACAACACTTCACAGGGGCTAGAGGGCATCACCTCGGCAGGTTGACGTTCAGATCCACAGTCACCCTGCTCTGGCTTGGCGCTCCCGTCGTCGTCCCCTGTGCAGGCTGGCTTGACATCATGTGCGCGACGTTCCGCTGGTGTGTCGTGGATGCATCAAGGTAGAGCTGCGGCGTCGATTCTCCGCGCCAGCCGAAATGCCTGCGGAGATCCATGGTGGACGCGCCGCCATTGGCCGCTGCCAGCGCGGCGGAGCGTCTCATGCTGTGCCCGGTGTATCCCTCCGGGTCCTTTTCCAGGCACAGCGCAATCTTCCGTGGCAGCCCGTAGAATTGGTTTCGCCCGATGGGCGAAGCGAGGAACGCGCTGCCGGCCTTGTTGATGCGTCTTGCGACAGGCCCCGTCACGAGGTCCGACAGAGAGAGGTGGGCCAGATGGGCCTTGAGGACGTCGTAGAACACAGCTTCTTCGTTCAGCATCTTGGGGACCACAAACGACCGTTCAATCGCGACGCTTCCCTGCTTTGCACCGTAGAACTTCACGCTGATCTGCTCATCTTGGACGGTGATGTTTTCGATCGACAGGTTGCGGAGTTCAACGCAGCGCATCCCACCGAAGAAGGCCAGCACCACAAGCGCACGATCCTGCTTGCTCGCCAGCGACCCGGTGCCCTTGTCCATGTAGTCCTGCAGTTCTTGAAAAGAGAAGGTTTTGGCTTGTTTGGTGGTGTAGCCCTTTGTTTGATTCTTCACGTACTGGTGGAGGCGTGGCATCTTTGTCTTGATCATGTTCCCGTGGACAATCTTGACCTTGAAGTTGATGATGGAGTAGTAGTTCCAGATTGACGATGCGGCAGAACCCCCCTGCAGCTTGGCCTTGAGATAGCCCTTGATGTGCTTCTCGGAGTAGATTGTCTTCATGGAACGAACCCGGGGAGCCTCCTCAGCGACGTACGCCTCGAAGTCAGTCAGTCGATCGGTGTATGCCTTCCTGCTGCGGACTGGCATGAGGTCACCGTCACTTGATGTGCTGCTGCTGCTGTCGCTGTCATGATCGGCGGCGCGGGGCATGATGTGTGTGATGTTGCGTGATCTGTGGAGGTTGTGGCTCTGGTACTACGGAGGCTTTCTGCAGGTAACCGATTATAATGGTTTCAGGACCGTTAACAAACTACCATATAACCGGTCCTAATTGAGTACTTTCTGGATTTCGGGAAATTACGTCCCCTCAGCAAGGTACTCGGGTGTTTTTGTTCCCCTCGGGAAGGCCCTCGGGCTTCGCCCTCGGGCCTTCCCTCGGGGAACAAAACACCCTCGGACCTTGCTTCGGGGACGTAATTACCCTCAATCCATAAAGTACTTTATTATTACCGGTAATAAATAGCTATAAAACGTTTAAAACGTAAAGTTTTAAATGGGGGCTAACAACAATGCCCCCCCCCCTCCCCCCCCCCGGCACGGAGAAACTTAACGTTCGACCCGAATTAGCCAGAGGCCTGGGTGGGGTGGGGTGGTGGTGGCGGAGCCTGCAGCCTTCGCCTTGGGGAGTTTCACAAGCACACACCACACACACACACACAACTCTCCCTTGGGCCACGCTGCCTCTGTGTGGCTGCTTTCTCGGGCCTGTTCGTTGTGTTCACGGCCCACTCCAGCCCCCACCCCACCCCACTCCGCCGTGGTGTTGCCAATGCTCCAACGAGCAGCAACCGATACACACGTGCAGAGATCCAGATGCACACCCTGCTGGACATGCTGGTATCTGCAGGGTTTTGGTGTCGTGGTTCACAACAATGTATACAGTCATCATCGGAGGCATAAGAAGCGGAGGTGCCGTGGCATTTTGGACCAGCCCAATAATGTTCAGACAGAGACGGCTCCTGCTGCAGCGATCCCTTCTGGGGGAAGAAAAGGGGGCCAGCCAGAAAAGCTTCGCGCAGCGCACAGTGCGAAATTCAATGTTCAAAACCAGCTTTTCCGTTTTCAGTTTCTTTTTTTTTTGCAGCCGCCCTTCTCTTCCACCTTCGGTTGTGACGGTGGCAACCCACCTCACGGTCCGCACGCACACAGCAACAATCTGGGCCAGAACCCCGACGGCAATGCAAAGAGGCGGCATCCAACTAAGGCCTGCCGAACATTGTTATTGCGAGCATCGGAAGGGGGGTGGGGGGGAGACGTCCCGAGAAGGTGCAAGTTTGTCAGAAAGCGGGAATGGGGGGCGTTGTGTGGAGAAGGCAGTGTGTGCAGGGGGATATATTCTGCCGCGGTATCAATGGTGTCGGGGCACCGATACAACTCACGGCGAACGCACACGTGGCCCTGCCCCCCCCCCCCTCCCACGCACAAGTTACACAGGCGGGGTATAGAACGCACAGAGTCACTCTGATGCGATCGGCTGGACACACATTGAAGTGGCTGAGGGTTCATCCACTCTAAAAATCCTAAAAACCGTCCACCGCGCACGCTGCCTCCAGCAGCTCAGACAGTCCATGTGTGCAGTCTTGAGATGTAGCATCTACACAATACAAGTGTCTCTTACATTCGCACTGCCACTCCCTATGCCTTTGTGGACGTGCGGAACCTGTTGCGTGTGGTGGGATGATTGGTTGGTCGGAGCGCGCCCATAACCAGAGTACGGGGGCACAGAACACCGCCTTGCTTTGGATGTGTCGCTGATGTGGCACGCACACACCCCCCCCCCCCCTGTGTTGAGGCTACCCAGCCTGAATGCAGCACAAAAGAAGCGTTTTGGCACATACCAGACAACACCGCCCCACTTCGTCCCTGCCAGCACGTCGCACCCCCCGTGGAGCGAGTAGGGGTCCAGAGAGCGGTCAGGGCGCATGTCGTACAGCAGGACAGCAGATCCCTTGCGCGGGAGGACCTGCACGCCCTGCTTGCAGCTGGCAGCCTTGTAGTTGCGGGGCATTGCCGCACCGTTGGCACGCGGCACGGTCGTAGCACCGCCGGCATCGGTGTCGTTGAGGTAGATAAAGAATGTCCCCATACGGTTCGATGCCTGCGGGCCGTACATGTTGGGGTCAAAGTCTGCAAGGGTGGCGGTGGAGGTGGTGTGGTCCCACAATGGCTGTGTGGCAGAAAAGCATGAATAATTGCGTGATTCTTGTGTGAATGATGGCTCGTGCATGATGCCGAACGCTGCTTAAAATATTTCGTTGTGCGAACACCGAGATGACACTCCAAGGTACAGACCCTTCCCCCAAAGACACATGGCTGCATGGCGTCCCCCCACCCTCTCAGTGGGCGATGTACAGAGTTACCCGCCTGCCCCACCCTGCAAGGGCATACAGTCGTGGTGCGAGTCGTAGTGCTGGGTCAGGCCGTACCGCAGCACATTCATCGGCTCGTGCCATGAAATGCCTGTGATGGTGGTGAGCCGCTTCTCGAGCATCGACAACTTGCCGTGCAGATTCACCCACGTCGAGTGCGAGGTGCGGACCTCCTGTGTGGCCGACTGCCCTTTGCTGCCTTTGGTCAGAGCCACCAGCGAGCGCGCCATGTGCGGCTCAGCCTGGCCGATGACGTGGTCGAGCTCCTCATCCGTTGCAATGCGTGGGAAGTACAGCAGCCGCGGTGTCGTCGAGATCGTGACGAACAGCGGGTCCAGCGGGTCGGGATACTTGAAGGCAGGGTTCTGGGGAAGGTTGTACTCCTTGGGCGCGTTGGCCGCATCGACCTTCGAGATGTCGTAGTCTGCAATCAGTTGTCCTGGGTACGGCGTCGCCTTCTTGTCCATGTTGATGTTCAGCCCAAAGAAATCCCACATCCCCGACGTGGGCGCATCCAGGCCTTGCCACTTCTTCATCCCAACGTTCAGGGCATGCCCATGGCGTTCCTCCCCGTGCTCGTTTCCATCCGCAGCACCATGCCCCTGCTCGTGCTGCTGGTGGTGCTGGTGGTGGTGGCTCCTGTGTCCTTCGTGGTGGCGCCACTCCTCGATCGACTCACCCGTTGGGAACACAAAAATAAACCCGAGCATCAGCGACGAACACATCGCAACAGCGATCATCCAGAACAGCGCTGCAGACGGACGCCATGCCATGTTTGCTGGCCCGCCCCTCTGGACGAGCCGCAACCGCAGTGACCGCCTGCAGGGTGATGATTGTCCGCAGCAGAAGGCAACAGTGCAGGGGTGGTGGGGATGAGAGCGCGGACAAGAGAAGCAGTGGAACAGTGGGGCAGCGGGGGATATGCAGAGTGTGCTACACGGCTAGATGGCGCCGGTCTTGAGATCAGGGCCTGCTGGGGAAGAGCGACAGGGTCAGAACAGGAAAAATCGCTTCGAAGGGGTGTCGCCATCAGGCGGTTGGGCAGGCTCGCAATGACCCACATCAATGACGTAGCAGGCGTGCGTGTCACGGTCCTCGAGGTTGAAATGCGACACCTTCATGGGTGGGATGTCAAGGGCGCCCTCTTTGCGTTTCTCCTCCATTATCTCGATCTGTGGCAACGGGCGCATACGGGGGAGCAGCAGGGGCGAGGGTGTGTTGACATGCATGCAGGATGCCTTCGCACTGTGCGAGCTGCGCCAGTGTGACGTCCTGAATTGCTGGGGCGATCAGCCCTCTGCACAGTTCATGCAAACCCCTCCCGCAGAAATTATACAGCGAAGCCGCACAACCCCCCCCCCCCCCCCCGTCACATCGTGACTGCCATAAAAAGACCAGCAACCAAGCAACACCACTGAAACATATCGGCATACCAAGGGCTCGAGCCCGCCTGCGGTGGACCACTCCATGAAATAGGTGAAATGCCCCGAGAGTGCCTCAAAGAAGGTGTTCCTGAACTGAGAGAAGTTGGAAAGCCCGTAGGCTGAGGGGGTAAAGTCCAACACAATGATCTTGCCCCCCTGTGTCACGCGTGCAGCCGACTCCAGCACCGCGATGCGCCGCTTGGGATCAAACTCGTGCAAGCACATCGACATCACTGTGTGGGAGAAAGAGCTTTCTGCAAGGCGGCCCTTCTCCTGCAGGACGGCCGGCAGATCCAACACATCGCGCACCTCGAGCTCGACATTCGTATAACCACGCGACTGCAGCATCCTCTTGGCCTTCTCGGTGGTGTGCGTATCCAGGTCGATGGACAGGATCTTGCCATCCATGTCACGCGTCTCGAAGGCCATCATACGCGCAAGCTCGCCGTTTCCCGTTCCCACGTCAAGGATGTGGGGGGACTGCACACCCCTGAGCTCCTTGCAGACCAGCAGCCGTGTGTAGTATACACTCTTCCCATCGTCATATAAGAAGTAGAGGATTGGGCCCACAAGTACTGCGATCTTGAACAGGAGGTTCATTATACCCGCAAGGGTATTCTTCAGTCCCCCGCCGCGGGAGCGGTTGCCGTTCCACGTAATATCCCACCACGTGGCAAACCCGATCGTCTTGATGACACCCAGTGCTGACTTTTTGGGCGGGCTCTTTTTCAGCTCCACCGCTGCCCTCACATGATCCGACGCGCGCTCCGTGTTGCGTGTTCGGTACATCTCTGCAGCCTTCTGCTCAGCCTTGATGCGGCGCCGTTTGTCCTCGCTCGACTCGTGGCGGCGCTGCTGGAACTTCCCTCCACCCAACACATGGAGAGCCAACGTGCCGCACGGCTGGCGGGAACGGATGAGCATTGTGTACCCCGAACCCTGAAGGAGGTGTGGTGTGTCGAGACATCCCGAGAAGCAGCGCGAGGACGAAGCGTGGGAAAACTGGGGGTGGGTCAACGGGGTTGATCAGTGGCATCCGGTGAACGTTCAGGCTGGTCGGTGGGCTGATCAGCCTGAGCATAAGGCGCAAGGCTATCACCACACCACCACACTCATCACCCATCCGAGCGTTTTTCCTCATCTGGTACACACACACACACCCCTCCCCAAACAAAAAAGAAGGCAGTTGGTGGGACGACCTTCCCTTCCCTCGCGTGTCAAAAGCTATTTTCTTCTAGCTGAAAAAAAACCAAGCTGATGTGTGGGGTTCTTTGTGTTTGTTGACAACGGAACGCATTCTGACCAAGGCACCACAACCACGTGATGCCTTGGCTGCTGCGATGGGATGTTTGCTACATGATGCTGCGCTGAACATCTTCTTATGGGAAGCGGGTGGGTCAACGCCGCACTCCAATGCAGTGTGGATAGGCTAATCGCTTGACGCTGTGTTCCACTTCTGGGGATTCTCTGTTCATTTCTGTATTCGTTTCGAGCGCACCGCACCTCGCTGGATGCGATCGCTTCTTCTTCTAGGCGCAGCACCTCCTTATTCGTTGGAAGCTTCAGGGCCTTCGCTACGGTTTCGAAAACGGGTGATTTTCCACAAATCCACAAACCTTTGACACATGTCCTCCTTTTATAGGATAAAATCACCGAGTTGCGTCCATTTTCCTTCCAATAACGAAGGCACCTTCAGGCGCACAAAATTGTAGCAGAATAGTTTCCATTTCATGACGTAACGTTCTAACGAGACAACGGGTATTTCTTGGTAGCTCCTCTTTGTGGGGCAACGCAACTGAAGCGTGGGCATAGGGAGTGATTCAGACTACATCGCATACAGGTGCAGTAAACGGTTTCAACAAATGTGAGGGATCAGGACCTCCATCGCCTTCTGCATTCGTCATCACTGTGCCTCGGGAAAGGGACAAGGCAGGACACCCATAAAAAAGGTCGGAAGTCGGTGAGTTACAGTAAGTAAAATTCGTGAACAGCCGCAGGAGTCTGGGTGGAGTGGTACGTAGAATGCAGTAGTTCCACGCTCCCCTGCACACATAAATGGGCTACAATCAGTGAAAGGTTGGCACTTCCCCAAAATGCGGGATCCTCACTTGATTACTTCCCGAAACCTGCTGGTGGAGATCTACTTGTACAGTGTGCGGGCACATGCGGTATCCATTTTTCGTTTGAGATCACTGAGACAACGTGGAAATTGAACAAACACACGAGAACGTACTTCTGAAAACCCTCAAATATAGAATAGAGCACGCCGAAGGCGCGCGAGGAAATCGTCCTCCTTTCGCTTTGTGGCAGACACCCTGTCCAGCAACTGTGTGGACAGTTCCGGACTGATTTTGTTGAGCGCACACTTCTGTATCCAAGGCTGTGTTGAGGCCCTGTGAAGTGGCACGAAGGTGTCCAACCTCTAGCTTCAGTGGTACAATTCCCTTCGTTACTTCGCGACTTCGCTACGCTTCGTCGCTCGTAGCTAGTATAAAGTTAGGGGGAGGGGTTGCAGAAAAGCTGGCCTTTTAGCCCTGCGAAACATTTTTCCTTTTCTCTGCCAGATAACACAGCTGCTTTTCAAATTGGTCCAGGTACTGTGAGCACGAGCAGGTATGTTGTGGCCCCTGCGAAGATGCCTTCGTGTTGCTGCCTCAAAACACGCTGCGCGCCGTACGCTCCCCGATGACTCTTTCATTTGCTTCGGACAAAAATACAAAATTTCACCCTCACTGCCCCCCAACCCCCCCCGCCCCCCCCCCCCCCTGAATCCCAGATTTGACCGTGACGTGCAACAGAGGAATTCGCCACTCTCTTCGATCGCCCGCAAGCCATCTCACTTGCGACACACGTGGCAGCTAGTCAGGCAGTTCGCCTCCCTCCCTAACCTTGACCCCGGTCGATCCGCCCATCAGGAGTACACAGACACATCGTGCGCCGTACCCTCAGAGCACATGGGTGAAACTAAGCCTCGGTAGCGTTAGATACCGGCATTCGCATGAGTGGTGCTTCTTGAGGGCAGGGCCGTCAGGCAGGCAAAGCCTGTCTGGAACAGCTAGCACGAATGGGCGGGTGAAGGGGGTTCAGTTTATGACAACACACAATACCACCAACAAGCAGCCCTGATGATTCCTGTTCTAGTCCCGCAGCTGTAGGCACTCTCGCACGGACACTGGATTCAGCTCCGTGCCATCTGCCATCCACTCTGCTGCCCAGGGCAGTTTCAGGAGAGGGTGCCGTCCGTCTCCTGCATCTCGTGCCAGATGTCGTTTAGGAGCGGCTCTTCGAAGCGGTATTCGCTGCTCTTGGGAGCACGTTGGGATGAGGAGGAGGTGGTCTGGCGCAGGGGGAAGGGGGACCCAGGCATCACGACCGCATCCTCGTCGCCAAACTCGTGCTGCATCGCAGCACGCAAGCCGCGCAGCTTGGGACCACGCGCAGTGATCTGGATCTTACTCCGGACCTTTGCCCAGCGCGCGCGTGCCGCACTTTGCTTGGAAGTCGGGTCGTTGATGCTCAGGATCTGCGCATTCGGGGACAGCATGACACGGACCTGGTCGTCGTCAATCCTGAGGGACTGCAGGCCTTCGTAGGTCCGCCCGTCGATGACCACACTCCCGTCCACCAGCAGGTGGTGCATCCCAGCGGGGAGCACGCTGGACTTGCCTTCGTGCACTGTCCCGTCCCCTGTGATCAGCTCGCCCGTCTCGCAGAACTTCACGAGCTCGAAGGTGTTCCATTCGCTGAAGGCGCGCTGCCCGTGAAGGACGACCAGTGCGCTCTCGACTGCTGCTTCTTTGTGGAGCTCGTACCGCAGGAGGGGGTATTTCTCCATGAAGCTGCGCGCCATGTCGGCGGTGTACCACACGAGCTTCATGTCGGTGTCAGCGTAGACCTCTCCGAGAGGGGGGCGGGAGCACAGCACGTTGGACACCCCCAAGCAGTCGCCGCAGCCGAAGAGGAGTGACTTGCCTGACCCGGCGAGGCGCGCACGTGCCACCCCGCTGGCAATGATGTAGAACCCGGAGGCCACGTTATCGCGGGTGACGATGCGGCTGCGTTTGCGCGGCGTGTACACCCGCCCGTTCATCTTAAAGTCCTGCACGCAGTTGAACTCGACGCGGTGCATCCAGCGCACCTCCTCCTGCAGCACCTCGTCCTGCTCTGCAGGCTGCATGTGGCTGTTTGCCTTGGCCAGCTTGTTCATACGCTTCTCCACCACCTTGCGGAGAGCCGTGGCATCGGCAGTGTCGAGCTGCCCCAGGCTCACCATCGAGTCGATTGTGGTGCGTGCCTTGTTCAGAACACTGCGCGCAGCGTGGCGGGACTGGATAGCGACTGCAATCTGTACCCTCTCCGTCGCAAGATCCTGGACGTGGGCGAAGCACCCGGCACGGAGGCTCTTGCAGTGCACCTTGATCTTGTTGGCCTCCTTGCAATCACTCACCAGGCTGTCGATCTTCGCAATCACATCCTCATGCGCAGAGATGAGGCAGTTTGCAACATCGAACCCTGCGGCCCACCTGTCCTCCTTCCAGCTGGTGGAGATCTTCCCCAGCTGGTCGCCGCAGATGGGCAGCGAGAGGGAGAGACCGCCCACCTTCGACGCCCACAGCGACTCCTCCCAATACTTGTTCAGCACGTCTGTCGTGATCAGCTGCCCGGGCTGGCCGCGCGCCCTCTCCACGAACTTGAGGACCCGCGGGATCGTCATGGAGGCGATGAACCCATGCTCATACTGGTGCCACACGCTGCACTTAATCAGCTTGAGGTAGGCATGCCGTGCGTCCTCCTCCAGCGAGATGGCCTCCTGCCGCTCCTCCTCGCTGGGGGAGAAGGGGTTGACGAGCCCCTCGTGGGTGTACCGATTCACTGCCTGCCAGTTGACGTCGCTCAGGACGGGGCTCGTCTTCAGCTCGCGGATCATATCGTGCTGGCTTTCGACCATCTTGTTGAAGCAGGACTCCAGCATCAGCTTCTGCGACAGGGGCACCTTTGCAAGCTGCAGGCGCGACACCACCAGGCGGGAGGACAGCCCGTTGACAACAAGCGTCAGCCCGACGATTGCGATGACGTGCAGGAGGAACTGCGACCCCAGCTTCTCATGGGTGCAGTGGATGGAGGAGTCTCCCGCAACCACAAGGGTGAGGGCAAGGCCAACAGCCCCACGGAGACCACCCCACCACACCAGGACAGCGTTCTTCTTGTCGAGGCGCCAGTTGGACACTTTGAACAGCACGCCGCCCAGGGGGTAGACAAGCAGGATCAGCATCCCCCTCACCACGGTGATGATGGCGTATGCGATGAAGGTGTACATGATGTCCGTTGTGGTGATGCTCTCAAACCTGCTGCTGGAGGCGACCAGGCCCACCAGCATGAAGATCAGCGTGTTGGTGAGGAAAACGGTTGTCTCCCAGAACTCGTGGAGGGTGTGCTCCACCTCGGGCGAGATGGCCTGCCTGTGGTGCGACAGCCACACGCCCAGCACGACAAGCGCCAGCACGCCGGAGACATGGAGGAACCCCTCCGCCACAAAGAAGGTGAGGTAGGCACAGCACAGGGTCACCGTGATCTCGATCAGCGCGTCGTTGAACACCTTTGACAGGCACCACTCTCCGATAACACCAGCGATGAGCCCCACGAGAGGGCCGCCCAAGGCAACCCAGCAGAACTCGCGGAGCGTGTCGAGGGTGAAGTCGTACTCCCCTGTCGGGACGGCACCCTTCAGCAGGTTGAACAGCACAATGGCAGTCCCGTCGTTCATCAGAGACTCCCCCTCGATCAGGGCGGAGATTGAGGCGGGCGCTCCGATCTCCTTCAGGAGGGCGACGACGGCGACAGGGTCTGTTGCGGAGACAATTGCGCCATAGAGGACGCAGGTCACGAAGGACCAGTCGTAGGTGCCGAATCCTGCTGTTGTGAAGAACAGCCTTGCGAGGCCTGCGGTGAGGAAGGTTGCCAACAGGATGCCCGGCCCTGCCAGGACAAGGCAGTAGGAAAGGGTTTTCTTGAAGATATGCCAGTCCAGGCTGAAGGCGCTTTCGAAGATCAGGATGGGGAGGAAGATGTAGAAGATGAGGTGCGGGTCGATCTCCGCAATCGAGATGAACTTCTGCAGGTCGTGCCCCCCGGCGCGCGCGATGCCACCGATGACGATGCCCACGACGAACACGACAATCGTGTAGGGCAGCTTGTTGAGGGGGGGCGTCTGGAAGAAGTGGCGGATCAGCGCCCCCAGCATGAAGGAGAAGAAGATGAAGAAGATAACGTAGGGCGGTTCGTGCGCACCGTGGTCGCCATGGCAGAGGGAATGCAGCTCGCACGTCAGCGCGGCTTCATTGAAGCTGCAGCTGAGCTCAGATGTGGGCGTGGCCTTGGCGAGGCTGTCGTCGCACATGCAGGCGGCTTCATGAGTGTGGTTCTCGTCATGTGACCCGTGCGTCTCGTTCCCTTCGTGGGCAGGATCGTGTGGCCCCCCAGGGACATGTGTATCACCGTCGTGCGGCGGGGCTCCAGGCACATGCGTGGTGTGATCAGCTGGGCCGTGTGGCTGTGTGGGTGCATCGGTGTCTACGCCATGCCCCGGAGGTGCAGGGGAGTCGGGGTGGGGTGTCTCCTCTGCCCCGTGGTGGTCGTCTGTGCTTCCCGTGGGGTCTGTTTTGTTGTCACCGTGGCCAGAGGGGGCCGGCAGGGTGGCATGTGCCCCCCACAGGCAGCCGGCGCACACCGCCAGGCCCACCAGGAACAGGCGGGCCCGCGACATCGTCCTTCGGAGAGGTCAGCCCTGGCAGGGTGGTGGTGTGTTGGCTGAACAGAACCAGGCAAGGAATCGACCAACTGGACCGGGCTATCTAAAACACCGAAAATCATTGGACAAGGATGGTGGTGTCACAACACAAGTGTCACTGCCAGCAGCGCTACAGGAAGACGGAAGAGAGGGGGTGGGGGCGTGGGGAGCAGGGGAGGTGGACTGACACTGAAACTGAAACTCAGCCATGGGGAGGCAGCAGCAGCCGGCACAGGGAAGGGGGGGGGCGGGTGGGTTGCTAGGAAGGGCGAGCAGGGGGGGACACGCCGGCAAGCGCGACACCTCCACACCCACACCACCACCCCCACTCTGCCCTCTGTTCCCCTCCATCCCCGCCCCTGCTCCCTGTGGGGGCACAGTTGCCCCAGAACCAAAAGGCGTCTCTCCGACCACTGTCCGTCTAACCGTGCCACTGCAGGCACCAAGGGGGGGCAACAACCCCACCGCACGCACAGCGCGTGAATCGTTTTGCAGCAGTGCATCCCGCACCGTGCATACCCTGCTTGCTCCTGATGCGATCTCCGCTGTGCCGACACAGACACACATCCCCCGCAGCACTGCGGGCACCGCTCTCTAAGTGCCAGGGTCAGCAGAATACTAAATAACCAGCGCCGCCGCCATTTCCATCGCTTCACGGCACCCGCGAATCGCCCTTGTTTGCGCTCCGCCTGACATTCGACCGTGGGAACGGATCCCGCTCCTTCTCAGAAATCGGGAAGGGCGATCTGAACATCGAGCTGTTGTAGGGATGCATCATCGATTCTTCGGGCCCCACGTCGAAGGGGTTCTGTGTCTCGCGCTGGGCAGGCTTCATCCCCGGGGTGAGGCTGTGAAGGGACGTCAGCTCAGGGATGTTAGAGTACAGATCTTGGAGCGTCTTGGGCGCCGACACCCTTGGTTTCGTCGCAAAAGGCGGTGCGTGCCTTGCGCCTGTCAGCTCAAGAGACAGCGCAGCAGAACGGGCGTTGGTGTCTTCGAACATGCTGTTGAAGCCAGCGCCTCTTGCCTCCGTGAGAAGAGTTTCCGTCCGGAATTCTGACGGAGCATAGTCCCAGTAGTCTGCCTCCCGCGCCTGCATAGCCCTAGCCTTCGACTTGCCGCGGAGCTCGTTGCGCTTCCCTTCAGAGAGGTTCTGCCACTTCGCCTCAAACCTTTCCTTCTTCACATCATTCCACCCCTCCATCTCACGCCGCATCGACTTCGACATCGGGCTGAGATACCTCCCCTCCCCCATATTCTTCGGCATGAACGACTTCAAATGTGCCACGGTGCGCTTCATTGCCCCGCCCACACCCCACCCCCCCCCCCCACCACCACCACCCTCCCTTCCCACCTCTGGCGGTGCGGGTGAGGGGGGGAAAGGCGGGCTCACCCAGCCCTGTGGGAGCAAGCGTGACACTCTCACGCACACAACACATGTGAATCTTCTCATACAATGTCAGGCACACCGAACACCTTGCTCTTGAGGTGATTTCCACTGCCTGACCCTTTACACTCATGAATCTGTGTGTTGAGTGCAGGGCTACACCAAGCGAACTCTGATGCTACCACCCCACCGCCATCCACGTGAGTCTATTTTAGAGCCTAAGAAAACCGCACACCCCTCCTCCTGCTCTTGGATGCGATCTCCGCTGTGCCGACACGCACAGCCCCTGCCCTGGAATACCCTCTCCCACCACCACCACCACCACCCCTGCTTTTGACTTCAATCAGACTTCGTCTCATCGATGAGGCGCAGGAGGAGTGGTGCCCCGATGAGCCGGGCGGCTGCAATCGCCGCAAGCCCCAGCACCACCAGCAGGGGTGTGTGCCTCCCGGGTATGGCGTTGAAGAGCAGCGGCTCCAGCCTCGCTGTGATAACTGTGTGCCGCGAGACGTGGGGCAGCGGGTTGCCCTCGGCTGCGGCATCCACCAGTGCTGTGTATGCTGCACCGCTGCGGCAGGTGAATGCAGCCTTTTCGACGTTCGCCAGACCCCTTGAACTCGCAGCGGTTTCCGAAACCGACACACCGATACGGGCTGGCAGTACCGCTGGGTAGGACACCTTAATTTCATAACGTTGGCCAGGGGTGCAGTCAGGGATTTGCAGCTCAACCGTGCTCGGGACGGGCACCGTGCATACGGTGGACCCCCAATCCTCCTCGAGGCTATACGAAGTGCAACGTGGCTCTCTCAAGGAGAGATCGCCGGCCCCCCCCGCCGCCTCAAAGCACCACACCTCCAACACGGCAAGAGGGGCTGCGAAACCGCATACCACCAACGCTGCCAGGCAACGCATCGGATGGCTGGGCCAGCTGCAGCCGAGGCTCGGAGGGCAAGGTTGAGCGAGGGGAAGGGGTGGTGGTGGGCCGTGCACAGAAAAGAACCCGCAGTTGGGGGGAGGGGGTGTTGCGTGAGTCAAATCGCGTGTATTGTGGCAAATGGTGTAAGTTGGGCCCTGCTGCGGCAGGTGTAGGCTGCATGGGGGGTGCCGCTGTGCACATCAAGGCAAATTCAAGGAGGGGTGGGGGGATGGGGGGAGGGGGGGGGGTGGGGGGGTGGGGTGGGGGATAAGTGACATCATCCGCCGCCAAACACAACTTCGCTCTATCCCTTTTTTGATCTACTTTTCTCTAAAATACCACCAGTATTTTGTTTTTGCAGCCCTCCCCACCCCCACCTCCACCAGGAATTAATTCTCTTCTGTTGATGTGTTGCAGGATCACCATGCCAGTGAGGCGAACGCATTTGTCACTGGGAAGGCGATATTCCCACGGTTCTTCAACGCAAGTAGTCCATTCCCCCACCCCCCCAGCAGACCGACATCCTGATGTACAAGACGCACAGCTAAATCTAGATTTCTTTTGTTTCTGCTTCTGTAGGCAGGCGGAAGGGGGTGAGGAGGGAGGGGACAAACGAGAGAGAGAGAGAAGGAGAGAGAAAATGGAGAGAAGCAACCCCGTCGAGGCAAAAAAAATGCATTTGCCGCAAGGAATCACTCCTTCCCCCCCGCTCCCCCCCACCCCCCCCCCTTGGCTTGGCTCGAAAAATCAAGCCACGGCAACACAGGGCTTCCCCATGCTGCCCAGAGTGGCGAGGCCCCGTCCCTCCCTTCCCTCCCCTCCCCGCCTCTGCCAAACACAATAACACGCACCACCCAAAAGAAACTGTCCTGGAGAACGTCTTGTTTGCCTCCATCTAAAGAGCAGCTTTCGGGGGCATGTCTACGTCATGAGCTGATGAAGGGACAGGTTTGCCTCGTGGCGGTGGCAATGGGTGCAATGTGGCGGGGTCAGATGTGATGTAGGAGAGTGGGGTGGTACCTCTTTTTGCTCGGAAAAGTGCAGTAATAAAAAATGCCCGGCTTCCTTAAAAATATATTTAGGCGGCGAGGGGGCACTCTCGCACTGTCAAGCTTAGCTCTCTTCCCTCCTCTCCAGCAACACAGTTGCCCCCCCAGAGCCACCACCCACCACCCCCTGTCCCCACTTCCTTGATTTTGTTTGAATTCTAATGAAAAAAACAAGAAGGGTGTGGGATTGGACGGGACGGGAAAGGGGGAAAGGGGGGTCGATTTGAATTGATTGGTTTTGACAACTGTGATCTTTGTTGGGGGGGGGGGGTGCAGATGTAACTTCGCGGGTGGGGGGAAGGGGTGGGGTGGTGGGTTCAGGAAGTGAGGCATCGCATGGCACACTTTAAAATAAAGATCGGGTGGCAACTTTGAACGATTTGAACAATTATTGCCTCGGTGTTTTGTCAGACGCTCCATTCACAGATGAATCTTGCACATCCATTGTCTGGGCCGTGAACACACAGATGTTGCAAATATCTGAAATAGGCACAGAAGGCTGAGCAACGAATGGGTTCAGCCCAGACAGACCCTCCCAAGGCATAGCAGCTTGTCCGACCCCCCAGTCTTCTCTGCAGCAGTGGAGCACACACACCGAGCACCGCTCTGCAGCTCTATGCACGCGACACTGCCGACGCACACAAAGTGACCTGTACCCCTTCAGAACTCAGAGTGGGGAGGTCACTCACACACACATATTGCAGTTGTGGCACCAGGTGGGGAGGGTGGGCATGGTCACTCTATCGAACATCGACGGCGAAAGGGGCCTTTGTGCAGGGAAAAATATCACTCAAAATAACGGAAAAGGTGGCCCACCTTTTCCGTTACTTTTGATAATTATTCCCTGCTTTGTGACCCTGGCAAGGCTATTTTTTTCCAACTTCTGTTAGGACGAGCACAGCCCATGCAGCCCTCAACCCTGCCGACCTGAAGAGCCCCTCCCTCGGCACGACCAAACTCCATACCCGGCCTGAGACACTGCCAGCCCGTTGCGCAAGGGCTGCATAAAGCGCGGGTGTGGAGGTGGAGGAAAGAAGGGCACGCATCGGTGCTGAACCATCGCCATGTCAAAGCGCAAGCAGGCATGACGTGTTGGCGCGAAGGGTGGTGAGCGGGTGAAAAATACGGAGCACCGACAGAACCCAAGGCGAAACCAAGGCGTGGGGGCTGCCTGCCCGTTCGCTTTTCTTCCACACACCAGGAGAGGGAAAAATAGCGCACGTATCGCACACACTTTAGGTGGGGGGGGGGGGTAGTGAAGTAGAAGTAGTAAAGGGAAACCACAAGGACGGTCTCCCTTTATTCGCTATGCAGGCTGTGTCCGAAATCCAGTGCTAGACGTGGGGGAGGGGGGGCAGGCCACGCTTGTACCCCACCCCCACGCACAGCTCCACCAGCCCCAGGGCATGACGCGGGGAATCCACACGAGTTTCTGTGTGGGGGAAGACCGAGGGTGGGCCACTGTCACCACCAGCAGCAGCACCTCACACCCCGCCCCCACCCCCCCCCCCTCTCCTCCGTACGCTCAACAATTAGCAGAGATCCGGAGAATATGATGCGTGCTGGTTTGCGGGGGGTGAGTGGGAAAATGTAGACTCTATACAAAAAATGATTGGTAGGTGATGGGGGAGGTTGATGGGGTGTCGCAAAATATACAACTGTGAGGTGTGTCGGGGGGGGGGGGGGGGGGTTGTGAGGATATTTTTTCTCGTACAGGATCCGTTCGATAGATAAAAACTAAATGGGTAAAAGGGGGGAGAGAAAGAGAGAGAGAATCGAAACGGGCGCATTTTTGGGGCAACTCATACTCGTCTGGCTCGCACACAGGAAAAATAAAAGAGAGGAGACGGCAGGATACTAAGTGTGTAGAGGAAAAAAAGGAATCACTCCCCCCCATGCAATGTCGCGTCCTGCACTTCCGCATGTATTGCCCTACACAAGCGCACTGTGACCCCTTACCTTACCCGCCTCCTGGATCTGGTTCCACTATGGGCCACCCCACCTTGTCCCGTTCTCCCCAGACTGGGTGCGCCAGACGCGGTGCGAATCCTGTTTTCTTTTCAACAATCTTCAGCATTTTTTTGAGAGTTGTGCTCTCACAATGCAGGAAACTGTGCCCGGCAAATCCTTGCAGAACACTGCCACGCGACCGGCGCGTGTGGGTGGTCTTGCTATCGACGAGCTAACAACGCTTAGCAGCCCCCCGGCGAGAGGGTCACATGGAGAGTGTTTGATTGGCACACATGATTTTCTTTGGCATCGACAATCACCAGGTGCACTTGATCTGTCCCACTGATGGTTCTGAGACAGGGGGGGGAGGAGGGGCAACGGTGTAACCGCAAGTCGGGGCAATATGAGGGTGGATGGGTGGGGGTTGGGGGGGGGGGGGGCAACAGTGATATGTGATGAAAAGGAAAACATCCCCCCCCCCCCCCGTAGGGGGGGTCAAATGCCACCCTTTTACGTGGACAAACACGATTTTTCAAAAAACCGGCGCAGAGGCCCCAAAGCCCCCGTAAACCCTCCAAACCCCCCCAGATCGGTCCGGAAACCCATCGAACCCCACTTTTCCACCATTCCGGGCACCTCAGGTGCCCGAATTGGGGTACCTAATTTTTGTGCCACCGTTTGGTACCGTACAGTGCCACTGTGTGGGAGGTTGGAAAAGAAAATGCCCCAACACACCACATCTGAGGGTTGCAATGCATGTTGCTTGCCAACCACGTCATCCGGTGGGTGTCAGGCGCTATGTAGGTGGCATTAGCCAGGTCTTCGATGTGTTCTGGCTTGTATATATACCTCCCTGCCACCATGCACCGGGAGGCTGCCTGTAGGTACGGAACAGTCCAGATGGTCGTGTGATTCCTGTGCAGCAGTGCTCCACAACCGGGATGTGTTGACAACGACTGTTGCAACACGAGCTGTACATTCCGGGAACACATGAAGTGCGCTGTCGTGGTACCCATTGTGCCAGAATTGGTAGTTGCTGCGGTCTACTTTGCCTGGCCCAAGAGCACTGGTACTGAACGGTGCAATATGCGTGGCGAGGTGAATACAACGGAAGCGCGCAAAGTCAATACAGCTCTCGGATGGCGGGTGGTGGTGCCACTAGTGTGTGACGTTCACTCGAGGATACAACGCATCACAATGAATCAGCAACCGTGGACCGAGTACAATACGCTCTCTGTGGCTGGTGTGGGGGACAAAGGCAGTGCCTGTGCCGCAGGCAGGGAGGTATATATACAAGCCAGAACACATCGAAGACCTGGCTAATGCCACCTACATAGCGCCTGACACCCACCGGATGACGTGGTTGGCAAGCAACATGCATTGCAACCCTCAGATGTGGTGTGTTGGGGCATTTTCTTTTCCAACCTCCCACACAGTGGCACTGTACGGTACCAAACGGTGGCACAAAATTTAGGTACCCCAATTCGGGCACCTGAGGTGCCCGGAATGGTGGAAAAGTGGGGTTCGATGGGTTTCCGGACCGATCTGGGGGGGTTTGGAGGGTTTACGGGGGCTTTGGGGCCTCTGCGCCGGTTTTTTGAAAAATCGTGTTTGTCACCCCCATTTGACCCCCCCTACCCCCCCCCCCCCCCGCCCCTCGTCGAAAAAAACAGCAAAAATTGAAGCAGAATGGGGGGGGGGGGTGTGAGGGGCTAGGCTTTGGGCATACACTACGAGGCTCAGCTTGTCCTTCCCCCCCTCTCTCTCTCGTATCTAATACAATCTACAGGGGAATAGCCGCCTCCCAACAGCCTCGGTAACAGGTATGTGTGCGACCTGGGGTCGCCAAAAAAAGGACTCGTCTGCCTCCAAGACAGACAGGGAATAAATCAAAATAATGTGGGCAGGCCTGTCGCTAACTTTTCGATTTTGGAGATTTGGTGGGTTGACGCTCCTGTTTTGGGGGGGGATCAGGGGGGAAAACACTAGGGGTCAATTTTTCTCGCGCGCGCTTCGCGCGCGCTCGTGTTGTTGCCAATTTTTCCCATCGGTGGACCACTAGGTGGGCACGGTGTGAGGCGCTGGGTTCCTTCCGTGGTTCCTCTCCCGCTCGCGCCGTCGGGTGCCGGAGGAAACCAAAAAATGGCTTTCGGGACCATGATTTCGACGCTGCCCCCTGATATGCCACGGCCGTCAAAGCGCAAGGACTTGGTTACTAGACGGGCACGCGAGATAGGGGGGCTGGGGGGCAGAGCCCCCCAGCCGCCGGAGGCCACGGTAGTGAACATCTGTTCATTGTGGGCGTACAGATTCTGTGTGAGTTGGCTGTGTCCCCCTGAGGCGACTGGAGTGGTTGGATTCCCTGACCCGGTGGGAATCGAATGACTTGAGTACGAGACACACGCCACAGGGGGGTCTGGGGGGCGGAGCCCCCCAGCCGCCGGAGGCCACGGTAGTGATCATCTGTTCCTGCAAAACCATACTCTCTTCGACGTCGACCCAGTGAAAGTGGGTTGACGCTTGGTCGACGCTTGGTGAGCGTCGACCCAGTGTAATAAATGGGTTGACGCTTGGTCCAGGCTTGAATGGCAACCCAGTTCCACTGGGTCGACGCTCCAAGCCTCGACCAAGCGTGAACCCAGTCCACTGGGTCGACGCTGGGTCGACGCTTTTTTATGGGGGGGGAAACCCAAAATCACTGGGTCGACGGTCGACGCTTAGCGACATGCCTGTAATGTGGGGGGGGGGGTAGGGGGGGGGGGTATGCAAAGAGTGGCTGTGTTAGTTTTTGTTTGTTTGATTCTTCTCCAAAATATAACAAGCACGGGTGTGTGTTGCGTGTGTGCGTATGTTGGGGGGAGGGGGGGAAAGCCCAGTTTGACCACTCCCGCCACTACACCGTGACAGGAGAAGGGGCAACACGGCGTCAATACACAAAGACCCCCCCACCCATTATCAGGCAGTAGCGTGATGGTCACACGGGAGGCGCGGGGATAAGCCTCGTTGTTTGCAGGGTTCACGCGAGCGGGAGCGGTGGGTGGGTGGGGATGGGGGGGGGGTAAGGAAAGGTCGTCTTTCAAAGGTGTGAAATAGTTGATTGTTAGGGGAGATGGTGGTGGTGGGGAGGGGGGGGGGATCAGTTCATGTTTGTCGCAGGAGCGAGGGGAGCGGATGGGGGTAGAGGGGGGGGGGGGGGCTAAAAACGAGCAGGTCCCAATACAATAAGAAAACATACACTTTTTTTTCCTTATCTTCCAAAAGGGGCTCTCCTCGCAACTGGGAAGTCGCTAGGAGGGCAACAACTGTGGCCGCTTGAAATCGCTCCCCACCTTGCATGCATCGTTTGCTTGGGCAAAACGACACGCGTAAAAGTGACATGATCGCGTGGAGATACGACACAGCCCACAGGGCTCAGCGAGTGGCTGTGGCAGAAGTCGGGGGTGGGGAGGTAGGTGATCTGTTTAACCAGGAGAGAGAGAGGGGGTGTGGGGGGTGGGGCGAGGGGCGCGCAAATGAACTTCACCTTCATTCAGCACAAACCTTGTGATTCTGAAGGAAATTCCTCACACACAGTGATGGGACATCATGCGCTGGGTCTTTTGAATCTGTCAAAAAAGATATCCCCATCTGCCGGAATGTGTTGTTTCTTTTCGTTGGAACACAGACCCGACCCGACCCTACCCTTTGCATGCATTACCCCGTCTGATGAAGCGGTGCGAGCGGAGGGGTGCAAGGGGGTCGCAGGATCCAGCAGAAAACACAACACAAACCGCAGAAAAGCCCCCTCCCCCCCCCCCCCCAGTTGGCTACGCCGAGCTGAAGACACCGTCTCACCCTATGATGACGATACATCACGCAGGCACATCACACGATAGGGGTTTCTTGCGGATTCCTTCCCGTTTTGCCGTGCTGGTGAGCACCACGTGGTGGCGGGGCAGCGCCAACACGCCTCCCCTGTTCACTGTGATAGTATTCCCGACGAAACGTTTCCCCCCCCCCCTCAAAAAGCTTGCCTTGCAACAGCCCCCGCCCCGCCTTATTACCCCATTGGGCGACACAGAGAAAGGCGCTGCGGGCATGGCAGCAGGGAAGCCTAAGGAAGCAACAAGCCTTGCACACTGGGTGACCGGTAAACCCGGTGCGTAAGAACGGCAATTTGGAATCATCCACCTGGAAAGAAGGCGAGGGGATGTGGGGTGTGGGGGAGGGGTGGGGGCGTGGTTGGGCATCGGAAGCAGGGGATAAGATAGGTCTGGTTTTCCGGTTTTCAAAACCAGGGTTTCCCGGTTCCCGGTTTTCTGGAAAAAAAAAAGGTCGATCTCATTTTTGGCGGTTTTTTTTGTGACTTTGGGACAGTAAAACAGTCAGAAAAAACGCCATAAAAAAATAGAAAGTGACCCCATCGTGATCCGCACAGAGCTCAAATAGTCCAAAGAAGGCAGAGAAGCGGAGAAGAAAAAATGGACCTAGCGGGTGGCCCGGTGGGGCCCGGTGGGTGGTGATGCCCTCGTCATGCAGGCCTCTTCTGTTTTGAAGGTGCACACATGGTGGACTCCAGCCACCCTAGCGAGTGTCTAAGAGGGAGTCTAAGACTGCAGTCTGTACTGGAGACGGGAGTCTATTTTCCAGCTAATTTACGACTCCCGCTAGTTGAGACTCATGGGAGACACACGGTGTACTCCAGCGGAGGTAGGGTAACCTCCGCTGGAGTTCACCGTGTCGTCTGCCTCTGTGCAGCGTCACTCGGTGCCATCGAATACATGGCGACAGCCCACCAACTCGAGACAGATCTGCTTGTCTGGAGGGCTGAGACGAGAACACGAACGACTTTCAAGCAATCTTGAAGGTCGCCAAGCCTATTGGGGGCAACTAACAGATGAGATTTGTTTGTTGCCTGTCGTCACAGCTAGGTGCCCATTTCCTCGATAACGGAATGTGTGCAGAGATCTCGTGGACCCTTTGGCCATTCTGTCGTGCACCCACTCCACCCACAACGCACACCTGTCACGAGTGGTCGCTCCCCCGTCCTCCTCCACCCTGAAGGTTGAACCCTCAAGGACCAGTGATCTCCTGCTGGCCGGGCTGCGATACAGCGAAGCCTTCCTACTTACAAGCGAATCCAGACTGTAGGGAACAGATGATCACTACCGTGGCCTCCGGCGGCTGGGGGGCTCCGCCCCCCAGACCCCCCTGCGTAAAAAAATTGCACCAGACCGGTTTTTTGGCCGAGAGTCCAAACTTTCAAAGCAGCTGCTGCGCCTGCCCCACCAAGCAGCCTCAGTACGACAGGACGCGCGCAGGCACCGGGCCCTCTCAGATTCTGGGAGGGTTTGCGCGGGTCGCGCGCGCCGAAGGCGCGCGCGAAAAATTTTCAAAACCAGAAAAACCGGAAAACGGCGCCAGAAAAAAAGTCTATCTTATACCCTGATCGGAAGGGTCATCGTGAAAAAAAATAAGTCTTTGTGGGGGTCTTCGCTGGTCGACAAACTTCGACAAACTTCGTCAGTTTTCAGCCAATTCAACAGGAAATGCACCAAAATGCACTGACGATCACCCCGTAGCGAAGACCCCCTGTGGGAGAGTTACCCATATGGGTTGGGGTGTGGAAAACCCCGTACGCTTCGCCGCAGAATTCCCCCCCACCAGGTGAGGGGGTCTTCTGCACCCATATATTAACGTGCCGGTGGTGAAATGCTGTGGGTCAAGACTCGCTGCTGTAGGGTTCGTCCCTAAAAGCTGTTCATCCCACGCTCTGATTTGTGTTGTCGCTGCGGCAGCCAAAAGCTGCCGTGCAGAGAGAGGAGATCCAGCACTCCGCCTGACACTTTGTTCCATTCTTTGATTTTTCACACCCAGTCATGGTTGCATAGCGGCCGTTTTAAAAAATCCCTTGTATTTTGTGGACTTGCAAAAACGGCCGCTGATTTTCAGCATTTTAAAAAACGGCCGTTTTTTTTACCTGGGAATTTTGTATGGGGCGTGGGTCAGCAGGCGAGATCCCACCACCAGGAGTGCCTCCCCACTGCAAGGGATACCCTGCAGCAAGCATTGTGAGCGCGCCTTCAAGTATGATGCGAAGAGTTCAGACTTCGTGGACCACTTTGACGGACCGCGCCATATCAAGAAGAAGAACGCAGCGTTGAAAGTGCAGAGCCAGGGAAACAGCTGGCGCTGTTGGAGTGCGATACCCTCAGTGGCAGGCTTGCAACTTCGGATCGCCCGGGGTGCGTTGTTCACCGGATCACCGGATCACCGGCTGGCATGGTGCATGATGCTGTCAAGAAGTGTGTCCCGAGGAGGGGCTGAACCTGGTTGCGGCCAATCTAGGCACGTGTGTCGTGGATGACCGTGCAGGCAGAGGTGGGTGTCGCTCACTGGCATCAGGGCTCTTCCGACAGAGCTTTCCCTTGATATCGGCGACAGCACCCCGGATGAGAAGGACACCGCCTTCGCTGATTTCTTCCCGAAGGCACGGGCAATCATCCCGGGCAATATGCAGCACCAGCTGGATGGGTTCACGACCGCACTGGCGCTGAAGGATGTGCTGTGCCACATCTCTGATGCAGCTGAGAGGGAGAAGCAGGCGAGCAAGACGGCACCACCAGCTGTGCGATCCCGCTTCTCTCCGACACACGCTCATTGCACCGCTTGAGTGGATCTGCACCTTGCACCACGTCCCCGGGCATTTATACAATCTTCCTGGCCCGTGAGCTGCGGGACAGCGGCCCTGCTACGTGTGCGGCGCTTCTGCGGTTGGCAGAGATGCCCACGAAATCGCTGGGCTGGAGTCCCACCTGCAGGCCGCCGTCCGCCTGACGGCACCCCTCGCATCGCTGCTCCAGAAGTACTGCGACGCGCAGCTGGGTGTGCCCAACGGCGTGCCCCTGTCGACGCAGTGCACACCGACATTGAGTCGTAGGGGTGTCAGAACTCCGGTGCCACGTCCCCTCTGTTTCGGGGAGGTCACGAGCAGGGCCTGGGTGATCTACGACAAGGCCATCACGTTCCGAGGGTGTGTTGGATTTCTGGGACAACCCGGGGCGAACCGGGCTGCTACACTCCTCTCTGCTCTCGGGTGTCTGCTGCTTGTCGAGTGACAGGCAGGGCGGAAGCCATTTTTCTTTGTGCAGTCGAGAGAGAATTGCAGTGCCCAATGTCATGTGTAGGCAACAGGGAGTTGTCAAGTGTGTTTCCTCAGCTCGGTACGGTAAGCAGGAGGCGAATCTCCAAAGGAAAATAGGAGGGGGAAAAAAACGGCCGTTTTTTCGCCAACAAAACATGAAAACGGCCGTTTTTATATTTCGGTAGCGGGAACTGAGGTAGTGAATTCTCAGAAAAACCACTCCCTCCATGACGGCCGTTATGACACTATGCCCAGTGATTTTTTAATCGAATCATTCACGCAGGTTCCTTCTTAGATATTTTTTTCCTTCGCTGTGTTCCTCGTTCACACTATTGTTTTAAGCAGGCCACCTCCCTGGACTCTTTGTGATAGCAAAAGGCGCAAACCACAATAGTGGCAACTGCATCAGCCCAATGATGTCCCTGAGGCGGCCTGTATCCGCAGGATCGGGGCGAGGTTTTGCATAACCCCCTATCGTTCGTTACATCAACACACCCACTGCAGGCCTGTGGCCCCCCTTCATCCGCCACACAGGCTTTAATGTGGCTTCTACCTTTCGGGGAGTGAAGCTTACACAGGACAGGCTGTACGCTCCCCCATCCCCAGAAAATCGTTCAAATGTCAACGGCGGGAGCTATCTGCACGCAGGACAGACTTTGCCTCATGCATTGGGGGGTGGCATTGTTCCAGATCCTTTGAAGGCGGGGGTGGGAAGGAGGGAGGGGGGGGGGGCAGTGATGTAGAAGCAAGGCACAGAAACGACCTCCACTTACTGGGGGGGGTCGAATATAAGATGTACATCTTATAATATGCGTGTACGGGAGCCATAATTTGCATTTTTAAACCCCGTGCCTGGAATTTTGACCGAGTTAGATAAAATTTTCAGTGCAATCCTGCAGCACCTCCCCCCTATATTTTTAGGTTTTCTTAACCCAATGGTCGAAATCTTCGACATAGTAGAAATCCCGGGGACATGTCGAATTCGAAATTTTTGGGTCAAAAATTTTTCGACTTTCTGAGGCCAAAAACCGGTGTTCCTGGACCCATATGTCAGATATGGAGGACATACCGTATTCGGAAAAATACTGGAACGGAAAAATGCTGGAACGGATTTTTTCTGGAACGGAAAATAACTGGAACAAACCCGAGTTTTCGAAACTTGGAACATTATTCCGTTCCAGTATTTTTCCGTTCCAGAATTAGAGTATGGGGGAAATTGGCGGGTACTTGTCAGTTTTTCGGGCACATGTGAATCCCACCTCACCCCACCCCATGCCATGGTGGAGGATGGTGGGCCAGCATACCCTTGGGAAAGTACCCGACTCCCAGAAAACGGCCAAGTCCGCGCAGACCCCCCAGAACAATTCTGGAACGGAAAATAACTGGAACAAATGGGGTCTCGGCTGGAACTTGGAACATTATTCCGTTCCAGTATTTTTCCGAATACGGTAATAAAAATCCAGAGTGACTTAGAGGAGCGCGGGACATTTTTTTTGGGTACGTGGCTGGGGACCCCTATTTTGGGGGATTTCCCGTAGGTGAAAAATAGCGTTTTTCCGATTTTAATTCACTCTGGGGGCACCTCCGGGGCCATATTTTGCATTTTCAGACAGGGTACCTATACCCTACAAACCCGATTTTCGGGTTTTTTGGCCATTTTTTGGCCTTGTACGAAAAAAATTTTTTTTTGGACAAAGTTCCAGGCACAGGGTTTCAAAAAACATAAAATTTGCCCATATTTGAACACATTTGAACATAAGATGTACATCTTATGTTCAAATTTCGCTTTTTTATGGCAGTTTCCAGTGCCTAGTGGACACTGTAAACAGAAAAGTCGAATATAAGATGTACATCTTATATTCCATTTATATTTTGGGATTTCAAAATACATCTTATATTCGCGTATCCGTCAGGTGGACCACCGGGTGGGGAGAGATCCGGTGTGAGGCACTTGGGTCCGTCCAGGTGGGCAGGGGGAACCTGGGGGCGGGGGGCCTCAAAACCCGTCTACCAGTGCCGCTTCTAATCTCGTCGGTCTTGTCCCAACCACCACCAGCCAGCCCAGAACGCCCTGACGCTGCGACCTCGTTATATTCAAGGTACATCTTGTATTCGAGGTACATCTTATATTCGACCCCCCCCCCAGTAAGTTGCAGGTTGAATGGGGGTTTGGTTGGTTATGTGTTTGTTACTGTTTGTTCTCAGCGGCTGCACCGAGGGGGGGGGGGGGCTGGCGTGCAAACAAAAAGATCAGGCTGCTGTTTGGTTGCGCGCAAAAAAAATATGGGGCGTGACGCCGAACCACACTCACACACTGCGCTTGGCCTGATGAAGGTGGCACTGGTGGCACTGCTCCATACAACCACATTGCATCAGGGCAGAACAGATCCAATACAAAGGCTCAGCCCCACTCCCAAACATGCGGCAACCCGCCTATCCTTTTCATGTTGGCAGCATCGTGATGAAACAAAGAAACCAGCCCGTCTCGGCATATTCACTTTCCTTCGTGAAGAGATACACACATGTTGATTTTTTTTTCGGACGTAGAGGGGAGTGGGGGGTGTGGGGTGGAGTGGGGGGGTAGTAGCAAAAGCGGGGATGAGGAGTCAGCCACGCAAGCGGGTGCAGCATCATGAAAGGGGAAAGGCTGGCTGCGGGGGGAAAAAAAGAGAGAAAATGGGCCGACACATAGTTTTTTCTTTCACCCAGGTCAAGGCGAGAGGGGGTGGGGGGTGGCGGTGGTGGTGCATTCTTCGTTTGTACGAACGGTGCGCACCAAACGTGTCAGGGGAGACTTCCAGTCTGAAGAAGCCACATTTTTGTTTTCATCAAAAATGTGGCACCATCTTGCTGTATTGAGGCATCTCTTGTGCCAAGCAAATTTGGGGGCGAGGGAGGGGGGCGGGGGGGGGCTTCCTGCTGCAAATCAGCATGGCGTTGCGGCACCCCAACAAACAAAAGATGAGCAGCAAGTCAACATGAATGGGAGACGAGAGGGCGAGGCCCCTGCACGCGCTGTCATGCGCAGCTTGTATATTTTTTTGAATCCATGTTGGCTGCACAGCTGCCTGCTGTAGAATCGAAAGGGGTGGGCCGGTGGAGATGTGCACCAGTTGAGAACACATAAAAAAAGCACCACAGCAAGCAGTGCACTGCACCTTTTGGCTCATACTAAGAGTGGGGTGGGCAGCGCCCTGTTTGGGCCACGTGTGAAGAAGCAGCGAAAGCACCGACAGCGAGCACACCGCGACAGACAGAGACAGGCGTGGAGAGATGGAGAGAGAAGAGGCAAAAGCGCAAACGTGAACCACCACACTCAGCATCCTTCCCAGTGTGATGGGGAGGGGGGCGCGGGGAGGGGGGAGGTGACTGTTCGACCCTTGCGGGTAGGACGTCACCTTGGATGGCTCAGTCTTGCTCCGAACTGCAACCCTCCCTGAAGGCCTGCTAAAGGATAGGGGTCTGTAGAAGGGCGCAGATATATTCGGTTTGGAGGGATGGCTGGCTCTGTTCATGGTGGCTGGTGTCACGCCAGGATGTCCCCAGGGGGGGTGGGTGGGTATAAAAATGAAGAAATATATGGTGTTGCTGAAAGGCCCAAATTGCGTAGTTCGTGCGTAGTTTTGCGTAGTTTGTGCGTACATTGTGCATAAGCAATAATGCCACTTTTTTATTCTCTCCAGTGGGAAGTACGCTACCTCCAATACAGAGCCCAGACTGCACCAACACTACCACCGGCCTCGTCCCAGACCTTGTGGTGCCCATTTCCTGATGTCGGGGCCCTCCATGTATCCCAAATATCCACCCAGGCCCTCTGGTTTGCAGGAAGTCACTCTTCTGACTGCTGCGGAAGGACCTGTCTCTGGAGGCCTTAGGAGCCTGGCTCGAGACTCACCAAACTAGGTTGTCCGAGTCTCGAACCTCGGAAGACACATCAGTCAGCCCTCGCCCAGCTGCAGCGTTTGTTTGTCTGTACCTGGGACCAACAGATGACAACGCACCCTCAAGACAAGCCATAGCTCACTTGACAGTGGGTGAAGGCTAATGACACTGCTTGCGAAACCCCTTATCACTACAGAGCCGAGACTGTACCAAAACACCCTCGAAAGGGGCCCCCTACTCGGGTGTTCAAAACCCCGTTCCTTTGACTATTTGGAATCTGTGCGGATCGTAGCGGGGTCATTTCTGTGGTCGAGCTGTCAAGCTTCGTCCGTGAAACGTGGGTCTGGTTCAGGGGCTGGTCATAGGATGTGACTGAGAGGCAACCACACCAGCCCACCCAGCGGGACCCCCTCCTTGGGTATTCCAAAAACCCGTAAATTTGGAACGTTTGGGGTCTGTGCGGATCGCAGTGGGGTCGTTTTGGCCATGGGGTGTCCATTTACACCTCTTACTGGGAACACCAATTGGGTGAAAACACCCCCCCCCCTCATACCCCCCTACCCCCCGACTACTCGGGGGTAGGGGGGCCTGTAGAGGGCACACATTGTGATTTTTCGGCAAACAAACCTGTTTCTTTGCACGATACAGGTGATTCAGAGTGGTCCCTGACTGGGATTCGAAAAATTTCGGCATTTTTTCAGCCTTTTTGAGCTAATTACTGGTCCCGCCCCAGTACAAAATAAAAAAGTGACATTACGAGGCCATATTGCGTAGTTCGTGCGTACTTGTGCGTAGTTCGTGCGCACATCATGCGAAGCACTTTCAGCAACACCAATATATGAATATTTTTGACACGGGTTAAGTCTCAGCGACGAAGCCAACGACATCACACACACCCACCACACCCACCCATCGGCATGGACGAACTCCGATGTGTTTGGGTGCGCGCTTTTTGGGAGATCCGCCGATTGTGACGACCAAACGCAACTGGCACTCTGTGCTGCCGGATATGACGGCCTTTGCAACTGTTTTTAGTGAACAGCAAATTATGAAAAAGAGGTTATTTCGAATCACACGGCGCCCGTGGGGGGGGAGGGGAAGGGGGGCACCCACACACACACACGTGCATCATGTTTGGAAAGCGTCGGTGGGGAACTGGTAGAGGCTAGCAGGCAGGCAGGCAGGCAACCCGCCCTTCAGACCCAGAGTCAGCACGCCGCATTATTGGGTTTTCCTCTTTCTGTCGACCTGGCCTTCCAATTAATGGGATGCTGCTTCTACAGACCGCAGGCGGCAGATACAAAGGGGGGGGAGGGGTCTACAGAAGAAGAAAATAGCGGCAGATCACCGAGGCTTGCGTTTTGCACATTCGGGGGGGGGGGGGGGGTGAGCCGGTCTAAAGAAAGCTCAATGCCAATGGGTTTTTCAGTGCCAGCCAGTGCCCAAAATTAGGCAGGTCGCTCGAGCAGCATCCACTCATTCGGAACAGGTTCATTTGGCAGACGCATTGTCAACGCACCAACACGGGGCACGCCGAGGAACACTTGCAAGCCTGCCCTGACAAGTTCTTCACCAACCCACCAAATATGCAGATCCGCTGCGAACAACATTCTCTGACGAGCTGTCTGTTTCACCGGATGGCATTTCCTCTCCCCGGCTTCGCCGCCCGTTTCTCCATTCTGGCAGTATCGCCCAACGGGGGTGACTCGGAACCATCTGCCGTTGACATGCGACAGACATTCCAATGCAATAGCGGACACTTGTGTCCAGTCATTGCCATACTTTCCCTGGGTGATATGTTGCCACGCACTACTTTTATTCGAGAACACCCCAGAGCCGTCGCCTCTTTCACAGTGCGTCAGCAAGGCCATTGACAAGCGGATCACTCCTTGCTGACAAGTGGTGACATGTTACGGACTGTGCATATGTCAAACCCACTTGAGCAAGGGGGGCTTCCAAACTTAATGCGCCAAATGCACCACGCTCTCTATTCAGACAACACCCCTGCCGAGTGTGCAGAGGAGGGGAGGGAATGGGGGGGGAAGGGAGGGGTGGGCCAATTCACCTTCTCACTTGCCCCCGCCCAGCCCCCACTCCTCCGTCCACCCGATGTTGTGAGGGGCACAATATTCCCTCCTGCCGATCCCGACAGCCACCCATCCCTCACGCCACACAGCCATCACGTCACGGCGTCTCAACAGCGTGTGGGGAGGTGGTGAACAGCCTCTGTCCCCGGGGAGGTGACTCGGGCGGCCGCCGCCGTTCGTTGCACTCAGGGGAGGGGCTCAGGACGGGCGTGCCGAAGTATGTCTGTGTGTGGGCAGTGGGTGTGGCTTTGGATATCGAAAAAGGTAGGGCTGTTGTTCGTGCGCCAATCTGGACAAAAAGAATACAAGAAATAACTCGGATCGTGAAGCGACAACAACACAAGACAAACGAGCAAACCCACAAGTATGCCAAAAGTTGTTTTCTTGGAATGCAGGCCCCAAAATAATATCTGCCCCTCTCCAGCATTCGTAAATCGTCGCCTTCTTGTGACCCGTTCGAATGTTTGCACCATGAACACACCTGCATGTTGCAGCTGAAGTGGACGAGCTGCCTTCGGAAGTCGCTGTTCTGCAGGACAGGCGATCGCAGCAGCGTGACCCGCCGCACGGCATCCTGCAACGACGCCCCCTCTGTGCTGAGCTGCAGCGCTACCGCCATGGCCACACTGCGGTTGACCGCCTTCAGGCAATGCAGGAGAACTTTGCCACGCTCCTGCCGCGCGTTCTCTGTAACCCGGAAGCATTCGTGGAAGTGGCGCGTAAGAAGAGGATAGTCCTGCGTGTCGTGCGCATCGATGACGGTCAGCTTAATCCCATGTTGGCTGTAGGACTCACGCGGGATAGCCATCTGCGTGGGGCACATGTTGATGACGTGTGTAAAGCCATCACGCACAACACGATGTATTTCCTTGGCGTAGCCAGCAGTGCCGCAGGACATCCACGGAGTGATCTCAAAGGGCGTGTTCTCCCGCAGGGGGCACAGCGAACGTCGCAGCGGGGACGGGCACTGCACGGTGGTGGCCAGCAGCGTCTCCAACCGCACATCATCTGACGAGCGCACCGGGGTACTGAAGCCGTTATTTGCCTCTCGCACCGCATCGCCTGACGTCTCGGGCTGCAGGCAGCGCCGCTTGGTTCTGCTCTGCCTTTGCGGGCTGACCAGCGGGGACTCCAGAGGCACCGTCAGGAAGCTGCCCGCCTCGCCCAGCTCCTCTGAGTCGCTGTCGCGCCCTGTGGGCGGGCTGATCTCCTGCACCGGCCCATCAGGCGACCCGCTGGGGCACGGGGGACTGTCAAACAGGGCGCATGCATGGTGCCTCCGAGACGGAGAGAGCATGACGGCCGTGTCCCCCATACCTGCAGAACGGTTGTGGGTTGTGTGTGTTAGTGGCGTCGGGTGTGTGTGTCCGGCAACACCACAACCAGCAGATGCAGGTGAGAAGGGGAGGGGGGGGGGGGGCATGGGGGCCGTGCGACGGCAACTTGTGTGGCTGCCTCAAGTCCGAAAAGGAGGAGAGAGAGAAGAAATCAGCGGGGATTCGTCAATTGAGAACACCCCCAGGCTCCCACATTCCGAGACGCAGGCAGGGGGGGGGGGGAGACTAGAGATCCGCTAACACCGGGAGGGTTAGAGGCTAGCTTGGTGGGATTGGCAGCACTGCCGACATCGGGGGTGCTGCCACAGTGCACACATGCAACGTGAATATATTTTGAGCAGTGCATCCCGCACCGAGCGCACCCTGCTTGTTCATGATGCGATCAGCGATGCCATGCACTGAGTGGGAATATCCTTGTGAATGGGCTACCCACTGCAACACAGAATCCGGACAACACACGCGCGTGAGTACTTTTCATCGTGACAACACATCGAGGGCATGCTCTTGATGCGATCGCCACGCACAGGAGAGCGGGAGGGAGGGGCTATAATTTGCGAATGCTGGGACCTTCCCCCACACAACCACCCCACCCCGCCCTTTCCCACTCCACGCCCCCTCACCCCCCCCCCCCCCCATCCCCCGTTTTCGCAGCCGCTCACTGCCGGCAACTTGTCACACCCGTACCATCCCCTCCGCTGCTGTACAAACAGGCTGCTCTTGAGAGTCTCTATCGTTGCACCTGGTTTGACACAGGCCGGCGAAACAAAAGTTGGGTCGTGAGGCGGAAGGTGGGGTGCTGAGCAGCGTGGGTGCAGCAAGAAAGACTTGGCGCATTGGTTGTTTGTACAAATGGGGCCTGCTCGTGCATTGTGTGCAGGGTACAGAAAGATGCCACGAGTCTTTTTAGCTAGAAAAAGAAGCTACTCTGCCGAAGAATAAGGCGGTCAACGCGAGCACCTCCCTCCATTCAACAGCATCTCGCGAATCCGGGGGACCCGCCAGTGAGACGTTTCGAGAAATGTCATCACGCTGGAAACTGCCCAGCAAAGCATCATCAGTTGACGCACACATCGTCATCGATAAGCTTTGAGATGAAAGAGTACAGCTCCTCGTTCTCAAAGGCGGCACAGATCCGCTCCTTGTCGTTGACCTTCTTGTTAATCCCCTCAATGTCGTTGTGCGACCCAGGGTAGAGCTCGAGGCGCATCTTCCACTTCGTCTCGGGGGGGAGGTACCGCTGCAGCCGCTCGATAACGCACAGCGAGATGTGCGTAGGTGCTGCGCAGTGTGGCACTGTTGGTGTGAGGTAGATCAGAATCTCGCCCCGTTTGAACAACGCATCTGGGTAAGTGACCCGTATGCGCGACTTGCGCACCACACGGAGGTCTCCGAGGGACAGCTCCGGGTGTTCCGGGTCGCGTATGACGCGCAGCACCTCGAACACATCCTCGTGGGTGAACTGGCAGTTCTGCTGCATCTCTGACAACGGGGCACCGCCAGCCGTTGTGTTGAGATCATCGCCACCCTCGTCCTCCTCCGCCTGCAGCTCGCTGTAGCGTGCCATCACGTCGGCACGGCTCATTGTGGCTTCCGGCATCATCGTGCCTGGTGCAGCACTGCTGTGCTGCGCTCTGGCCTCGGCAGGCCACCTGCAGAGGGGGGTGGTGGGTAGGGTGTGTGCAAAACAAACAACTGCTGCCAATAGCACGGACATCCCCGAAGAGGAGGATGCCACATAGGCAATGGCGTTGGGAAAGTGTGCCGAGAACCAAGCCATGCACCTGGCCATAGAGGGTAGCACCCTCAATCTGGAAACTGGGATGGGCTAAGGAAAGAGGGGGTGGGGTGGGGTGGGGGGTGGGTGGGGGGGTCTCGGTGCAACCAACTAAATACACACCTGCCAGGGTCCCCTGGAACACCGAAGGGCCGAAAAACAATTTCGCTCTTCCACAACCTGTGGCGATGGAAGCAAAGGTCCAGCCACTTGTGTACTGAAAACCCCACTCTCGTCAGTAGGTCCTGGGCACGACCTTAAACTACCTAAGACCTAGGGAAGTCGTAAAACTCAACCCCACACCCCGAGGGCTCCCCCAGGCTGGTCCGCCTGGGCAACGGGGTCCCAGTGCATAGCACGGAGCACTGGGACAAAAGAGGGTCCGCCTTTTTCCGTCAACTCTGACATGGGGAGGGACAGCTGGAGCCACTGGCGGGGTGCTGTGTTGACTTCAGGGGGCTCCCAACGTGCTTCGGCACACCGGGTTCTTGGCCTGCGGCGGCATGGTAGTCGGTCAGAGAGGCCAGCGCTTGGTCGGGGACTACTCAGAGAGGGCGTGTGCGGACTTCAGGGGGCTCCCAACGTGCATCTGCACACCGGGTTCTTGGCCTGCGGACGTAGATTGCCTAAAGGTTTAGAAACCGGCCGAGCCCGTGGGGGTGACGAACGTACTGCCGGCCCGGGATTGTCAAGGTTCTTTCCCCAGATGGCTCACCAGTACCACCAAACCACACGGAGAGCAAAACCGCCGGGGAGGGGGTGGGGGAAGGTGGGAAGGGCGGCATGCCGAACTACAGCAAGGATGGCCAACAATGCGATCACTGCAAACAAGGCATGGGACACAAGAGGGAAAAAAAAGGGGAACACAACTGACACATCACACACACAATGTCCCACGCTGCCTCTGTCCCCCTGCACCCCTCCACGACGGGGTTCCCTGGGGAGGCGTCGGCTAAGCCGGCGCCGAGCGAAGCTGCAGGGAGGAAGCAGCGATGGGTGTTGCGGGAGAAGGAGTGGAGTGCCGACGTCAGGCACTCAACAGACGAGCTGGCCGCCAAGGGCGGCATTATGCTGTGCGCCAAAGGCGACGCACAGCGCCTGATCGCGAGGTGCAGGGAGCACCCGCCGCCGGGACCGGCGGCAATCCTGACCGTCGAGGCGACGGAGGGGGGGAAGGGGCGCAGCCGTGTCCTCTCCCTCCTGGTCGAGCGCGACGGCGAGACCCGGGGGCTGCGGCGGCACCTGCTGCAGCTCCACAGTGACCCCGTACACTACGGGGCTAGCAGCAGCCCGGGCCTGAAAGCCCCCAAGGGCACCCGGGAGTGGGTGGTGATGGAAGCACCGCCAGCCACCCCCCTCACACACACACACATCCGCACCTGGCTGCGGGCCCACGGCGCGGAGCCGGACGCGGTCATCGCGATGACCGGCACCACCTGGGCCCGCCGCTTCAAGGTGGGTGTGGACAGTCGACAGGTCAAGGACCTGCTGCGTGCGAGCGGCGAGAGCGACATCTTCTGCCGCCCCCATTTCCACACCACCACACACCCCGACACAGTCGTGCGCCTGCCGCTCGACGCCACCATCCAGCAGGCACAGGAGAAGGCGGGCCGGCTGAGCGGAAGGGTCGTCCTGGTGAAGGGCGGCCTCGGCATCGCAGTGCCGAACACCGCCGGGCACTGTGCCACGGCAGCAGTCGTCGGTGACGAAGCTGCAACCCCCCTGCAGGGGAAATATGTACTGGAAGGGCTGCCCACACAGTACACCGCCCGCTGCACCAGGGACCTGCTAGAGGAAATAGGCTGGCAGGCCCACATCCTGGCGTCAGCCAGGGAACCGAACGGGCGAGCAGTGCTGCTGCGCGCCCCCACCGCCCCCCAAAAACTCGGCGCGTACTGCGTCGACAGCAACACCTACCTGGTGTTGCGGCGGTACCGCGAGCCCGAGGACCTGGGGCTCTTCCCCCGCCGACGGAGGGCAAAGCGCACCAAGCCCCCGCCGAAGCCGACCCCACCTCCCGCAGCCCCGGAGCAGCCGCAGGGAGTGCCGGGGAGTGAGCTGGCGAACAAGGCGACAAAGAAGACGAAGAGCAACAAGAGCAAAAAGAAGAAGTCCAAAATCGACGCTGAGATGAAGGACAGCGCCCCAACGCCCCACGCCACCACGACCACCGACCCCGCCGCCACCGCCGCCGCAGCAGCCACCGCCACCGCCAACCTCGCCAGGGTGCAAGCCCTCCTCGAGCAGGCAGAGCGGCGTGCCGCCGAGGCAGAGCGGCGGGCCACCGCGGCAGAGGAGCGGGCCGTGAACCAGGAGAGCCAGTTCACGGCCGCCCTGCGAGCGATGCAGGCTCGCCTGCAGCACCTGGAGGCGGCAACGAAGCCGCAATCTAAGCCGAAGAAGCAGACCAAGCCGGGCTCCAACCCCCTTCCTCGAAAGGCCGACCCGGCCTCCACCACCCCAGACCGGGGGACCAAGGGCCCACCCCCGAAGTCCGCCTCCCCGAAGCCCCGGACACGCACGGGGCTGACTCCTAAGAAGAAAAGCCGGACACTCACCCCGACTCGGACTACAACCCTCCGCACGAAGCACATGGCCCCGGCGGAGCCGGTGCAGAAACGCCTGTGTGAAGAGCCCCTCTTCAACTGACGGGGAAGCCCGCCATCCCCAAACCGACCGCGCCACATCTTCGAGACCAAGCGAGACCTTCTCCTCCGGGCGGGTGACATCGAGCAGAACCCTGGTCCGGCACAGCACCTCAAGTGCCTGACCTGGAACTGCAACGGTCTCACCGAGGCGAAAAAAGCGGAACTACAGCACCACCTCGCAACCCAACGGTACGACGTCGTGCATCTGCAAGAGCTCCGAGCAGCACAGGGGGGAGACCCCAAGTTCCCGGGCTACTCCACATTTCTCCGACGCCGCACCCAGAAGCGCTGTAAAGGGACGCTCACCTCCGGAGGCGGGATCGCAACGCTAGTGCGGGAGGACCTACACGCGACTCTCATTGCCACCGCACCAGACGCTAGTGTAACAGAGACCCTCACAGTGCGAGTCACGGGACCGGAAAGCGCCGTCACGTTCACCAATGTGTACCGCCCCTCGGGAGTCGGCACTAG
Organism: Rhynchopus euleeides; assembly: GCA_963210315.1. NCBI lineage: Eukaryota > Euglenozoa > Diplonemea > Diplonemida > Diplonemidae > Rhynchopus > Rhynchopus euleeides. The sequence continues at coordinate 1,367,035 of OY723267.1, forward strand.
CAACGACCCACGCCACGATGACTTCTCTACATCCCTGCTACCACACACGCCGGAGTCCGTCATAGCTGGCGACTTCAACATCCACAACCGTGCCTGGGATAAACATGCGCGCTGTGACAACAAGGGAACTGATCTGTACCACTGGTCCCTCCTCAACGGCATGTCACTGTGCAACGACCCCGACCACCCCACACGCATGCGCCGCGACTCCAAGTCCTCGCCGGACATCGTCTTCGCCCACTACGAGTTGGGGGAGGTCACCTGGAATACCCTGGACCAGTGGCAATCAGACCACTTCGCCATCCAATACACCGTCCCTTTTGAACGAACGCCAGCAGCTGCGACACACCCGGCAGCCAAGGCCCGTCAACTGTGGAACTGGGCAGCAGCGGACTGGCCCGCCTTCACCGAGGAGCTCGAACGGCTATCACGCAAAGTGACGAAGTGGTGTGACCCGAAGGAGTCCTTCCACAAGTGGCTTGGACTGGTGCGAACGGTCGCAGCCAAGCACATCCCGACGAAGCGTAGCTCACGCCCCCGCAAGAGGTGGTTCACGAGCAAGGTGAAACGCGCGGTACGGGCGCGGAACGAAGAATCACGCAGACACGCCCAGACTACACACCTGTCCCAGGACGACTACGACAAACTGGACAAGCTGACCACCGACGCCACCAACGCCGTCCTCGAAGCAAAACGCACAACTTGGGAAACCAGGTGCCAGGCTGCGAGCACCAGCAGCGACCTCGGCGCCACCTTCCGGCTTGTGCGAGAACTCGACGGCCGCAAACTTCAACAGGCCGCCTTCCCGCTTGTCGACGGAGGGGTCCCGGTGACCGACCCCAAAGCTAAGGCGGACCTCCTCTGCAGCCACTACGCCAAGATCAGTGAAGGGAACGACCAACAGTCACAATCGGTACCCACCCCGCAACATGCGAATGGCCAGACACCCCCCGAGCTCTCAGCTGCCGAAGACGACTTCTCCAAAGAGGAGCTGAGCGCAGCCCTGTCCGAACTGCAGGAGCGAAAATCCCCAGGGCCTGACGACCTCAACAACGAACTGCTGATGCACCTCGGCCCCCAAGCGCGGCAGGGACTCCTGCACGTGCTCAACCTGTCGTGGAACAGCGGCATCCTCCCCGACGCATGGACGCGAGCAGTCATCGTCCCGATCCTGAAACCGGGGAAGCCAGCGACGGCAGCATCCTCGTACCGACCAATTGCGCTCACCAGCACAGCATGCAAGGTACTGGAAAAAATGGTGAAGAGGCGCATGGAGCAGCTCATGCTTGACGACGCATACCCGCAAGTCGAGGGGCACTGCCCGAACCAAGCGGGATTCCAGCGACTGAGATCGACAACCGACCAGCTAGCCTACATCACCCAAACAGCGACGGACGCCCTCTCCTCCGGGAAGGCAGCTGTCACCCTGTACTTCGACCTCGAGAAAGCCTTCGACAAGGTCAGCAAGCTCGCAGTCATCAACAGCGTCAGACGAAAGGGCTTCCCCCCGAAGTTCACCCGATGGCTGCACAACTACCTCAGCAACCGCCGGGCCGCCGCACAGGTGCACGGGGTGAGAAGCGACTACTACGACTTCAACAACGGTGTCCCACAAGGAACAGTGCTCTCGCCCCTGCTCTTCAACTGCGTGATGGATGACGTATCTCGAGCCATCACCGCCTCCCCGGACGTCCACCCTGCGGTGTTCGCAGATGACATTGCAGTACTCGTCGTCGGGGACACCTACACCGACGCCCTAAGCACCGCACAGGGCGTCATATCAGCACTCGCCGCCGAAGTCCCACTCCACGGGCTGCAGCTCTCCCCCAGCAAGTGCTGCTACACGCTGATGGGAACGACGCCTGAAGCACTGGGCGAGCACAAGCGCATGGAGCTCCCAGACGGCACCCCCCTCCAGCACGACTCCACAGCAAAATACCTCGGGGTTTACATCGATGCCTGCTACACGATGTCGGACCACGTCGACCACGTCGTGACCACCTGTATGCGACGCCTGAGCATACTGCGTATGTTGGCAGGCACCGACTGGGGCTCAAGTGGAGACACGCTGCGCCAGGCCTACCTGACGTATGTCTACCCCATCCTGATGTACGCCGCAAGCGTTTACACCCCTGGCCTGACCGCGAGGAACCTCAAACGCCTGCAAGATGTCCACCGCACCGCAGCCCTGATTATCACAGGCTGCATGAAGAACACCAGCACGGCGAAGCTCCTCTGGGAATCACACCTACGAGACCTCGACCTCGACTTCAAGGTTGCGGTGTGCACAGACCACGAACGCTTCCGCCGCGTGCCCCACTCCCCAGGATACCGGGCGCAACTAAATACCGGGAACACGGGAGGCAGCTGGCTACATCAGGCACGGAGTCTGGTGAAATACTCGAAGGTCGACGGGCGCACCCCCCTGCTGGCCCCCCTGCATGCAGCACACCCCATCCCCCCCTGGGAATGGAACCTGGTGCTGCCACGAGTGCACATCCTGGCGACGCTGCCGGGGCTCACCGCCCCGAAGGCCGCCACCCCGAAAGACACCCTCCGGGACCTGGCAGAGCAGACCATCCAGGCCCTCCCGACGTGCGCCTGGCATGTCTACACCGACGGGTCAGTCTCCAACTCCACATCGCGGCAGCAACAGGGCGGCGCGGGCGCAGCGGTGTACAGCATGCCGGAGGGCCGCCTCAAGAAAAAGCTCGCCTGGCCGGCAGGACTCCGTTGCATCAGCTACCAGGCAGAGCTGGTGGCCATCAGAGAATCCCTCGCCCACCTATGCACCGTGGTAACCCAAGGCGAAACGGTCGCCATCCTCACCGACTCGCAGAGCGCACTGAATGCACTGCTGAGCGGCCCCCAGCGAGCGAGGGGGTCCACCGAATGGGACATCTGGCAGAGGCTGCGCAAGCTCGCCCAAACATACGATGTCACCACCCACCTCCGCTACATCCCGTCGCATGTTGGGGTGGTAGGGAACGAACTTGCTGACAAGCAGGCGCAGATCGGTGCGTTCAAGCCCCAGATGGAGCCGATCAGCCTCGCGTCGGCCCGTGTCACCCTCCGCCGACACATATACAGCGGGACCACGTTGCCCCGCACAGACAGCGTGTACGCGTATCGGTCAGGAATCGGGGAGACGCGACTGCAGCGCCCTGACCTCCGCATGGAGGGCCTTACCCGCTTAGGGGAAACCACCATCCGCCGCCTCCGGGCCGACCACCACCGCCTGGTGTACGACCACGACGTCCCGGGCAGCGCACAACCACCGTGCAAACCCTGCCTGAAGCTTGCGCCGGACAGCCCCCCGCCTGGGGTCTCGCTGAAGCACCTATTCTTCGGCTGTCCCGCGACAGCGTCAGCCCGACACCACCTCACAGCCACAAGCGTGCACAACCTGCTGCTGCACAACTGCAAGGGGGCCCTACGCTACCTGGCTGAGGCAGGGGTGACGGAGCACAGCGAGAAGGACTACCTGATCTCGTGAAACCTGCAAAAATCAACAGCGGTCAAGGGCTTCGGCCTGACACCCCAGCACCCCCCCCCCCACCCCCAGACCCACGTCACTTTCCACGGGCCGCCAGGCGCGTCAGCGTCGGCGACCGCCCGCCCCCAGTCTGAGAGGCAGCAGCCACGACTCGGCAGGAGGCGGGCACAACAAAAAAGGGAGAGTCGTCACTGTGCATATCAGCACGGTCCCGCCCTCTGAGCCAGACTAACCCGCCCATAAAGGAAAAGAGGAAGAGGCGACGTAAGGCAATGCCTCCGTGCGGCAAGGAGAACACGAAACAGCGTCCCCCCTCACCGGGGGACGCGACGAGCACGGCCAAAAATCGTTCAAATCGTTCAAACCCGACCACTGCTTGGCAGAGGGCGGGCAATATCGGACACGGAAGGAAAGGATAACGAACACCTTCCGCTCCGAGGCAGGACTACCCTCTCCAGCGACTGCCAAGAACGCCTTCGTTGAGCACACTTGCACCTCAAGACTCGAAGGCCCTGGAAGTGACGGTGAGGTGTTAACCCTAAAGCTTCAGTTGGACAATTTCCTCCGTTACTTCATAGCCACTTCGCGTTGTCGCTCGTAACTAGCAAAAGAAAGAAGGACTGACAGCCTGCGTTGAAATAACATGCAGGAGAGGATGGCGAAGTAAAGCCCGGGCACCTGTTTTTTCGGATTTTTTCAGAATCCCCTGAACTGCAGCAGCAGGGAACGCCCGGTAAATACCGGCAGAGCTGGCACTTTTTCCTCAGGCAAAAACGCCCATGCCACGCTCTTTGGCCGCCTCCCCCCACACACCACCTACGATTGACTTGGCATGAAGATAGACCACCCCTCACCAACCCATGCATCACACTGTCTCTTCTGCATCCTAACACCGCTGGCTCTTTACACATATCGTCAGGGGAGGGTAAAGGGAGAAGGGCACAAGAACGAAGACGGAGGCCATGTGGCTATGTGTGTGAGGGTGGATAGAACTGAATGCATTTGGTGCCCCTGTTCATGTGTGTGTGAACCCAGGCCATACTACAAAGGAGGACACGTGCTGCTGCTTCCTGCTGGTGCCTTCTCTGAGCAAATTCTTTGAATGTGATCTTGGCAGCCCCTTGTGAGCGGGGGGAGGGGGGAGAGAGTGATGGGGCTGTTTCAAACCTTCCCCTCCGTTCTCCTGGCCGCACGGCAACAACGTTGACCCCCCCCTCCCCCCCCTCCGTGCCAAAAAAATTGTATCATATTTTTCACAGAAATAGACACACCCACCCCCCCAGCAGTTTCCCCCCACCCCACCCCACCCCACCCTTGCATTACCACGCGAAACACTGTCTGTGCACACAGAAACTTGGGGCTGTGTTTCCCATTTGTATATCAGGTATTTTGGGCGGGGGGAGGGCAAGATTTCAGCGGGGGGGGGGGGGGGGGGAAAGCACAGAAAGCCACGCCAAGCTTTGGCTGGTATTGGCAGTACCGGAGAGGGGAGGTGTGGGATGAGAGGCGGTGGAGTGAATCGTGGAACAGCGTATCCACAAGCGAGAGTGTGTGGGGTGATGGACAAGGGCAACGGTGTCTTCAAAGCGCCATGGAGGAAGAAGGAGGAGACAGTGCAGCCAGCAACAGAGGTGCCGGACAAGCGCACGGCTTGCAGATAGGTTTTGATTGTGCGTCTTCACCGGTTATCTTTGTGGTCTCCGGAGGAATGGCGGAAATGGAAAAAATAGCGCACGTAGGAACCAGTTTTGATCTGGGGCCTGGACTCATCACCCGCCACCACCACCACCCCCACGTCGGTAGGGGGAGGGGGGTGGGGGTGGGGCTTTGGAAATTGAAAACAGCCTGAAGCATCGCAAAAGGGCGGGTGGGGACACAAGGGGGGGGAATGCCAAAAAAACACGCAGTACAGCAAATACAATCGAATTGAGACGGTGTGTATCACAACCAGCAATGGCTCGGCGCACGACAGGGGGCCGCACAGTCTGGGGGAGTAGGGGGCGGGGGTGCAGGCCTGTCGCTAACTTTTCGATTTTGGAGATTTGGTGGGTTGACGCTCCTGTTTTGGGGGGGGGAATCAGGGGGGAAAACACTAGGGGGCAATTTTTCTCGCGCGCGCTTCGCGCGCGCTCGTGTTGTTGCCTAATTTTCCCGTCGGTGGACCACTAGGTGGGCACGGTGTGAGGCGCTGGGTTCCTTCCGTGGTTCCTCTCCCGCTCGCGCCATCCTCGGGTGGAGGAAACCCAAATAATGGCTTTCGGGACCATGCTTTCGACGCTACCCCCTGATGTGCCACGGCCGTTGAAGCGCAAGGACTTGGTTACTAGACGGGCGCGCGAGATGGGGGGTCTGGGGGCAGAGCCCCCCAGCCGCCGGAGGCCACGGTAGTGAACATCTGTTCATTGTGGGCGTACAGGTTCTGTGTGAGTTGGCTGCGTCCCCCTGAGGCTACTGGAGTGGTTGGATTCCCTGACCTGGTGGTAATCGAGTGACTTGAGTACGAGACATGCACCACAGGGGGGTCTGGGGGGCGGAGCCCCCCAGCCGCCGGAGGCCACGGTAGTGAGCATCTGTTCCTGCATAACCATACTCTCTTCGACGTCGACCCAGTGAAAGTGGGTTGACGCTTGGTCGACGCTTGGTGAGCGTCGACCCAGTGTAATCGGGTCAACGCTAGGTAAGCATCGACCCAGCGTAATAAATGGGTTGACGCTTGGTCCGGGCTTGAATGGCAACTCAGTTCCACTGGGTCGACGCTCCAAGCCTCGACCAAGCGTCAACCCAGTTCCACTGGGTTGACGCTGGGTCGACGCTTTTTTATGGGGGGGGAAACCAAAAATCACTGGGTCGACGGTCGACGCTTAGCGACATGCCTGCGGGGGTGGAGGGTGGGGGGGGGGGGGTATCCGAGAATCCAGCCGCACCCATGCGTGCAAGCTGGCCAGGGCATGGCGTGCCCCCTTCCTCACAAATAAAACCCTCACCCAGATGATGGAGGAGGACGGGTAGGATGTGGTCCTACATATACTTGGCCACAACCCCAGGGCTGTGAGGGGGCAGCTGATGAGAAGAGAAGAATATCACAAAGTTGTTGAGAGCACAGGGTGTGTTGCTGTTGGGTATATTCTGAACTTGCCGGTCGGAGGAGGGAAGGAGGGGGGCAACCGCCCCCAACTGGACTGGATAACGGGGGAGGTGGGGTGGGGCATGTGCACAGCAGCACCCATGGTTCTGCACCGCCATCACGACCTCCCAACCTGGTGGGATACGTGGAGGGGTGGATGGGGGGGAGAGGGTGAGGGTGATGCCATGCATGCAGAACGCATACAGCGTTTCTTCTGTTTGGTTTGCCTGTCTTTTTTTTTGCCTGCAATCTGGATGCGATTTTTCAACTCAACACACACAAAGTAAGGATGTGTCCTAAAAAAACACGCAAAAAAATCAAAAAGAAAGAGAAAGCAGGCAGCGGCCACCATACACACAGCCCACTCCAACCATATATCGAATGTGTGTGTCTGTGTATGTCGGTGGGTTTCACCTCCACACACACACCGTATAAAAGCAAACACTGCCCAGAAACAATGCCCTCCAAAACCCCATGTTAGGAAAGAGCCCACGAAGCTGTTGATTCTTTTGAAGGCGGCGCGCACAGCCTTTATTTTCGGTTGGGGTTGGGTTGCATTGTTTTGTCCGGCTTTTTTTTTGCTGTGCCAATTTTTTTCTGCCTTTGCTGTCAGGGTTTCCGCTATGAGCCCAATTTTTTTTCCCGCACGATGGACTCCAGCGGGGGTAGGGTAACCCTTTTCGGGAGTCTCAACTAGGGGGAGTCCAACTCCCGCTAGCGGGAGTCTGACTCCCCCTAGCGGGAGTCTTTTCACCTATTTTCACTCATTTTTCCCATGATACCTATGCAATGTGGCACTCGTCACTGAAGTACAGCCACACCAAACGAAACGGACGTTTCCACCCATCCCAGCTCGCAGACCTGATTCACAAAAATGGGGAAGACGACAACGAAGCCGGCAGCGAAGCCGGCGGCAAAGTCGATTAAGAAGAAGAAGAGCGCAGAGAGTCCCGAGGCTGCGGAGGCGACGAACATTGTGCATGATTTTTGCACGGCCTTCCCTGTTAAAAAAGGGGGCAGTGTGCTGACACTGGGATCCATTAGAAGGCTCCTAGCAACGGTGTTGAGCAAGGAGCTCCACAAGCACAGCACCCAGGTGGCCAACGCAATCATCGCCATGTCTTCCCTGACATGGATAAGTTCGCTGTCAGGGAAGTCGCAACGATGCGGAAGGAGGGCGCTCTCCGTCATATACAAGGTGGAGGCGAAGTATGGCAAGGTGCTGGCCACAGTGGGCCTGCTCACTAGTCGGAGTTCCCAAGGTTCCTGCCCCCCTCTCCCCTCGGTTCCATGCCATCTCTCCCCTTCTCTATTCGGTCACAGGAATGTTGGCTTGCAGTCCGTATAATTCTTGGGTTTTACACACAACCCCCACACCTCAGGTAACGACAAGCTCCAACTTACTTTCTCCCACGGACTGCGCAAAGCCTTTCTCTTTTCAGCCGCGCGCTCAGCGTACCCCTGCGCTACGAACAGTAATGGTAACAGAAGATCGTGCTGCCCACTCCCCTCTCCCCTCTCCACCACACTTGTAGGGAGGCTAAGTGCCAAGAGGGCAAGGCTTGCCCGGAATGTGTTGCTGCGTACACTTAGCCTCCCTCACACAGGAACCGATGGGGAACTCAGGATACAAACGTGTCGTCGGGGGCAGCCTGAAGCCGCGAATGATCGCGACACGGGCGAACGGCTTGGCCAAGGTTACCACTGCTCCCAGTGCACCCACTCGAACTACTCAGTAGTTTTTTGTACCACTCAGTAGTAAAACACCAACTCCTCCCAGTGGGTGGTGGTGGTGGTGGTGGTTTTTCAAAAAGTGCAAAAAATTACATCGTCCCAAAACGTGTTCCTGGGTGGTCAATGTGCCCAGAAATTAGGTTCCGGCCACTTCCGGGTGGAATTACGGGATTCTCAGCCGGATGCGGTGCGGCCAGGGGGCCCCCGCTGAAAACTGGGTCGCCCAATTTTCCCTTGCAAAAATCTCAGCCAAAATTTTCGCGAAAATCTCTATGTCCCAAAAATGTCCCGTGGCAAAAAAAAAAAGTTTGTCCAAATGGCCAATCTAATTTTTGACTTTTTTTCACACCACCTCCACTTTCCACCACCACTGGGAGTTCTGGTAGTAACACTGGGAGCAGTGGTAACCTTGGCTTGGCACCGTGGGTCTGGATAGATGCTGGAGTTCGGCCGGGTGAAACCGGAAGTCGCAGCAAAATTTGCCCCCCCAGATTTCTTCCTCAAACCCACCCGTGGGCTGATCCGGCCTTGCACGGTGGACTCCAGCGGGGGTAGGGTACCACTACCGGGTTTAACCCTTTTCGGGAGTCTCAACTAGGGGGAGTCCAACTCCCGCTAGCGGGAGTATAGATCAGCAGTGGGCAACAATGAGGCGATGCGGGGGGCGAGGGCACCGATGCTCACTGTGCGACATCCCAGAAGAACGCTGGTATCAACAGGTGCATCGATACCCGCACCTGACTCTCTCTGAGATAAAAGAGGCTGGCTACCCCTCCCTCTTGGCAGGTGTGCTTCCCAATGCCCGCTACGTCACCCCAGCACTCCATGACTGCAAGGGGCTCGCCATGCGGCTGATCAGGGTACTGGATGAGACAACAAAAAAATATTCGACAAGACCTGTACAAACCTTGCACTGAATGTGTCGCAGAATGGGACAGGTGCTCAGTTCCGGAAGGTCGTGCTTGCCTGTCACAGGACACACCTACAAGGGCTTGTTCCGCTACCTCTTTGTCTCCCTTGCAGACCTCATGCATTTCCGGTATGCAGACATCCCCTGGCACTTCTGGGGATGCAAGGATGAGTCAGCCCGGATTCCCTTCTTGCGTGCTCGGATCTCAGGGCATATATTTCACTGGTTGATGGAGCATGCCGAAAAGGGATCAACGCGCAATGCCTACGTACACAGTCTCCATCATTGGTGGGCTCCAGAAGATGCAGTGCCTCTGCAGAACAACGACAAATTTGAAGAAGCAGAGAACGGACATCGCAAGAAAGATGCCGTTACAATCGCCAGCTCCGCAACTTACGAGAGAGATCTTGCAATGGCAGAAGAGAAGCGGCGCGCATCGGGCATGCCTTGGAAGGTTGCGCACCTGTCGCAGGACGGGATCCTCAGGTATAGAGAAGTCATCCTGTGTCCGTGTCTGCACACCCGACACGCTCATAGATTGGCTGTGTATGTTCTTTGCACACAGTTGACACAGCTGCAGAAGGGGTTTGTGCACTGCAACACACAGGACTTCGTTGAACCCATCAGCGCGCCCTACTTCCTGTCCCGGTTCCCCGAAGGACACCGCAAATTATCGCTCTGCTTGTGCAAAATGCCAATCCCGCTGGGGGCGACTTTCACACCATTCGTGTCATCCGAGGCGACTTTGAGCACGCTTGACCAACGCGCACAGCAGGAGGGGGATGACAGTTCTGACGAAGAAGATGAGGCCTGCAGGATGGCTTGTCTTGCCCAAGGTGTAACACAACTACGACAGGCGATGGCCGCACTTTGACACCTCAAATTCTAACCGCTCACCTCCGCAGGTGTAGCCGCTACCAGGAGGATAGGTAGGTAGTCCAGAGTCCGGGGAAACTGACAGAAGCAAAACAAGCCCCTCCCCATCCCTCTTCCACCATGATTTTACCCCCCACGCCAGTAGACTGTAACTATATCATGGGAAAAATGGATGAAAATAGGTGAAAAGACTCCCGCTAGGGGGAGTCAGACTCCCCCTAGCGGGAGTCTTTGACACCCGCTCAGACTCCCGCTCCCAGACTCCCGCTAGGGCCGCTGGAGTCCACCGTGCGGAAAAGCAAAAGTGGCTAAAGGGGGTCTTCGCTACGGGGTGATCGTCAGTGCATTTTGGTGCATTTCCTGTTGAATTGGCTGAAAACTGACGAAGTTTGTCGAAGTTTGTCGACCAGCGAAGACCCCCAAAGTCTAAAATCAAGCCAGAATTTTTTTTTCACATGCTGCGCACGCAGGGCATTTTATAGGGGCGAAATCTACGCTCATTTGGGCTTGAATGTGAGGCGTCCCCCGATTTTTTTTAAAACTTCGTTCCCGTCCCCCCACGTTGTGCGCTACGTCGTTGTAGCGTTGGCTCACTCGTGTGCTTCTTTCCGGGGTCGGGTCAGGGATAGTGCCCTGTGTGGTGCCGTTTTTTTCCCGCAGAGCGGGTGGGTTGCCGTGCGTCGACACGGAGACACCTCCCCATTAAAAGCCAAAGTTTTTGTGTTGAGACGTCTTCACCTGATATGGCAAAGGTCCTGTTCGTTGGTTTCCCCCTGGTCTGTCGCGCCCATCAGGGTGCGTGGACAGGGCCCGTACTTTGTTTTCATTCGTGTTCTGTGATTTGTGACCAACCCGCCCCTTGCCCCGCCCGGTTGAGGTCCCTACCCCTTCCCCCGTTTCGTCAGTAGCTCCGTCTCGGTCTCGTGGAGCAGGCCTGCGTCCATCAGGAAACGCAGGGTGGTCACGGGCCGGGTGAGGAGTAGGACATGGGGGGAGAGGTTGTCCAGGTGTTTTTCCCGTAGGTCCTTAAGCTTCGGGCAGGTTCGCAGTAGGTGCTTCAGCGTCGTTTTCTGCACTGTGCATCCGTGCATGGGGCATTTCGGTGCCCTGTTTTTCGACATGTAGTCGAACAGGAGGTAGTGGCGGCGCGTCCGTAGCAGTCGCATCGTGCTGGCCCCGAGGCGGGTCAGCGCCGTTTTTTTTCCCTCTTGTGTCCCATGCCTTGTTTGCAGTGATCGCATTGTTGGCCATCCTTGCTGTAGTTCGGCATGCCGCCCTTCCCACCTTCCCCCACCCCCTCCCCGGCGGTTTTGCTCTCCGTGTGGTTTGGTGGTACTGGTGAGCCATCTGGGGAAAGAACCTTGACAATCCCGGGCCGGCAGTACGTTCGTCACCCCCACGGGCTCGGCCGGTTTCTAAACCTTTAGGCAATCTACGTCCGCAGGCCAAGAACCCGGTGTGCAGATGCACGTTGGGAGCCCCCTGAAGTCCGCACACGCCCTCTCTGAGTAGTCCCCGACCAAGCGCTGGCCTCTCTGACCGACTACCATGCCGCCGCAGGCCAAGAACCCGGTGTGCCGAAGCACGTTGGGAGCCCCCTGAAGTCAACACAGCACCCCGCCAGTGGCTCCAGCTGTCCCTCCCCATGTCAGAGTTGACGGAAAAAGGCGGACCCTCTTTTGTCCCAGTGCTCCGTGCTATGCACTGGGACCCCGTTGCCCAGGCGGACCAGCCTGGGGGAGCCCTCGGGGTGTGGGGTTGAGTTTTACGACTTCCCTAGGTCTTAGGTAGTTTAAGGTCGTGCCCAGGACCCCGATTTTTTAACGGACCCCCCGGCAAGTGAGTCTTGCACTGAATGGGTCACCTCCCGGCTCCTCTCTCAGGGACCAGTGCTCGGATTGAGCCTCGGGCCGGAGGATAGTCCAAAAAATGGGCTCCGGGACCAACATGTCGCAGCCCCGTGCACAAGGACCTGGCTACAAGACAGGCACATGCCACAAGGGGGGTCTGGGGGGCGGAGCCCCCCAGCCGCCGGAGGCCACGGTAGTGAACATCTGTTCCTTGCAGGTGTACAGATTCTGCATGAGCTGGCTGCGTCCTCCTGAGGCTACTGGGTGGTCTGCACTCCATTCCCTGATGCAATATCAAAGGGTTGGGTGCAAGACAGGTATACAGCACAGGGGGGGTCTGGGGGGCGGAGCCCCCCAGCCGCCGGAGGCCACGGTAGTGAGCATCTGTTCCTCTGGCGTACGATTCTGTGTGCGCTGCCTGCGTCCCCCTGCCTGCGAGCAGGGTCGTCTGCTTTGTTGGCTTGCTCTGTGACATTTTAATTGTGTCTGATCCGTGTTTCTGTTTGGTGTGGTGCAGTGGCCCTCCCCCCGACCTGACCCCCAACCCCAGCCCCCCCGGCCCCCCTCCCCTTTTTTTTGGCTAAAGTCGAGGTGACTTTAGCCAATTTTTTTTGGCTAAAGTTACCACCTGTTTTTCCGGAAATTTCTGAATCGGGCTAAGAAAAAATGGGTTTTTACCCACGCGGAAAGCCTGTTTGCTGAGGGGGGGGGGGGGTAGGGGGGTAGGGGGGTAGGGGGGAACGCCGGAAACAGGCCGCGGAATGTTTCAGAATAACACACACACACACCACACGCGGGTGTGCATGACAAAAAAAATATACCCCGGCCGTGACGACACTCAGTTGAACACCCCCACCCACACCCCACACCCCACCTCCCTTTTGCAACGATGCGCCTGCGTGTGTTCGAATGTTGTGTAGCTCAGGCATCGCCCAGACCCCCCCCACCCCACCCCCCCTCCCAAACCGCTCAGTGGTGGTGACCCGGAGGGCTGCCCTGGCGGGCGCGGGATTCTGGTGAGGAGGAACGGACGCCGAAGGGGGATCCCTGCCAGGAGGCATATGTGGCCGCCACCTCGGGTTCCGGGAGAGAGCTTTGGCGCTTGCGCGACCTCGACCGGGAGGAGTTGCGGCGCGGCGGGGACTGGTTGTCCTGCAGCCACACGGTGAGCTTCTCCTTCGCACGCTCCTCCCGACGCATGCGGGACCCGCCGCCCACAACGTTGGGGCTGGACATCCACTCCACCGCAGCCTCCTGGTAGTGCCCAAGGGCACCGCTCAGCTTGTGTATGGTGTCAACCTTGTCCTCCAGGATGGGCTGCAGGGCGCGCGACTTCTCCCCGAGCTCACCCCCGCTCATCTTCACAGCCGCCGCGACGACATCACCCGAGACGCACCGCTCGCTCCCGAGGGATTTGATAATCCTTGTGTCCGCCTCATGCATCTCCCGCAGCAGCAGGCACTGCTTTTTATAATGGTCTTTGCGGTGCTGCAGGTCTGTGATGGTCTCCTCCGCCATATAGAGCTCTGCCTGCAGCTGATTCACAAGCTTCCGCAGCTCGTCCAGCTCGCTGTTGGCGATGCTGATGAGGTGCTGCTGCTCCACGCCCTTCTGCCGGTACTCCTTCCTCTCGTATTCCAGCTGGTTCTTCAGGACCTGGTGCTCTTCGGAGCTCCGCTCGCGCAGGCGCTGCACTTCGTCGGAGAGGAGCTCTTCGTTGCGTTTGGCTGAGTCACGCACATCGCGCAGCGCTTCCAACGCATCGCCACTCTTCTGCCTCTCCCGCTGCAGCATGGCCTCCAGGTTGGCATGCTGCCGCTTCGCAATGTCGGTGGTCTCATCAGAGGTGTTCCGCAGGCGCCGCAGCTCCGACTCGCCCTCCTCACGCCTGCGCCTCTCTTCAACGCTGTCGCGCTCCAACTCCTCGCGTCTGCGCCTTTCCTCGGCGCTGTCGCGCTCCAGCTCTTTGAGGCGTCCTGCCATGAAGCGTGTGGCGGTGTTGACTGCGGCGGACACCGTGTCCCCGCTGGGGCTCAGCCCGATCTCAGTGCGGGTGATGCCCAGCTCTTTGCACATCATGTCGATTGCCTCGTCGTTCTGCTTCTGCATCTCGTGGCGGCGCTCCGTCTCGGCGGTGAGAGATTCCTGCACCAGTTCCAGCTCCTTCTCCTTCTCCTTCGCATCCTGCAGCGCGACCTCCATGTCGCGCTGCTGCTCTTCGATCATCGCCTTCTTCTGCTCGAAGTTGACGCGGCTCTTCTCCAGCTCCTCCTCGAGCCGCATCGCATCCTCGCTGATCTTCACCTTCTCCTCCTCCAGCTGCTTGATGTTCTTCTTCTCCTTCTCCAGCTGGAATGCAGAGCGGAACGCAGAGGCGAACTGAGCCTTCCGCCTCTTTGTCACCTCCTGCTTCAGCTCCGCCTCACGCGCAGCCATGTCCTGCAGATCCTGCTGCACCTCGACAAAGGCCTGCTGCTTCTCCTCGATATCTGCCTGCAGCTGCTCCATCTCATCAGAGGGAACACCGTTGGTGGCCGCGTCCGCCAGCTGTGCCTCCAGCTCGGCAATCTTTTCGCGGAGCTCCTTCGCCTGCTTGTCGGCAGCAACCTCCTGCTTGATGGCCTTGCAGACGATGGCCTTTGCCTTGAGCCCGTAGCGCAGGGTGCTGATGGTGTCCTCGAGGTTGTCGGAGTGGGGCGAGATGGTGCAGATCATCATGGTCTTGCTGTTGCCGCCGAGCGAGTCCTTCAGGACCCATGTGAGCATGGATTCACGGTAGGGCGGCACCTTCTTCGCGCCCTTGGCGTTGTCGATGAGGGTGTCGATCACTTTGCGCAGCGTGGACAGCGACAGGTTGATGGACTTCCCCTCCTCTGCGGTCTGTCCCGTGGCCCCAGTCTTCCCGATGCGCTCACTCCCTGCAAGGTCGACCAGGTTGATGGTGGCGTGCCCGCGCTGTTTGGAATCCGCCTGCGATGTGTAGATGTGAATCTGGAAGATGGCGTGCGAGCGGGATGACGTTGCGTTCATCTTGGTGCACGCGAGGGCGCGCTGCCCGATGCCGTGTTCCATCTCCTCCTTGCACATGTCGCTGGTCTGCACAACCTTTGCCTCCAGCCCATGCACCTGCACACCGTAGATCGGGTGCTGGCGGATCTTCACAGCAGCGTAATCTGCGTTTTTGTTCTTCGCAAACAAGTCCCGGACCTGTTCGTTGTAGATCTCCAGGAAGGTGACCTCGACTTTGTATATTGTCTTGGGCTTCCCAACCTTGTCCTCCTCGATGCGCTTGAAGAGGTTGTCAACTATTCGGGGCGATATTCCCATGTGCTCTCCTGTGGTGGTTCCAAGCATCGAGTATGACTTTCCGGACCCGGTCTGTCCGTAGGCGAAGATACATGTGTTGTACGACTGCCATGCGTTCTCAAGGGCGTCGTGCCCAGAGGCATCGTAGACCTCCACCTGCGAGGCAAAGCCGTTGACAGACATGGGGAAGTGTTCGCAGGTCTCCTCGTCGATGGACCAGAAGCAGTAGTCGTATTCAAACTCAAGCCCAGGCTTCGTTGTCATGTAGTCATCTTCAGGGTCCAGCACGCTGACAACCTTGCCGTCCATCTGCACAACGCACTTCAGCGGCTCACCCTTCTCGCGTGAGAGGTCCTTCTCACGTGAGTTGAACGGCCGCACACGTACCATGACACGCACATTGTTCGACGAGCTTTTTATCTTCCCCATCTTTGGCGAGTTCCTCGGGGACCGAGACATGGTTGCGGGGGGAGTGGGACCCACGTCCCCGAGAGGCGGCCTGGTGATGGGGCAGTGAGGTGGCAGGCGGGCAGGGGAAGGCACAGTGGGGAAGGTGGTTGCCACTCCGTGGGAACCGAACTGTGTGGTGAAATCATGCAAGGGCACACAGATCGAAGGTGTCTCCCACGCAACCCCGCCGCTTGAGCCACGGTGCGTCGTCAAGCGGTTGAAACGGCGGTGGTCAATAAGGCGTTGAAGCAATGTGCCCCTCACACAGCCTTTGTGAGCGCTGAAAGGGCACACCGCATCACAGAGCAAGTCGTCTCCCACACAACTCCGCCAACTTGAGTCACAGTATGTCATCAAGTGGTTGAAACGGCGGTGGTCAACAGTATCCTTGTATCAAGCAAAGTGAGAAGGGCGCAATCTGTCAGAAGCTCTTAAGTCATATCCCGAGCACAGAGTGCTTCATGTCCATTGTGTGTGTTGTGTTGTGATAACGGGTCATCATCCATGCGATACAGGCAGTGCTGCCTTGCGATACCCAACCATACTGCTGAGCGGTGCTGTTCGTGTCTCCCACACAACCCCGCCGCTTGAGCCACGGTGCGTCGTCAAGCGGTTGAAACGGCGGTGGTCAATAAGGCGTTACCCAGCCAATAGAGAGGATGCACTGTCTCTGTCAGAAGCTCTTAAGTCATATCCCTAGCACAGAGTGCTTCATGTCCATTGTGTGTGTTGTGTTGTGATAACGGGTCATCATACAAGGCATGCGTGCGGTGCTGCACAGGACTACCCAATACACCAAACCGATGCGGTTCAGCGTCTTCTCCCACACAACCCCGCCGCTTGAGCCACGGTGCGTCGTCAAGCGGTTGAAACGGCGGTGGTCAATATGACAGGCATCAATGAATGAATCCCAAGAATCTCACACGCGTTATGGCACCGTGCAGAGCATGAAGCTTGGCCTGCCCAGCAATGGAAAAAGCGTGTTTGTTGGGTTCACATGCATTATTATTGCCTCCAGAGTGGGCCTTCGGTGAGCTCGGCAAAGGCAGCCATAGGCCCCCCTCGCCACAAAGAGAAGGGGACTTGATGGATGGGGCTTCCTACTTGGGATTCTACTACAATACACACATTATGCGATCACTGCCTGTTCACTGGTGACGCAAGGCCGTCGGCTTTGACAGCCGAACCGGCGACGTCAGGGAAGAGAGACGCTCGCACACCGGGCTAGCCTCTCTGTGCTCGGGGGTATTTGGGGGTGCAGGCCGCTGCCCAACCTTCTGCTGCTGCTGCTGCTGCGCGTTGTCCGACCGCTGCAGGAAGGGGATGAGCAGCGCCCCGGGCGGGCCGCTTGCCTGGCCCTCTGGGGCCACCGCCGCAGCCCCCTCCTCGTCACCACCGTCCGTCACAGCATTGAGCGCCGCAGCGACATGGCTGGCAACCTTGTCGGCCTCCGTGGCAAGCGCATCGAGCTGCCTGCCCTTCAGCGCCGCAGAATCGGAATCACGCTTGCTCGCCTCGAGGCTCTCCTTGCAGCGCCGCAGCTCGTCACGCATGACGCTGTGCAGCTTCGCGGTGTCCTTCTCGCGAGCAAGGCCCTCATCTAACGCCCTGCCAGTCGCATCAAGCGCCTGCTGTGCCTCAGCCAGCTGAAGAGCAGACGCCTCGACAGACTCCTTGCAGTAGGCATAGTGCATGGCACCCAGCGTGTGCTGGTGGTGCACCTCCTTCTGCCTGAAGCGGCAGGCCTCCAGCTCCCGCTCCTTCTGCAGCACAAGGTTGTCGATAGCGGCGGAAGCGCGCTTCCCTTCGTCGTAGCGCTGCTCCGAACCCTTCAGCTCTACCAAGGCCAGTGCGGCTGTCTCCTTCTTCTCCCCGATAAGGTCCTGCTGCTTCTCCAGCTCTTTGGCGATCTGTGTGCTGTGGCGGCGGGCCCGTTCCAGCTTCTCGCAGACAGAGGTTTCGTCTGACATCGCAGCTTCCAACGCCTGCATCAGCAGCTCCACGCGTGACTCCGCTTCCTGCTGCGTCTGGTGTGCCATCGCGGCTGCGGCGCGCGCCTGGTGCACCCTCAGCTTTGCCTCGCTGCTTTCATCCTGGATGCGCAGCAGCTCTGAGGGTGTTGTGTAAGTCATAACCTATGGGTGTGTGTGGGAGACTCGCTCGGCTTGCGTGATGCGATTTGCAAGGTGGGGTGCGGGCGGGCGAGTGGGTGGGTGGGTGGGGGAATTCTTCCATTCTGACCTCAATGACAGCACATCAGATTGATCTCAGGATGCCCTGCGCTGCAACAAAAAGGAACGATGAGCGGAAGGCCGGGGGAGAGATACCCCAACACCGCTTCAAAGCCGACGCCATGACCTCCATGATTACGCGAAGGTGTGGGGGGCCTTGGCCACCAGGGTCGCCCTCTTGGCCTTGGACGGCTTGCGCACACGGTGCAGCAGCGGGAAGGCGATCTTCGAGTTGTGGAACTGCACCAGACCCGGGCGGCGGCACTCCGACGCGGGCTTCGTGCAGGTGCGGATCACCTGTGAGTAGGGTGGTGTGCATACAAAAGGGACAAGTGTCACGGGAAAATGCCAAATGTTGTGATGTGCTGAAGGGATTTGGCTTCTGTGCCGAATTTCTCCCCTTCGTATAGTCAGATGTGGCATGGTATGGCCGTCAGCTCCAACAAAAGACCCACGCAAGTAGCTCCAACAATATCTGATTCTTGGTTTGTGGATAACACGATCCGCAGGAACTGAGCTCATACCTGGATGTTGCTGAACGACGCACGGTGCTGACCCGCCATGCCGTTGAAGATGCGCGACACGGCGCGGGCAAGGTGGGTGTCACGGAGCTCAGCGCTGGAGTTCACGGGGCCCGTGCGCGCGTACCAACGCAGCTGGACGTCGTAGTTCTTCACCACACCGGGGCGCTTCTCCTTGATCTCGCGCACGCCGAAGACCTCACCGTTGGCGCGCTTCACCTTGTGGTACTCACGCATGAACTTCCAGAACTTCGTCTTGGCCACGACGTAGTTCGGGGCGAAGCAGTGGTGGCGGAACAGCTTCGGGGACGCCTCGGCCTCAGACGGCTTCTTGCGGCCCACCACCTGCGGTATGGGAGATGATAGCCTGTACATAGGCAGGCACGACAAACCACCACCACAGCCCAACAGGGTACGGCAATACACAAAGTATGTCCACCACGCGCCGTATCACTGCACACGCCGAACATGATCCTACCCCTCCCCCCTCCACATCAAATGAGTGACCCACACCCCCACCTCCCCCCTCACACTGCCAAGGCACCAACACCCGACATGTCATACCTCGAAGTGGCGGAGGTGCGCGCCAGCGAGCTCCAGCGTCGGCTTGCCCATTGTGTCTCTCGGTTCGGTCCTTGACGTCGTCCTGGAGGTGACAGTGGGTGTGGTTACAGCAACAAGCAAGGCGGTGTTTGGGGGGAGACTCAGGGCGACACACACAGACATGCGAATCTCTTTTTAGACGTGTAGATCACCACCACCGATCACCTCTCACCACATGATCTCTTGACCTGATCTCACACATATGTCCCCATCATTCTCAGATGTGTGGGAACCCTGTCCCGAGCACAACATGTGTGTGGCGGGAGGAGCTGCATCCACAGATGAAGCCGTGCTCGACTTGCGGGGTGTGGGGGTGGGTCGGGCAGGGGGGAGGGGGGCGGGGTCGCATCTCAGCTGTGTGTCAAATCTACCACTCCTCCTAAACACCATAAAGTACATCTAACCCTGCCTGTCAAACTGTGCGGGGCGAAGGGGGTTGGGGGCAGGTGAAGGGGTGTCGTGCTGGGCGATGCAGCCGCCACACAACGCATTGCTGCTGTGCGGCAGTGGCAAGAAGTGCACCCACAGCACCATGTCGCACAGGGAGAAGGGGGGATGAAGAACCGGGGCAGGGGGCTAGTGAGATATGAGCCGGCAGCAGAGTGCAGGCATAAAGCGTTACCACGTCATCGATAACGTCATAACGCCAAATGTATGAGAGTGTACAGAGAGACGGAACGAGGTGGAGGAGACTTCCGTATGGCTGTGTTGGCGCCGACCAACCCCCTGGGGGAAAGACCACCAGGCAGTGATGTGTACAATGGCGCTCTGCTCCCCCTCCGTCGCTACTGCTGGCTGGGGCGACACATTTTGAACACGTTGCTATATTTTTTTTCGTTTTGCAGTTGTTTTCGGGAGACAACGCGATTCAATACAGCACCTGTGTGTGCTGTTCACCGCAGAAGGGCCTTCGCGTGGTTCTGCACCCTCTCCTGCTCCACCAGGGGAATCCGGCCCCCTACACACACACGCCCTCGCACCGCGCGCCGCTCACCCCCGCCTTCCCGCATGCGGGGAGGGTGGCTGCAGCAGCGACTGCTTCAGCCGCAGCAGCTCATCCGCCTGCCGCACCTCCACACGGAGGTTCCGCAGCTTGTCCTCCTCCAGCACGCGCAGGGCGCGCAGGCCCATGATGTGCGTCTCGAGGAACTCGGAATCGGAGCTCAGCGCGTGCACCCGCGATTCTGGGGAGGCTTGCGCAGCACCATCGCCGCCCTCTCTGCTGTAGGGCTGGTGCGGCGACAGCGCCACTTCAATCCCGCCATCGCGGTTGCGCGCATGGCTGCTGCTCCCTTCGCGCGTCCGGAGGGAGCGGTATCCGAGCTGCTGCATCTTCTCGTTGATAGCGCTGACACGGTTGTCCTCCCTGGTGAGCTGTGTTACGACACACTCCGTGTGCCGGAGTACGCTGCGTTTGAAGCAGAGCTCCTGGTGTGCGGCAGCCTCCTCCAGCGCCACGTCGTGCCGTGCCTCCTGCTCGCCCTGGAGCAGGGCGCGGCGCTGTGCGTGCAGCAGGTGGGCGAGGCGGATCATCCACGGCAGCACCTCGCACACCAGGTGCGACCACGCAGCCTCCTCGTGGCCTTCGAGGATGCAGCGCTCCGTCTCCTCCTTGCTCCCCAGCATCTCGTGCAGGAAGTACGACCCCTCGCCGTAGGCCTGCAGGATGCGCGTCCCATTACGGAGGCAGGAGTGGTCGGTGCGTGCCAAGTGGAGCAGGTAGATGACGTGCTTCACGAGTGCGACCCGTGCCACCCGCTCCTCCTTCAGGGTCAGCTCCCTCTGGCTGCGCTCGGATACCAGCACGCGTGACCTGTGGGGGTGGGGGGTGGGGTGGTGTCCGGTTGTGGCATGTGTTGAGAAGAATATAACGAAGGCATGCACTGTGGGTATTGAATGCTGTCTCCTTTTGAATATTGGATATCCCCAAGGGATGGAATCCGAGGCCGCAAGCCCACGGAGTACTGCGTGCACGTCGGTGAGAAACGGGGGGGTCAACGGAGTGCATCACCAGGAAAATTCATCGTGACTTGATTTAGGGCGATCCGTCCCTCCACTGTGCTGGAGGCCACACACATATTTGCTCATCACATACGTTTCGAACCCAGATTCGTCATCCCGGCACTCTGAGAGGAGGCGGCTGTCGAGGTTGGGCACAATAGGCTCGTAAAAGGAGCGCTCCCAGAAGCGGAAGTCAGGAGCGGCAAGGCAGCTCATGGCTTCCCCAGGCAGTTCACGTGTAGCGCCACCACGAGGCGGTGGCAAGCCCCTTAGGGCCCCTGTCGAGTGTGGGGTGTCGCTTTGAGACCTGTACTGTTGCTGCTGTGATTGCTTTGGGGCGGTGCGGTACGGGCGGGGGCGGGGCGGGGTGGACCCGGACTTCTTTTGATTTTGGACATCTTCTCTTTCACCCGCATCGGTTTCATTTCGTTCTTTCCAGCTTTGCTCTTTTGTTCTGGTTCGGGATTCTTTCTTGCATTATTTCTCTTGAGTATTCTCCCTCCCTTCTCTGTTTGTTGGAGAAGGAGGGCCGGTCTTTCTTTTCTCTGTATATTTGCTTTTGAACGGTGCCGGGCTGTTGACTGCGATCAGCCATTGCATCAGCCCCGAGGGGAGAATCGTTATATTGACGACACTTCGCTGCCCGTCGTCACGGCAGCCAGTTGGGTAGTAGTACGTAGAATAGAAAGAGGCAGAGTTGCCCTCCCTTCACACTCAAATCAGGGGGGCTATAACTCCAAAGTTCAGATAAGTGAGCCCACATGCAGTGGTCTCATGCTGGGGCAGGCAGCGCGGAGAATACAACGTAGCTCTCAGCACCTCGAGCTTGCCCAGTGTCGTCGGGCGCTTTGCTCGTGGTTTGCTGGTTGGTTGGCGCCAACTCTACTCTCCAGAAAAATTCCCCGCCGAGCCCCCAGGTCCTGGGTAAGACGTTAAACTGCCTGGGGGGGCCGTCCCCGGACCATGACGGGTGCCTGCACCAGGAGTCTAGCACGGCCGTGGTCCAGGGCATGACCGAAAACTGCTTGGGTACCGAGGCTCCCCAGACCAGGAAGGGTGGAGACACCTGGAGTCTAAATAGTCACACCACGTCAGGCCAGACCTTCGCATTGCACTCCGCGAAGACTGCCACACAGCCGCGGGGCAGGTGTGCAGCCTGTGGAAAACCTCGTACAGAAAAGGGTCGGCGACCGCCCGCCCCCAGTCTGAGAGGCATCAGCCGAATCTCGGTGGAGGCGGGCACAAAACAAAAGGGAGAGTCGTCACTGTGCATATCAGCACGGTCCCGCCCTCTGTGCCAGACCAACACACCACCAAAGGAAAAGAGGAAGAGGCGACGTAAGGCAATGCCTCCGTGCGGCCAGGAGAACACGAAATAGCGACCCCCTCAACGGGGAATGCTACGAGCACGGCCAAAAATCGTTCAAATCGTTCAAAAAACCGCAGCCGTTTTCAACCCAGCGAGACCATAGTCCCTTGAACCACGCCTTGGATGTTTGATCGTTTGGGAGGGAGGGAATAGGGGGCGGAGTGGGTGGGGAGGGGTCCGTATGCGGACAAAAGAGTTGAAACGGAGCCCCCTCCTCGCCCCGCCGACTGGTGGGAAGGGGGGGTGCCGATGGCGTCGCAGAATACGAAACACGAAATGCCAGATTATCCAAAATGAGAACCGATCGATCTCTCCGAAGATTTTTTTGGCGAGGAAAACTATCTGTGCCCCCGCTGGATCGTAAAGTGACAGCAAAACGAGACAACAAACCAATTACTGCCGAAAGTTGTTTGTTGGAACGCAGACCCCACTCTTTGTGTACACCACTCCCCGGTCTGATGAAGTGGTGTGAGTGGGGACGCACGATCCAGCTAAAGGCACAGAAAGTTTCCTCAGTTGGCTACGCCGAACTAACAAAGCAAAACCCTCTCACGGGTTGGCAGGGTCTATGTGGGGATTGTGAATCCCAGCAGCCAGAACACACAAGACAACTCTTCAAACTGGGCCGAGAGGCAGGCATTATGTTTCATTGCCATACAAGACGGGAGCTTTCGCACGGCGGTCTTTGCCACGCCTGTTCAGAGCACGTGTTGCAATAGCATGGCCGATGTCTCCCTAAATAAACCCCACCCCCCACCCCCCACCCCACCCGCTTATCAACCCTGGCTGACACGCATGGTCCGCCTTCACGGGATCATTAACCACCTCATGATAATCAGATGGGCTCTCCCCAGGGAGTTTGCACCTTCTGCACTATGAAGCACACCCCTTCCGTCGTGCACAAGGGAAGGTGGCACGAAGAGACAGCGGGTGTGACGTGGGTGGTGGTGGTGCAGCAAAGAATGGGCTCAAGATCATGGACGAATCATATTCGATTTGAATCGTGCCGGCAAGCGCGAACCTTGAGCATGCCCCCGCTGCTGGCAATAGAGAAAGAGTGTGCGTGCACGGCAGGCAACAACCCTGCCGGATCGCCTGCCATACTTGCTGATGCGGTGATGCACAAAGTATCCCTTCGTGCATATTGGTGTTCAGTGCATATATTGTGTTGTGACGTGACAACCTCCCAACCGCCCCTGTACTCTCCTCACGTCAACACACCCATGATCAGTGTGCCAAGTTGTGGGTGTCATCGGCGAGACGGGCTTCTCATGGATGCCGCCACGATGCAGGGGGCAAATGGGGCACCGTTCTATCAAATACGGGCATCGATATGACCGTATGACTGGAGCCACCACGGCCCCCGCAACTGCCACGCCCACGCAGGCTGTGGGTGGCGTTCTTTTATCGGCGAACAGTTGAGACCCATATGCCTGCAGTGTTGAATGCACCGAGAGCCTGCCCGTGATGCGATTGCCACTCCGCCTCTTAGTTTGGAACGATAAATACTATTTTGCAAACGAAATAACGTAACCCAAAAACCACACCGGAGGGAGAGGGGGCGAGGGGGTCAGTAAACCGCAATGTTGGGCACAACCTTTCCCCCCATATTTTTGAGTGGTTTGCACAGCACAGGTTCTGGATGGCTCATCACTTGCCCCACCTTTTCTTTCCGGAACACCGATCCGTTGGGGATGCTGCTCATCACGGTGCAAGTACAGTGAAGTCCGTTGGAAATGCTGCCTAACAAAAGCAAGTGGCTGGGTTGAGGTGAGCATGCCTGCAGCTGACGACTGCGGCATCACACGGCACAGATGGGAAGGGTGGGAGGGGGTGGAAGCCAGGGTATCCGTTGTGATCAACCTGTTTGTTCGGTCACCCCGCATTTCGCTTTTGGTTTGTACGCACTGGGCAGAAGCCACTCTGATGCAAAACGCCAGACCCGCTGCAGGTGCCGAGGAGCCCAGCACGCAGAGGCCCGTCATGTGGACAACAGAGACTGGGTTCCATCCACACACAAAAAAGTGGGCATGAACGCAGCGGCATGGGGTTCTTTGAACCGGTCAAGAAATGGACACGGTAACGCACGCACATGTCACGCACACAACGACTCGCCCTGCGACTCGCCCGAACCTTCTTCTTCGCGCACAATAACCCTTGGTATTGTTTACCAGGGCTGTCGTGGAGAATCATTCAAATGAAGGAAATGAAAGAATAAACGAGAAACGCCATTCTGTTGCCCGCACGAAACACACGAGGTAATGCCGGGATATGGGTGTGGGAAGCATTTTTTTCAGGCACAAGAACTGCGTGTGTGGCGGCACAGCACGTTGGCACCTCCCCATATCGTTTGCATTTCACAAGGTTTTTTCTGGAAGAAAGGGAAGAAATATAAAAACACACGTCTCATCTGTGGGCAGTGAGAGCCGCATGGATGTGCTTGCTGGATAGGACATCCACAGGAAATGAAGCTGCCTGGCGACTGAGAGAGGTGACAACGGCAGTGCACACTCGGAGCTACCGTCACTGATTACTTGCTGCTGCAGTCAGAACTGTCCTCCCGCGCATTAACCGCCACCTTCATGTCCCGGCTCGACGTGGCAGTGTGGAATGACAGGGCGCTCTCAGACGGACTGTTTGTCTTGGAATCCTTCTGGGGCGCAGTGTCTGGCTCATCCACCTTGACGGTCTGGCACTCGGCTGCTGGGTCTGCGGGCTTGGTGCGCAGGTAGGAATACCTGTTGTGGGTGTGGGTTTTGGGGCATGTGGATGAAAGGGGTTCTAGCACGAGGGCCAATCCGTAAGGCATCCAAAGTGGTGCGTGGTGCAACAACAACTGCCCCTTCTCGCCAGACAGTCGAAGGCTTCTTGTTGAGGGCACCTCGATGTGCACGGAAAGTGACATGTGATGTTCGTGACTCTGCACCTCGCCCACGTCACCTTATGTGTAGAAAGGAAGCCCCGCCACCGGCACAAAACCGAACAACCAGAAGCAAACATTTGCAGCGATGGTTGACTTTGTTTGTGTCACATGCACAACAATTGGCGAATGTCACGAAAACAGCACGTTTGCATACCACACAACACCGACCATAGCCACCGCCATCCCGACCATGCTCTTGAAGCTGACAGGGTTCTGCAGGGGTGTGATGTGAAGTGCACGGACGACAAGGGTATCGCACCCCACCCCCTTCCTCCTCAGGTAGTCGCCCAACGGCCCCCCCCGAGCTCCTTATCTCGCACACAGCACACAACCGGCACAGGCCTCCATCCACAGGCAACAAATCCCCAGACCACCCTGCTAAACTATCGCCCCCCCTACCCCACCCCACACCACCCAGCCAGGTGAAACAACGATTTCCAATCAACTCGGCACACCCACACGCATGCATACCGCAAAGAAGATGACACCAGAGATGAGCACGAGGAGCGTCTTGAGGTGGCCCACCACTTGATATGTGACCGGGGAGGTGCGCCCAACGATGAGGAACATCGAAAGGTTGATGCAGAACGCACACGCCGCAGAGGCCACCAGCAGCGCAACGGAGGTGGGTGTGACGTGGAACTTCAACAGGGCACGGGTGTCATCGAAGGTGAACGCAACAATTGTGAACAGCAGCCCCGACACCGGCGACACATAATAGCACGACTGCTGCGGCGACAAGCCTGACGACGACATCCCCTTCACGGAGATGTGCATCACACCGGATGTGAGCGCCGCAAGCGCGCCAAACATGAGACCCCACCGCGACACGTCGAGGTTCGCCGCAGTGGTCAGCCCGATGCCGCTGCAAAGCAGGGCGAGGGACATCAGGATCTTCGCGGGGTAGGTCACCTGCTTCCAGAAGTACTCGAGAAGGCACACCACCGGCACATTCACAAGCTTCAGGATCTGATACTGCCCGACAGTGTTGTAGAGCAAGGAGTAGTTCAGGAACACGATGCTCCCGACCTGCCAGCCGCCGATGTTGAAAATCTCGCGGAGCGAGGGGCGTTGCTCGGGGAGAGTGAACATGCCGCACTGCCGCAGGATCTCCATCCCGACGGTGGTCCCCGCAAGGTGGAGTGCCATGAGCCAGTTAGGGAAGGCGAACCCGATGTCATCCCCGAAAAGCTTCTTGTTCACAACCACGATGGACACGGCGCTGGTGATGTTCAGCGCGATGATCATCGCGATGAACAGGTTCCCCTGATCAGCGGCGGCATTCACCGACATTGTGGCGAGCTCCCTTCACAGACCGGCTTCTCCTTCGCGCCTGCCTGAGCCCTTCCGCAGTGTGGTCGACAGGCAAGGCGCAGCAGATAAATATCGGCTACAGGGGTGTAGCTGCCACAGGGGTGGTGGGCTAGGGGATAGGGGAGGCAGAGATAATCCCTTGCTGTGGGTGTGGGTGTGGGTGGTATGGACGCAGCCAGAGAAGGGGGAAAGAGAGATGGGTGTGGAATCATGGCTTCCTGCAATAACGATTACCCAGACAGGCCTGCTTGCTGCACGAGCAACAAGCAGTCACAGCGATGTCTCGGATCGGTCTCGAAGATCATGACAACCCGAGGGTGGGTTGTCATGATCTTCGGAGAAGTATGCGCAACACTCGGGAGCGGTCTGTGAGCAGGCCCTGAAAAGGGGGTGCCCAGTCCGCTTCTCCCGAAGCGGGGGTGTGTGTGTGAGGGTGTGGGGGCTTAGCAAAGAACAAACAAGTCCGTCCGGTACCTATCGGTGGTGTGGCAACCCACCAGGGACGGCCCACCAAACCGAATCCCAAGCTCACACACCCCCCCCCCCCTAGGGGGGGTCAAATGGGGGTGACAAACACGATTTTTCAAAAAACCGGCGCAGAGGCCCCAAAGCCCCCGTAAACCCTCCAAACCCCCCCAGATCGGTCCGGAAACCCATCGAACCCCACTTTTCCACCATTCCGGGCACCTCAGGTGCCCGAATTGGGGTACCTAAATTTTGTGCCACCGTTTGGTACCGTACAGTGCCACTGTGTGGGAGGTTGGAAAAGAAAATGCCCCAACACACCACATCTGAGGGTTGCAATGCATGTTGCTTGCCAACCACGTCATCCGGTGGGTGTCAGGCGCTATGTAGGTGGCATTAGCCAGGTCTTCGATGTGTTCTGGCTTGTATATATACCTCCCTGCCTGCGGCACAGGCACTGCCTTTGTCCCCCACACCAGCCACAGAGAGCGTATTGTACTCGGTCCACGGTTGCTGATTCATTGTGATGCGTTGTATCCTCGAGTGAACGTCACACACTAGTGGCACCACCACCCGCCATCCGAGAGCTGTATTGACTTTGCGCGCTTCCGTTGTATTCACCTCGCCACGCATATTGCACCGTTCAGTACCAGTGCTCTTGGGCCAGGCAAAGTAGACCGCAGCAACTACCAATTCTGGCACAATGGGTACCACGACAGCGCACTTCATGTGTTCCCGGAATGTACAGCTCGTGTTGCAACAGTCGTTGTCAACACATCCCGGTTGTGGAGCACTGCTGCACAGGAATCACACGACCATCTGGACTGTTCCGTACCTACAGGCAGCCTCCCGGTGCATGGTGGCAGGGAGGTATATATACAAGCCAGAACACATCGAAGACCTGGCTAATGCCACCTACATAGCGCCTGACACCCACCGGATGACGTGGTTGGCAAGCAACATGCATTGCAACCCTCAGATGTGGTGTGTTGGGGCATTTTCTTTTCCAACCTCCCACACAGTGGCACTGTACGGTACCAAACGGTGGCACAAAATTTAGGTACCCCAATTCGGGCACCTGAGGTGCCCGGAATGGTGGAAAAGTGGGGTTCGATGGGTTTCCGGACCGATCTGGGGGGGTTTGGAGGGTTTACGGGGGCTTTGGGGCCTCTGCGCCGGTTTTTTGAAAAATCGTGTTTGTCCACGTAAAAGGGTGGCATTTGACCCCCCCTAACCCCCCCCCCCTCCGCACAACCCCACGCCAGCTGAACGGTGGCATTTTAAGTTAAGAACCTGACACCAACACAGCAAGAATCGCCACCCACCCCACCCCCAACTCCACCGTGTAAAGTAAACCCCTCTTCTCCGCCACCGCCACTACTTCTTCTTCTTTATGCTCTGCTTCCTCCCGACGGGCGGCGGAGGTGATGTCGGGGCTGGGGTATCG
This sequence comes from Rhynchopus euleeides, assembly GCA_963210315.1. Taxonomy (NCBI): domain Eukaryota; phylum Euglenozoa; class Diplonemea; order Diplonemida; family Diplonemidae; genus Rhynchopus; species Rhynchopus euleeides. The sequence continues at coordinate 1,395,655 of OY723267.1, forward strand.
CATTCAGGGAGTGGGAGGGAAACCGGGTGATGTGCGGTGGGCAGCAGGGCCCCTGATGACGCCAGCAGCGTCGCGGTTGACACATAGTCATTCCACTGCGCCGCCGGAAGCGGGTTGGCTGTGAAGAACCGTGACCCCGCCCCGAAGGCCAGGGCGGCGGAATCCGCAACCGCGACGCAACGCGGGGTGGAGAGGCAGACCTGCCGCGCAAGGCTCGACACGGTGTGCCCCTCCGGCCGCAGGGCAAACACAGAGCAGCCCTTCCCCTCCGCCACGCCGTGCATGTGGTCCTCCCCGTGGCTGTCCCGGCACACCGCCACACCGCGGTTCCCATAGAGGAAGTTCATCGCCACGGCCTGCCCCGGCACATCCCCGTCGCTGAAGCATGACTCCACATAGCCCAGCGGGATGGGATCGCTGCCGCACTGCGCCTCCAGCAGCCCCGCCACCTCTGCAGGGGCACGCCCCTTCTCCATATCCTCCAGGAAATACCGCCCCTCCGCAGCACGGTAGGTCGCTGCGATCCCCTTCACCGCGAGACGAAGGGTGCCACCTGCGGTGCGTATGACACTATCGAGCAGCTGTGCCGCCGACAGAGAAAAGACGGATTCCCCTTCAGGCGCCTTCGCCACCGGCGTGTCGGAGGAGGCAAGCTGCCGCAGCGGGGACCGGATGAGCTCCGCAAGCGATTCGAGCGAATCAGCATCATCCGGTGCGGCGAGAACCCCGCTGGGCATCGCCAGGAGGGACTTCGCCTCCCCCACCGCGGCGTGGAGCTTGAGGAGGAGGCAGGCACGCTCGCCTGCAGCCTGCAGGCTGCCCCCCTTCGGGGGGTCGACGTAGATGCCGAGGGTGATCCCGGCGACACGCGGGTTGCGCCCCTCGACAAGCCACAGCAGGGGCAGCGGGAGGGCGAGTCGGGAGAAGTCGTTGTCGACGTAGGACGATGCGTGGAGGCGGGAGCGCATCACGTCGATGGCGCGTGCGTGGGAGGAGCATATCTTGGCGAAGACGAAGTGCGCTCCTCTGTCGATGGCGAGGCAGTGGGCGTCCAGCGCGGCGTGGCTCACGGCGACGAAGAGGCCCTGCAGGGCATTGAGGATGTTGGGTGCAGCAGTAGAGAGCGAGGCAGGGTCGCGGAGGAGGTCGTCGATGCTGTCCTGGTCGCGTACGTCGGTGCCCCGGAGGGTGCCCTGCAGACGTGTGATGAGGGCAGTGGCGCCTGCGGTGTCGGGGGCGTCGGGTGCCTCGATCTCGCGCACGCCCTCCTCCCTCCCGTTGATGACAAGGGAGACGCGCCAGCCGCGGCGCATCGCTGTGGTGAAGGCTTCCCTCACGCGGAGGCCCTCGATGACGTCGCGGAACCCGAGCCGTTTGAAGTGCCTCGCGAGGTGAGCCTCAGGGTTCTCGGCCTGCTGCATGTAGCAGGCGTTCACCGCAGCGGTCAGCTTTTTTGCCAAGTCATGTTCCTGCGTGTATTCCGAAACGCTTCTTCGTATCTTCGTCATCACAGGGGGTGGCAGGGCAGTTCCTGGTGGGTGGTGCAATGCAATGCAGTTTTGTGTGGTTGGGAGTGGCAATGGTCAGGGAGGGAAAGGGGGATGTCAAAGGGGGTGGGGGTGGGGTCGTGTCCTGGCAGCATGGAGTTGAGCCCTTTTTCGCTCTGGCACACCGTTCGCACACGATGTGTGTGTGCCTCCTTCGGCGCACCCGCCTATTCCCCTTTCACAGCGGCAGGCCGTTTCTTTCGATCTTCGTTTTATTTTTCCATGGCTTGCTTTTTTTTGTGTTCTGACTGGGGTTCCATTTCTGAGAAAAACAAATAGGGTGAAAAACATGGTACACTAGATGCTGGGCAGTGGCCATCGGACACCTACATAAAGTCAATTCTTCGGGTCAGGGAGAACCGTTCAGCATACTTAGATCCCACACACGAGGGCCTGGCACAGAGACAGCCAGGCCTGTGGGCAACACGAATATTAGGAGACGAGGGAAATAGCTGGACGAAACATGGAGGAGCAGATAATGCACCGGAACCACATAACCACACGGTGTAGGAAGGGGGGATAGAGTGAAGGTGTGCTTGAAGCCAGATAGACTGCGTAACGTGCCCGCATCCACTTGCGAGAGCATTGTCCATGCTTAGGGTATGTACGTGCGCTGAGCGTGGCGAGTCGCTTCCCTTTTCGCCAGACCATATTTTTTTCGAATCGAATATTCTTGGCCTTTGAAACCGCTCATCGTAGACACAACACCACCACAGCATATTCTGTGTATACACCAATGCATCATGCAACGGAGCTGGGACGGGGTGTGATTGTGTGTGGTGAGGTAGAGGGCCTCAGGTTGAGCCGACTGACTTGAATATTTTCGTGCGCCTCCGGCGTGACTGTGTTGGTATTTTGTTTTCGGTGGTATTCTGTTGGGGCGCCCTGCCCCCTTCATGTTTGTCCGACCTGTTGTGTTGGTCGGCTTGTTTTTGATTGCATTTGTGTTATTGTTGGAACCCAAACCTCTGATGGGGTGGTGTGAGTGTCGCAAGCATCCAGCAGGGCACAGGAAGTCTCCCGAGTTGGCTACGCCAAACTATCAAAGATGTGACCCCCAAGCAGTGTTGGGGACAGCCGAGGCACCAGTTCGTGAGGTCGGTGTGGGAGGGTCGGTGGGCATCAACACAAGATGAATTTACTCATCGAGTTGAGCGCAATATCCTGCTTGGATCCAAAGCCGTATGCCATGCGAGGACAGCCATCCATGTGTGGATTGCATGATCACCACAAGGTGGTTTTTCTCAGGTATACACATTCCCGCTAGCAGTAGCGCGGGTTTTTTTTTGTTTGCAGTGGCCAACACAGCTCAGAATCATCGCATTGCACAAAAAAAAATAAGACCCACCTCCCCAACCACACATGGCAAAAAGCAGAGAATACAGAGAGCCGTACAGTGTCGCCTTTACCACGACACACACCGCAGTGGGCCGTTTGATTGGGGATCAGACTTCTTTAGAGATGCAGCCCCGTGGCGTGCTGTGATACGGTGCAACCCAGTGGAGAGATCGCCTTCTGGGAGATTCGCACGAAGACCCAAGCAGTGGCTCACACCTTTCCCGTGTGGGTTCGCATTCGGCAATGGCTTTCATCCAGTGCGTTGCCTCGATGATCGCAGCTGGCGCGTGTTTTACCACCAGACTGGTAGCAGACTGGCACCGCAGAGGCGTATCCCAGGGATTCTCAGGCGAAGTTACACTGTGAGGCCCAACCTCATGCTGGACCCTCACAGTGTATGTCTCTTTGTTGTATCAACGGCCCGAACTGGGGAGCGAAGACGACCAACCACTAATTGTTTCAGGGATGTGTTTGTTCTTTCGGTGATGTAAAAGGGGGGGGGGAGTTCTTCAGTTTTTTCGTCTAAGACGTTTTTTTGCTGATGATGGTTTTTTGCCTCTGGTTCGCTTCGGGAGGTGTTGACGAGCCACACACACCCCCCCCACTCTCCCCTCCCCTCTCTCCCATTCACCCACCCCCCCCCCCTTTCCAACCCATCCCCGGACACATCGAAGAATATTCTGAATTCTGAAGAGCAGGAGCCCAACCACCCCCAATTTGAGGGACCCATGAACAACACAAAAAGCAAGACATCACACGACACCTCAGGAGCAGGAACCGTGGGTCCGACAGCTCATTGCCTTGCGAACACCAGATGAGTGCACCTCTGCTGAAGGCACCCCTCAGCACCAAGAGCAAAACCCACAGCACGTATCCTCACAGATGTAACGATCGTAGATAAATAAAACAATCCGCCCGGGGGTTTCAGCAGAGGCACGATTCACAGCCGGTTTGTAGACACAAGCAAACACCCCTGACACAGACACGTAGAACTTTTGGGAGTCGTGTAGAGCACACCGAGCAGCCTGCTATTGGTGTGATCTCCACTGTGAATCCAACACACAGTGACTAAGACGATGGCAGGGCAAATGCCCTGCCCACTCGAATATATGGAGTCATCACTGAGGCACAGTTCTGCAGATCAGTACACGCGGAGAGAAGAATGGGTGGTGGGGGGAGAGGTACGGTTTCATTGATTCATCCCCGGGGGGAGGGGGGAGGGGGGGGTTCGCTATATAAAACAGACACACCATCCACAGCACACACACAGCGGCTGAAAATGCGACCCGCAGCAACGCCTCAATCAGCCCTGTGTAGTGCATGGAATGGATGTATTGCGTTTCAGTGTATCAGTGATTCGCCAGTATACCCACGCGCATTGCAGCTCGGAACACATGATTATTTTATTTTGCAGGAACAGAACCTCAGCCACGGGGGTGCGGTATCAATGGGCGAGCCTGCTCAACTCAAAACCGGGGGGGGGGGGGGGGTGTCCACCCCCCCGCCCCCTCCTCCCTTCCACACACATTCAGCAACAAGGTAGGTGGGGAGAGGACTTCAATTGTTTTTGCTGCGCGTGCATGATGTACAGCACTGCGCATGGCTCCTCATTTGTACGCCCTCTCCAGCACCACCACCACCACCCCTCCCCCCATGCCCCGCTAACACGAAGAATCAACGTAAGACTGCGGATCTGGATTCGGGGACTGTCGCCCTACCCTGCAATGCGGGATGAGCAGTCGTTGATTGAAACACCGGGGTGGGGTGCATACATTCGGCTCGCTCGTGTCCAGATCGGCCCGTTCGAATCTGTCACCGCGGGTGCTGCTTCGTTCCTCGTGACCCACCCCGACGACTCGGATTGTGGGAGGGACTCGTCATCGAGATGAATCGAAGAAACACGGGGAAGACCGCGGTACCACCCCATCTGCGCCATCGAATGCGTTGCCACGACAACGCTCAGCGCCGAGAGGGCACCCACACAAGCCGAGATCATCGCCTCCTCATACTCGCTAGCATAGTTGGTGTAGACACACGCCCCGCCACACGCCATTCCCACAATGATACCCCATGTCGAGAACATGGAGACGGGGCTCGCGGAGTGGCGCTGCACCAGCAGGATCAGGATGCAGAACATCAGCACGTTATACCCAGCCAGGCCCACGCCTGTGAGGGCACCCACCAGATAGTAAGACCACTCGTCGTGCACCCTATAGAGAAGATAGGAGGCGGCGACGGAGCAGCCTGTGGAGACGGCGAAGGGGACTGCAGGGGAGCTGACGTTCACCAGGAGTCCGATGAAGACGGAGGTGACAGCGCCTGTTGCTGCGGCGACGGGGAGTGCGGCTTTGACGGGGTCTGTGGCGTCGAAGCTCCCCTCGTCGAGCATCTCCTGCGTGAGGCGGACCCACAGCTTCTGCAGCGAGATGCCGTGGAAGAGCATCGCGACGAAGAGGCAGCGCGCCGCACCCAGGCCCGCCCACACCTCCGCGAAACCCACATCCCCATGCTCCGCGACGAACTCGCCTGCGACGCATGCGTGGCCCGCATCCCATTTTGGGCGCCGGATCTGAAGGGCGAGGCCTGCAAACCCGCTGACCCCTGCCACCCCCGCGCCGAGGAAGTACTCCACATCCCGGTTCTGGGAGTAGTTGCTGATGACGACGCATGCCAGGATCCCGAGGTGGAGGAAGAAGTGGAGCATCCCACCGAAGAGCCCCAGGCTGACATCCGGGTAGTGCTTCAGCAGGTTGTCGATGTAGACGCCGGGGGCAACCCACATGAACCCGAGTGCGATGCCTGCAAGCCCTGTCGCGGCGTAGAGGCCTGCGTGGGAGTGGGGCAGGGCGCAGACCACTGCGACTGCGAGGAGCGAGAGGCAGGCAGTGGCTACCCCGCTGACGGTGTCGGAGACGAGCTGGAGGCAGAAGGGTGCGCATGCGAGGGCCAGCATTGTGGATGCGGAGAAGAGGAGGACGATGAAGGACGAGAGGTGCCATGTACCGATGGGCCCCTCGCTGTTGAGATCCAGCTTAGTGACGAGGGGCACGCAGATCACCGGGACCAGAGATAAGGTCACCGCGGCGGCCAGAAGAATGCTGCGCTTCCGATATTCCCTATCCAGGGCCTCGCCGCACTCTGTCAGCAACCCCTCCGATGAGGGTCGCTGCATGACGCATTGCAGCGTGCTCAGGGCACCGTCGTTGTTGTTGTTGTTGTTGTTGTTGTTCTGATACGACAGGTGGTCGCTCAGCCCCGACACATCGCTCACCGAAGAATTTTCTGTGTACATGCGAGCAGAAGAGGGGGAGGGGATGGGGGGGAGGGGACCACACACCCCCTCCTCCGCCTCCCCCTCCACCGCCCCACTCACACAGCAGCCCCCGCCACGCCCGTTCGGACCCTCCCGGGAGGGGGGGTGGGGGTGGGGTGGGATGCGTCTGTGTGTGTGGCTCTGGAATAGGGTGGCAACGAATTGATGAGGGCGTTTGTGTGTGGTGTGGTGAAGTGAAGTGAACAAAATTACGTTGAAAACAGGCGATATCGCTATCCCTCCAAGATCGCCCTCTTGAAGGATTCCCCACAACCTCAATACGTCGACTATGATACGACGTGACACCGGTGTCAACGCGTACTCCTGTGTGTTGGTGTCCTGAATCAAACAACCGATTTTTTTCGCATTTTTTGATTTGCAGGAAAGAGAGGGGGGGGGGGGAACGTGAGGGAGGGGGTGGGGGTAGGGGTGGGGGGGAGTGACAACCCATCATGTTGTGTCCGGGGGACAAGCGGCAAGCCAGCAGCTCCTCCCCCTCCCCATCCCCCGCCTTTTTATTGTGGAAAAGGGGGGGGGGGGAAGAGGCAAACACAACAACATGCCGTACAGCACCGCCGTTCGCTCCACCCCCCCCCCCCCAACCCCACCCACAGCACCGCGGTGGAGAGAGAGAAAAGAGAAGAGAAGTGACGCCGGGCAGGCAACAAAAGAGGAGGGGAAACCCTGCCGCTGCCGCAGCCCGCCTCCAGGGCTAGAGAGGGCGATCTGCAGCTGGACAGGGGGGGGGGGGGGGTGGGGGGAGGTGAAATGCTTCACACCTTCCCCCCTCCTGACCCCCACAGCCCCGAACAGTAAATGGCGACTCGAGATGAGTCACTTCGGATGGGATAGGCTAGGGAATTGGGCCAACTTTTGCTTTTGGCGCCAACACAATAGTTTTTGTTTGTCGCAGTAATGTGGAGATGGTGTGTAGTCCGGCACGGATGGGCTCTCTCACTTCACGCCTTTGACCTTCTGCTTCCGAGCCCAGGTTGCAAACTTCAGAATCTCGGGGGCGTCAAGAAGCCTCTCCCGGGTGTTGTAGAACTCAGCAAGGCCCTTGTGGTCAGCAAGCCGGTGAACAGCGTTGTGGCACGGGCGGCAAATTCCAATGGTGATATGAAGCTCCCTCTTCGTCTTCCCCAGATGCTTCATGCACCAGTCGTGGACCATCTTGGGATGCACGTGGTGGCGGGTGATGGGGATGAACCGCTCGCAGAGCTCGCACTCTCCGTCATCCAGGTCCTCACCCTCGTCCTCCTCAAAGGAGAGCTCGTTCAGAGAGTTCAGCATCCCCTCCATCAGATACTCCATGTCGTCATCCTCGGCAGACAGGTCCTGCAGAATCCCGGTGATGCCTGCCCTCTCCAGGCGCTTCAGCACATCAGACTCGCTCTCCGGGATGGAGGCGGATGCGCCCCAGTCCAGAACCTCAGCTGTCAGGCTCTCGCACAGATAGGAGACCTGGTCTGCAACAGACTTCGTGTCGGTGTGGAGGGACACGAGGGAGTTTGCCACACAGCTCTGCACAACGGAGAGAACCGTGTCCTCATCCCATTCGTAGGACATTGTGTTGGGAGGGGGGGGGCGGGGGGTTGGTGTAGTGGTGTGGAGGGGGAAAGGTGGTGGTGCCCTAGGGGAACAGGAGGGGGTGGTGGTGAGGAGATGTGACACGTGTGAGGCGGGGTGCGCACGATTGCACTGTGTTGTTTGAATGGGGGGGGGGGGAAATTGCCGTGGGGGGGTTGGGGGGCGGGGGTGGGTCGGTCATATGAGCCCTTGCTGCTGCTCTGGCTGGGAAATGGGTGGGGGTTTCAAGTCACCCCCCCCCCACACACACACACACATTCCACACATCCCACCCCCCGAATCTCCTCCGAAAAGAATGATCCGGACTCCTTTGCTCTGTTGTGTCGGTCAAAAAAAAACTTGTTGCGCGCTGCACACTGCACCGCGCCGTTGCACTACACACTACACACTATACCCCACTCCTGCCCTCTGCCCACCTTGCGCTGGCAGCAGGGAAAGGGCTGGTATCGGGGACCACTGTATGGGCACAACCTAGCACCACGACCACCTCTGCTCCCTTTCCCCCCTGCGGGAGTGGATGGGAAATCTAGACCCATTGTTCTGGGTAGCTAATCAAACTCTAGGAAGAAAAAAAAATCTGGGGTGAATCAAACGTTCTTTGCAGCAGTGGAGAACCGCAAAAAAGAGATCGCCCCCGCCCTCACCTCTTCAATGCGGTCCCCACACGCTGTCACATTCGTACATACGCGTGTATGATTCCTCACCCCAATACACACATCGGTTCGGCTCGGCACATTCCCGCGTTCGCCGCCCTGAAAAAACAATATAGCTCTGGGGGAAAGAAGCGGCTTCACGTTACTCTAACAAACAGCTGAGAGAAAAACAATGCAATCTACTCAAAGAATCTCACAGCATCTCGAGGCATCCAACCTTGCACAGGGGCCTTTCGAATGCCGAACATCCCCCCACAGCCCTGCCGGGCGTGCGGAGTGTTCGCAAAGATCCGCGCGGTGAAAAGTTTCCTGAGTTGGCTACGCCGAACTGACAATACAAATATAGAAGAGCGATGATGCCTCAGGGGAAGAAGGGAGGGGGTGGGTGGGGGAAATTGCCCTGGTTTGAGCGACACGAGAATTCTGAGCAGCTGTTTACCTTTTTTTAGCCAGAGCTTCTCGCCGCGCTGCACCCCAGGGCGATTCCTAAAATCGTACTCCTTTCGCTTTATTATAGACACCCTGTCCAGCAACTGTGGGAGAACAGTTCCGGACTACTTTTTGTTGAGCGCACACTTGCTGTCTCAAGGCTGTGTTGAGGCCCTGTGAAGTGGCATGAGGTGCTAATCCAAAGCTTCAGTCGTACGATTTCCTTTCCGTTACTTCGCGACTTCGCTACGCTTCATCGCTCGTAACTAGTAAAAAGAAAGGCACTCTAGGACAGATCGGACACACCCACACCCACACACCCCGATAGCCTTTTTTGATTCGTGTCAGTTGCACTGAGCGAACTCAGATGCAACCTCCACATCACCCAATAGTGGGCTCTGCATCAATGGGGAAGCGGTGGCTTCGGGCGGCGTGCGGTAGGAGGGTCTGTCGGCGTTGGAGGGGAAGACTTCGACCCCGACGACGCGCCAGATCCCGACGGGGCGAGGGTGAAGGAGGGGAGGGGGCCCTTGGCAGTGCCTCGGGTCTGGGGGACGCGCGATGCGGACTTTGGCCCGGTCAGTGTCGCGGCGTCGCGGAGGAGGGTGGATCCTATGTCAATGCGGGGGCGTGCCCTGCCTCGCTGTGAGGGTGTTAGGGTGCGAGGGTGTGGCGTGACATGATGCAGACACATAGCAAAATATTATTAAAAGGGTAGCTTTCAATGCAGGCACCCAAATAATGTAAAGGGAAGGCGGAATTGAAGGTTCTTTTGTCATCGGTTAGTCAACCTCCACGACCGAGTTGGAACACCCGCGTATGGCTCGCTCGTAACGTGCCAGAGGGAGAGGGAGATCACACGATTCCCCCGCCCAAGTGTCACCACGCCGTACACCCACCACTCACGGGGCCCCGGGGCGCCAAAACAAAGCAAACAATGTTCGCACCACTCACACATGACACCCCACGGGGCAATCGTCACGGGTTCTTGTTGCCTCGCGAAAAATTTGGGATGGAGGGGCAGGCAGGGTTTTCGTCCTCAGCGCCGCTACCGATGCCCATCAGCCGAGCAGCAGGGAGAGCTGTACTCCCAGCAGGGAAACAACGCCAGCGGTGCCGAGAGGGGATGTCATGAGGTGCTGCGCAACCCGGTGTGCCGGGTGACTGCGGTCTTGGACCAATCAGATGATTACAAGTCTCTCATTGCGGACAAATCCCAAAGAAATTTTGCGGGCATTGTTTCTGTGGACCCTTCTTCTTCTTGATAATACAAAGAAGATTTCGCCAGAAGGTGCGATTGCTATGATGGAAGCTCGGAAAATAAGCTTCCCGCCACCACACTTGGACATCGCCTCCAAAAAGAGAGAAGCGCGGGAGCAAGAGGAGCACGCCCCACCACCTTCGCCCTGCGTCTCCCCACTCACCCACACGCATACCATATCCGTGTTGATCCAGCTCGCCTTCGTCACCTTCTGCTCCGGGATCTTCTCCGGGGAGTGGGGTGCCACCGCCACAGGGCTGCCACCACCACTGACACCACCGCCAGCCGCATCACCCCCACCCGCCTTCGGCTGCAGCTTCGCCAGCGCCAGCAGCTCAACCGGATTCCTCTTGGGAGAGGGCTTTGGCTCGGGACGCACGGTGCTGCTGGAGGTCTCCTCCCCATCCCCACCCCCGGGCCGTGTCCTCTCCCCACGCAGGTGCACCGGAAGGCAGAGCGTGTCGAGCGAGCTGCTCGAGGGTTCCGGGGAGGGGGGCCGCCCGTCTGTCGCAGGGCTACTCGTCCTGGCGGAGGACATGCCCGACAGGTGTGTGGAGTGCTTCGACATCTTGCGGCGCGGCCTCTCCTGGCGATATCGCGCGCTGCGGGGCTCCTGGAGCAGCGACGAGTCGCTGTCGGTGGGGGTGGGCTGCTGCTCGGCCTGGCGCCGCTTCGCCTTCGCGGCGCTCGCACCCCTGGCGCCCGGGTCGCGGCGCGGGGTGAGGCACACCGCAGGGGGTGCGTGCTGTGCGGCGCTCGGCTGCAGCCCGGGGCTCTCCCAGATCTGCTCAGCCACAGCCGCCTTCCTGAGGGCTGATGCTGCGTATGGCGATGGCGGAGGTCTGTGGCAAAGGTGGTGGGGTGGGGGGGAGGGTTCAGTAGGCAGTTGCGCTGCAGAAAGATAACGGCACAGCTGTGAAATGTTGCGCCAAAAGAATTCGCAAACCCGCAAATCGTCGAATGGCAAAGACCATGGCATAGGAGCCTTTAAGGTGTGTCGCGGCTCCCAACCCCCAACCGAGGTGCCAAACCATACCTATAGCAGGGGGGGACGGGGCGCATCGGCTCCGATGTGGACCGATACATGGGGGTGGAGGTGATGGGCATGCCCTTCGACACCACTGCCTCTGTGAAGAAGGGGGGCACCGGGGCGAGTGGGCTGCGCGACGCGTTGAGTGAGTAGCTGACGGAGGGGTGCACCGCAACAGGGCGCCGCAGCGCATCGGCAGGGATGGACTGCGGGCTCCCCGGAAGGGTGGGAGTCGGGACTGTTGGCACTGCGAAAGACCTGCAGGGGAGGGTGTAGGGCATCAGGGAATTGAGCATTGACGTTTGACAAACAACACAGCCCAACAGACCACGCAAGAAAACATCCAAAATCGTAAGGGGTAAGAAGTAGCAATAAGGGCCACGCTGACACAATTTTAACCCACTGCAGTCGTCACCAACAAAGTCCGTGATGACAGCATTTTTCATAATCAACCCCGCAACCCAACAAAATGACATACACATCCGCCACATTGTTTGTGATATTCGCCATCGGATACCGCATCCCGGACACCACAACCCTCTCCCGCGCGATGTCCTCCCGGAGCCGCTCCCCGCTCTTCAGCAGATCCGCAACCCTCTCGTCCACGCTCCTCCTCACCGGCCTCCCCGGCGACACATTCCGTAGCTGGAACACGACGGGCGGCGGCAGGCTCCCCTGCTGCAACACACCCACACCCACACCCGCCTCCGCCTCCCCCTTCACCGGGGTGCACATCAGCCCCGCCAGCCCACCATCGCACGGCACCACGCCGCAGCCCAGCCCTGCCTCCTCCCCGGGCGGGCTGATCGACGGCAGCGGTGACCCCGCCTCCAGCTCGAAGGGGAGGTGCGGAGGGGGGGACGGAGAGATGGGCAGCTGCCTGCCCACCTTCTTCGGCTGCACGCTGGAGAACTGCGGGGCCGCGGTCCGCCGGAGGTGCACCTGCAGGGCAGTGGAATGCGACCCCGGCAGGGCAGCCCCTGAGTAGACACCCCCCGGCAGGCGAGCCTCTGGGGAGAGGGCCGGGGAGGGGGGCAGCGACGCACCGCGCTCCACAGCGAGGTTCCCGCCTGACTTCCGCTGCGTCCTCCGCTTGAAGCGTGCCCTCTCGTTGGACCCCTTGTAGGTCGCCTGGATGAGGACTGCCGCCTCCTCGCGCGACATGGCAGCGGTGCGGCTGTCGCTCCATGCAACCGATATAGGGGAGGGGCCCAGTGCCGGGGGCAGGCAGGCCTGTGGCGGGGTGAGGCCCAGGTTCTTCGGCTTTGCCAGGTAGAACATGAAGAGGGACAGGGGGAGGATGGTGGGGAAGCGTGCGGCGAGGTCGGGCGGGAGGTGCCCTGCGGCTGACTGGAGGGATCGGCGGAGGCGGTCGCCCGCTGCGAGGAGGCTGTCAATCATGGTGCGGTCGGGGCTCTCGGAGGAGGACCAGCCTTCGCAGATGCGCACCGCCTCGCGTGCGGCGGCTTTGTGTTTGCGGATGCAGGCGATGAGGGCGGGTGTCACCGTGACGTCGTCCTGTGTGATCTTGAGGAGTTCGCGGTGTGTGGTGGCGAGGCGTTGCCCAATGCCCGCCGCGCCTTCCGACAGGGAGACCATGCTAATGTCGAGGAGGCTGACGAGCGGGTCGCCGGAGGGCGCCTTGCAGTAGCAGCAGAGCATGGAGCGGACAGCCTTCTCCTCGGCACCGTAGAGGGCGGCCACGGAGGAGACAGGTGCGCAGAAGACATCCCCACCGATCCTCGCGCCCCAGAGGTGCCCCACCTCGCTCCCATCGGTCAGCAACCTCGACAGCGTTTGCATATAGAGTGTGCCGCAAGCATCAGGCTGCCCTCTAGGCAGGCGCCACCGCTGCTGGGGGGGAGGGGGGGTTTGTGGTGTGGTGTGGGTTGGGTTGGTATCAAAGAACGAAAAATGCATCGGTGCGCTGAGGATGAGTGACGCCTTCGTTCAAACGCAATGCCCCTCAGATGAACGACCTCTCGCTGGGAACCAGACAAGGGTAGACCAGTATAGACACTAACCGCAGAGGTGGTGCTATGAAAAGGGGGGACAGCGAGCCGAGAAGGGCTGGGTGGGTGGGTGGGATGTGGGATGGTTCGTTTCTACAGCGGCCGGTTCAGTTTGGTTCGATATAGCGCTGTCTAATCTAGGGCGGGGGGGAAGGTACACTCTACTGCGTGGAGTAATGCCGAGAGCGGCGTGGTGACCCCAGGGCACAAGCGGCACGGTCGTAGCGCTGTGACTGCTCGAGGAACATCTGTTCGGAATCACGCAACGCCTCGCGGTGCCGCTCCATGTTAATCTCCTTCTCCATCAACTCGTGCTCCTCGCGCAGCATGCTGGAGCGGCGCTGCGCCACAGACTTGTTAAGGTCTGTGTTGTGCTGTATCGTCCTCTGCAGCTCCACATTCTCGCTCTGCAGGCACCCCAGCTGGTGCGTCAGCATCCGCACCTGCGCCTGCAGGCCCTCCAACTGTTGCTCCAGATCTTTCTCCTGCCCTTGGTTTGATTGGAGCTGTGTCAGGGTGTGTGTGTGACAGTGGAGGCAACACTAGAGCTCGCTCGGTGCGTCCTACACTAAACTAAAAAGATTAACGTGCGTGTGTGTGGCGCACCGTCCGTCTTTTCAGAATGACATTGGGTGGCAAATAATACGCAACAACTGCAGACAATTATTCCAATTATTCCATCACATTCCATCGCACCTCCTTGCGACACCGTGGCGTACGCCGTGCAGGACAGTCTGGGGGAGACTGTCGACGTGTGCCAGGCGCGGGGCACGCAGACGAACAGCACGCAGCGGACGCTCGCCGCCTCCCTGTCGCACACGGGGGCGTGAAGCAGTGGACGCCGGACGGGCCACGGGACCTCGGCCGCCCGGATGCTTGGCAGAGGCGTCGACGTGTGGGAGTACAACGCCGTGCAGGCGGAGCACTGTGACCTGCACCTGCTGTGGCGCGCCCTGACGCGTCGTCCCCTCGGGAAGGTCTTCTGCTCGGCGGAAGACTACGCGGTCCTGGCAGCCTTCTTCGGCCGCAGAGAGCCGATGTCCGCCACGGCCTTCTGCGCCCGGGGCACCCCCGTGGAGATAGGGGCATGTACCACATGGTACTTGTGCGAGGTGACGACGGGGCCGGAGGAACCGGGGCCAGCTCCCCACCGCGGCCAAAGAGAAAGGTACCGAAGCCAGCGGGACCCACCCCCACCCCCGCCAAAAAAAAGGAGGACTGCAACCAAACCATACCTGCTGAGATGCGGTCCGCGCCTCCACGTCACGGTTGGTGACATCCCACCTGTCGGCCGCCCGGTGGAACACAATCTCGCAGACGTTAGGAAACCTGCGCGAGAAGCAGTTGAACGTCTCCCGCGTCAGGAAGCCCTGCCTGTTGACATCGCCGCTGTGGAACAGCAGGCGAAACTCCTCCTCTGGGAAATCCACCAATTCGCGCATCCAGGACGCGAAGTCCTGATACGACACCTGCCCCTTCTCGTGGTAGTCCATCTCATCAAACAGATACGCTAGCTTCTCCTCCAGGCTGGCACCATCCCGCCCATTCTCATAAGCCACACCCAGGCCGGGCTGGGTTGCACCTGTTGCCATGCTTTCTGCAACACGCGGCTGACTGTACATCAGGCCCGTTGAAGGACGGCTCACAGCACCGCGGTGCGGCATCTGCCCTGGTTGGCTGGGGGGGCGCGACGGGGGAAAGTCCTTCTGCACATCCCTGTGGTAGTGCGTCTGCGGCTGGAAGGCGTACAGCTGCGACCCGTCCTCCAGTTGGTCCACAGACACCACGTCAACCCACGAGTGGACCCTATCGTCAAACACCTGCAGCTGGTTGAGCTGGAAGGGGATGCGGGGCGCGTTGGGCGGCCGCATCAGGTCGCCCTCCCGATCCATCACTCCGGAGATGACATCACGCAGGCGGTCGACACCCCAGGCAGCTTCGAAGGGGATCTCAAGATTCACCTTGTCTGAGTAAAGGTCTGCGCAGGTCCTCAACAGCATCGTCCCGCACAGCGGGGTGTGTATGCTGCACCTGGGGTGTGCGGGTGTGGGGAGGGGTATGGGGGTTCATTCCCACAGCTCTGTGCAGAGAAGGGTGCTGCCGTTGCAGGGGGCATACATGGGCTTCCCTGCAACAGGATGGGGTGTGGCGCGATGGCTTTGGGAGGAGGGTGGGGGTGGGGAGGGGGGGTGCGTTTTGTTGCCGGTTTGTTGTGTTTTATACTCCCTCACCCACCCATCTCCAACTTTTCTCTCAGCGATTCGCCACCCATTCGCACGTGCAATTTTTTTTTGGCGTTGCTTTGTGTGTGTGGTGTGTGTGTTGTGGTTTCCCCCTGTCTGCGATGCCTGTCAGACAGAACATCAGAAAGGGCACTTTTCATTTTTTTTTGAGTGTCGACATTCACAGGCGCGGGTCGGACAACAACCCTCTTCACCTCACACACACACACCCCCTCCCCGTTTGCTTCTTGTCGTTCTGCAGGCAAACAAAGAAAAAACCCCCCCCCCACCGCCCCATCTCAATGGGCTGAGTGAGGGCCAGGCTCGAGCGTGTGCCATTTCCAACACACCTCTCCTTTCACCCTCCCCTCGCATGGGTTTCCGGCATATCGTTGTTTCCGCCTTGGCCTCGGTTGGCAGCACGCGCCTTCCTTTGTTTTCACACAACACAGAACCCATCACTGCTCTCTCCCGCCTCCCCCCCGCCCCATCCACACACCTTCATTTTTTGACGAGCAACGAAAAAGAAGGTGTCCCGCAGAGGGCCCATATCCACCCACGAAGATGTCCCCCTTCACTCTACCTCAGCTTCTTTTTTTCGTAGCGGATTCACGTTTGTTTTGTTTTTTTTGGCACCCCAATGGCACACCCCTCTCCCCTGCCAAGACCGGGGGCGGTGTGGGTGGAGGGTGGGTGAAGAGAGATAAAGCCAACACAGTGAGGGGAGGTGGAGGGGAGGGAGTGGGGGGGCATTGGAGAGAGAGAGAGAGAGATAGAGAGATAGAGAAAAAAAATTCCCTAAAGTTGTATGGAAATGCGCAAACAAAAAGGGGGGGTGTGTGCGTGTGTGTGTGTGTGGGGGGGGGGGGATGTCATTGGTATTTTCCTCCCGTCTGCAGCGACCGGGTGACAGCCCGCGAAGAGAGTGTCCCAGATCACTGCGGTGCAAGGAATTAGAGAAAGAAAAAAAACAGGGCATGGTGGTATGGGGGAAGGGGGGGGGGGGGGGGTGAGCAGTGTAGGTATAATACAGGTCCCCAAAATCTGCATCCTGTTTAATACAGTTTAATACAGGTTTTGTACACTATAGTACCCTTGTGTGCAGGTCATGGGGGCAGAGGGGGTGTCGCTTCTTTGGAGAGGGGGCCCGGCCTGGAAGTAGGGGTTCTCTACAACACGGCTGAAGATGAACCGACACCAGGCGATGTCGATCATTGCCCTCTCGCTGGCTGAGGGCAGGGGAACACCGAGCGCCATCCGCTTCGCCGGTCCTGGGCCGTCAGTCCCCGGGGCCTTCCTCTTCGGGGTGGTGGTGGGGGCGTCCGTGGCCTTCTGCTTCACGGCCTCGGGGGCCTTCTCGCAGCCCCGCAGGTGGCTCTTGAGCCGCGATGCGGACTTCCCCGAGGCGCGCAAGCCACAGTGCTTGCACTTCGTCGCCTCGGTGAACTCACCGTGGCTCCAGCAGGCAGGACGTCCCCCCGACATTTTTCCCAGGTGCAAATTTCTCGGGCGCGCTTCGCGCGCCCGAGACTACGCGGAGATGGCCACTCGCATACGCTCAAGGACTTGCGAGACAGGCACACGCTACAGGGGGGGTCTGGGGGGCGGAGCCCCCCAGCCGCCGGAGGCCACGGTAGTGAGCATCTGTTCCTTGCACGTGTCAACGACTTGCTGCACGAACTTGACAGACAGCTCTTAGACTCAAGGCGGCTCTGCACCGGGGCTGAACATGCTCCCCAGCCAGGAGACCCCATTCCTACTGGTCCCCAGGGAAATCTCCCCCCGCCCCCGCTAAAAGTGACCCCCCAGGGGGCCCAAACTGCGGGGGGGGGTCTTTGACCCCCCCCGACCCCCCTTAGATTAGGCCCTGTGATGGATAATCCTCCTGTGTGGGGGTCTGTGTGGTGCCGTACCTGCAGTGACAAACGTACCTTGTACTAAACTCAAAAAGCGCCGAGTTTAATACAGTTTAATACAAACGTGTTTAATACAGTTTAATACAGGGCCTGCCTACACTGGGGGTGAGGACGGTTGCCGAAGACAAGGGGTGGGGGGTGGGGTGGAGGGGGGGACGTTCGAACAGAATGTTAAAAAACAAAGTATGAAGGCATGCTGTGTGTGGTCCCATAAAATTTTGGTTGGGGTACATTGGGTGGGGGGGAAGAGGGGGGGAGGGTTTTTGGGGGATTTTTTTGTCAGCGTTTTCCCAAGACATGTCCCATTCGAAAAATGAGGTCCTGCTCGAGTCGGAGCTTAGCTTTTTTTTTGTGCATATGTGTCCCCTGTTTCAATTTGTGCTTTTTATAAAATGCAGCAATCACTGCAGAAGGGTGATGTTGGTCTGTAGTCCTTCACTTCACTTTGCGGGGCGTGGGGGGGCCTCCCTGGCTGATACATGGATACAAAAGGAAAACGAAAAAGAGAAACCATCACAATCCCGAAAGAAATGGAATACACTCACTCCCTGCACATCGAATCGAGTACACACTTTTCCTATTCCACCCCTTCTCGACACTCTAGCCATTCCATTATGTGTGCGTGTGCTGAAGATGAATTGGCGACTCGGAAGGCTAAAGAAAATGCGAGAAGAGACTACATAGGCAATTGGGAGAGGAGAGAGAGAGAGAGATAGAGAGATAATCAAAAAAAACTCTGGAGGTGCGTCAAAGACAGATCTTTGCCGGTTTTCAGGGGCCAGGGTGCAGACCCATTCGCAGTATTTTGTGCAAATAGAAATTGGTGAGGCGAAGACAGTCGTCAGATATGCTGCAAGGGGGGTAACTTTGTGCTGAGGGGATCGGCTGTATGCGCGCAGCAGTGCGTGTGGAGAAAACAGGAAAGCCGGCAGCAGGGAGTTGGCGGGAAGAGCAGTTGCCGCCACATCCCAACCAACCAAGGCACGATGGTCACCTTACAGTGCCGTCGCGATGGAAACAATGTCAGAGAAGCGAACAAAAAGGGAAATGGCAATGCCAAGTGTTTGCTTCGACCATCAACGGCCTTGGTGTGTCAGACAACCAGACTGCGACGGCACGTTGCATTGCCGAGAGGTTTATGCGAAAGAATGAATCAATCACTGTCCTATTCAAGAAAACTCCCTGGCTGCGAGTGCAGCTGGGAATCTAACTTCGCTACCAATCAGAAGCCCATGAGAGAGGCATTGCGTCCTTCGTCGCGTCGTGTGCTCCTGTCGTTTTCTTTGTGTTTTTTGCTGTTTGCTGTTCTCGGCCACCGTGGCTCGAAATGAATAACAAACCAATCACCAATGAACATTGAACTCAGTATAAAGCGTCTATCCATGCGCCAGGCAGCCCCGCCTTGAAACTGGGGACTGGGTGTGGGGGGGGAGTGGGGTACTTTGTTGACTCGCTTCTTCGAATAATCAACTGAAAACGAAACTCAGACGGAAACAACTGAAACAGGCCCAGGCGAATATCCTGAAAAAACTTACAAAAATCGAGTAGGGGGGGGGGATGTATTCGAGCGAAGCGGTCAATAAAATGTTGGGGGTGAACAAAACAAATAGGGACCATCACACATATTGTCTTGGCATTTCCGTCCTGCTTTCTTTTTGTTTGCGGTCGCACGATGTCGCTCATTTTGTTTCCCCCAATTGGGGAACATTTGCCTCAGTGTTCGCTGCATGCGTTCATATATCATCGAATCGCTCATTTTTTTGTTGCTCAGGTTCATCGTTCACAGACAAGACAGCCTGTGTCTACAATGATAACCCCCGTTGGGATAATCTCCTTCTTCTGTTCTGGGCATTTGTACTTTTGTTTCGTGTCGTGTGCCATTTTCCTTAGTCGTGTCTGGCAAAAAAAAGTAAAAGGCAACAACAAACCCAATCGCTGTTTTTTTTGGCTTTTTAGTTTTTTCGTTTCGAAAAAGTGTGGTTTGAAGGCCTCAGCGCAGCAGGCCGTGGGGAGGAAGAGGTCGATACAAGACAGACGCCACTGCATGCCGCAGGGCGCATAGGCAGGGGCGGGGGGGTGCGCTGCTAGGGTAGCTACGTTGCGTTGGGCAAACTACCTACTCGTAAGAGGCCTCGGCCTCCACGGCGGGCGTGGGGGGCGTGGCCACGGCGGGGGGAGCACGGAGGTCCTCAGAGCGGACAGAGTCGGCAGGCCCCGACGTCACGACAGGGGGGGCACGCGACTCGAAGATGTCGCGCCTCGGGCTGCGGGAGTGCGAGTCCAGCTCAATGCGGTGACCACGCTTGGCGTGCGACATGGCCTGGTTCGACGTCAGGAACAGGTCCTCGTCCTTCACGTGAGCGTGGGACTGGCGCTGGTGGGAGCGCTCGGGCGAGCAGGCGTCGATCTCGTGCTTGTGGCGCCTCTTGCTCTCAGCGAAGCCGTGGTTGGAGCGGCACACACCGTCGTCCGCCTCCACCTGCGGGACGTAACCCTCGCGGTGGCTGTCCATCCTGTGCTTGTGCCTGTGCTTGTCGCCAGTCAGGCGGCGGGCGGACAGGCACTGCACGTTGGCCTCCTCCTCACGGCGGCGGCTCGTCGACGTGTAGACCGTGCCCTCGTCGCCGTAGGTGTCGACCGTGTGCCTGTGCTTCCGCTTCACGGTCGAGTACTCGCCGTTGGAGTTGTAGCGGTCGATACCCGTCTTGGCCCCCTGGAAGCCGCTCATGTCCTTCGAGTGCCTCCTCTTGCTCTGGGCCAGGGCCAGGTTCGACTTGTCGCTGGGGCCCGCCGCCTCGCTGCGGACGCGGATGGGGGTCGGGCTGCCCATGCCGATGTCGTGGTTCTTCTTCTTCTTCTCGAAGGCACGCTGCGACACGGCGGGGTCCTCCCTGTCGTCACGGGCAGGGGCGCGGGGGCTCAGGCTGTCCAGCTCGTACCTGTGGGCCTTGATCTCACGCGACAGACGCGACACGCTGATGAACTTGCCGTCCTCGTCAGTCTCGTGCACGGGGGCGGGCTCGACATCCCCACGGGACTCGTCCATCCTGTGGCGGTGCAGCGACTTGTCGTGCGACAGCTGCTCGGCAGACGTGCAGTGGGGGCTGCGGGCACCCTCGTACTCCTCACGGCGGCGCTCGTACCCCTCGTCGATGGCGCGGCGGTGCAGGGCCTTGTCGGCGCTGAACTGCCCTGCAGAGGTGACCTGCACAGAGCGTGCCACAGAGACCTCCTGGCCCTCCTCGGTGTGGGGCTGGTACGACTGGCTGCCACGCATGCGCTGGATGGAGTCCATCTCGTGCTTGTGCTTCCGCTTCACAGACGACAGCTCCTCGTTGGACGTCAGCACCTGCAGGTCGTGCGCGGCGCCACGGTGCGCACGGTGCTCCGACGGGTACAGCGGGGTCAAGTGCTCGATCTTCTCGTGGGACAGCTCGCGGCACGACGTGTGGTACGGGGGTGCGTCGTCGAAGCGGCGCGCCGACTCCCTCGGGGTCTCACGCGCACGGGGCGGCGAGTTCAGGATCTCCGTCAGGTGGCGCTGCTTGTCGTGCTCGAACACAGAGTGCGACTGGCGCTCGCTGTGCCTCCCCACCGACGCATCGGCAGGTGCCGCGGCGTGGGCCGCGGGGGGCGAGTACGCCATGTTGCATGTGTGCTTGCGCTTGGCAAGTGCCATCTCAGCGGCGCTCGTGAACGTCGACATTATTTCTTGGTTTGTGTGAGTATTGCAGTTGTGTGGAAATCACTGGGGTGCATGCAGTGTGGTCTTGGGTGATGGTGGCGACACAACACACAGGCCACCACAGCCATTACAACGCCGCGGGGGAGGGAAGGGCATCCGTGCTTAATCACAGGCTCGCCAAAGTTGTACAGCAAGGTCGAAGGGCGCAACTATACAGATGCAGGATCACAGAGGGGACAGGGCGCCGTTCTCAGCACGCATCAGGAGAGTGGGGATGCTCCCTGCCGCATACACGAGCGTGTCGGGCCTGCGCAGGAGGTGTGCCGCCAGTGTACGGGCGTTAAGCCCAGACGAGGCAAGGTGCACCGCAAGGGGAGGGGGGAAAGAAGCGAAGAGCCGCATGCAGAGCACGAGTGTGTCACGTTCAGACATGCTCTCACACTCCAGGACAACAGATGGCAGGTTCGGGGGCGTCAGGGCGATGGAGGTGGCTGACGAACACTGCCACTCACACTTGCCGAGGTGGGTGTCCAGCCGCGTGATATCATCGCCCTCCACCAGCTCCAGGCGGCTGCCACCCTTCGGGGCAAGGTTGAGATACAGCGCCGCTGTGGCACCATCAGCAAGCACCGCAAACTCCGCAGGCGCATCCGCAGTGATGCAGTTGGCGACAAGCTCCGCCATGGCACGGTCCGCTTCCTCGCTGACATTGACAAACACGACGCGCGACGTGACGCATTCATCTCGCGTCGTCACATCCACCTGCACATACTTATGCACCTCGTCAGCCCCAAGGCGCAGCTGCTCGCCTGAGCGCAGAAAGCTGAAACACCACCCATCCTCCGCCACACTCCAGTTGCACACAGCGGTGTCATCAAGGCCATGCACCGCCGCCAGCACCTCGCCCACTGCAGGGGTACCCTCCACCCTCACGCTCTCCCTGCCCTGGCTGGCAACAGGGCTCCCAGCGGGGCTCCCGACAGGGCTCCCAGCGGGGCTGCCCTGCTGCGAGGGCAGCGTCGGTGAGGGCGACTGCAGTGGCGACGCCTGCGACGGCGAGCGTACCCCCCTCGGGCTGCCACTGCGGGGGATGTGGGTGCGGTCGTCCACTGTGAACCGCACCAGGTCACGCACACTCACGTAGATGTCGCTGAGGGCAGGGACAGCCTTGTCCAGTAGTCGTGCCCACACCCCATACTGCTCGCTGGAGTAGGACAGGCATGTTGCTGCAGAGGTGCTGCGCTTCTTCCTCGATGCGTACATACTGCTCCTGGGCGACACATCCCCTGGCATCGACATGCTCATGGAGCGGGGGGACTTTTCCGTGGTGGTGGGGGCTGGCGCTGGTGTGGCGCCGACACGTGTCGCCATCACCTCCCAGTCAAACAGGTCCTGCAGCCAGCAGTCGCGCACCATGTTGTACAGTCCCTCCGGCGGCTGCGACCATGCATTGCGTATCGCCTCCTGCTCATCGCGTGGCAGTGCGACATAAGCCTCTGCAAAACGGGGGTGTGACCGCAGCAGCTCGTGGAGGGGGAGCGACAGCGTCAGGCGTGTGGCAAGCTTCTCGGCAGACGAGCTGTAGAACCTGCTGCGCGCGACGCTTGAGTCGTCACTTTTCGACCCTATCTCTGCAGCCTGTATAAGGGCCCGCACCGGGTCCACCATCCCACCCCTCCTGTGTGGTGGCGTGCATAGAAACAGCCAGCAACACTGTTGAAGCGAAGGCAGGTCCGGTTGTCGATCAGAAGAGAGAGAGGGTCGTGTGGTGACACCCGGCTAGCGTTCTGCTCATTAAGAACCCACAGGCAGGTGGGTGTGGCCTCGAGGGGGGTCTCAAGGTGTCAGGATATCGAAAAGTATCGTGAGAACATACGCACATCACACATGCAGGGGTGCCAACTGAAGCAATTTTTCAGCCAACGCTCTGAGACAAAAATTATTGGTCCCCAAAAAACACGTTCGTGGGTTCCCCGGGCCATTTTGAGGTGATTGTGTGACATGTCCGAAATCAGAGGTCCCAACCGAGAAAAAATTCTCACAAAAAAACCCGCCAACGCATTTTACATTGACAGCGACACGACACAGGCGCGTGTACAATGCGAACTTTGGACAAAAATGTACACAAACTGACTACTTGTCGAAGAAGGATGGTTGGAAGATCACGGGGTGGTGTGGGCGCAGCGGAGTATGCGGGCGGCCGCTGTACCCACGGACAAGTGTTCGGCTGCTCCGCCACAGCATCGGTCTGCTGCCACCTGACCGCAGCAAACGTGCACAGCAGGCCGGCAGATGCGTCAGTCCCCTCGACTAGTCCAGGTACGCGTATGCCGTACGCACTTTCTGAAAAACTCGCTGCACATAGTGGGTGGCTGAGCCCCGGATTTTGCTCTTGCCTTCACAGATGGTCCCTTGCCGCACACTGGCGAGTTACACACAAACACATGCAAGCATACTGCAAAGGCTTAGCCATGTAAGTCATGGCCGTCTCCTGTGTTACACAGAGTCCCGAACGCACGCGCCGTACGCGTACGCACGCCACCACTGGACAAGTCGGGCCCCCAACCCTGCCACTCTGCCACATCTCCCACCCACCTCCACAGTTTACAGTCGTGAAGCTTCCGGGAAGGGCCTGTTCCCAAAGGGGAAGCTTGACATCAAACTCGCCGGGCCACACTTCAAGAAACCCGAGACCATCCTGAAGAGCAGGACGAAGGGGAAGGGCTCCACCACACCGCGCCGCACGGGGTCGTCACCGAATCGGCCCACTCGTCGGGTCGCCAAGTCGATTTTCAATTCGATGCCGAAAGGCAGATATGCACTCCAGGATTCGGTAGTCGGGAGCCCCGACAAGTCGGTCTAGTCGGCGGCGACGAGTCGCCGATCACTGCGTCGTGAAAGGAATAGTTGTGGAGGGGAAGCTCAAGCCTTCGAGGCAGAGGTAGCCGTCACTTCTTGGCGGGAGAATGACTCGCCAGGTACGTTTTGCCGTTTAGCAATGGCAAGCCCGTGTGCAGTGCTTAGAATACACACCGAGATGAAAGTTGGCAGCGTCCGGAGGGACTGACAGCATTGCCAAGAGGGGCCTGATGTGAGACTGAGGGAAACAGGGGGCACGGAACCTGGGCCCCGAACGAGTAGAATCCAACTGTGGACCGAGTCGTCAGAATGCATCCAAAGAGCCGGCGACGAATGATCCCCACCTGGGGCCGGGAGTACAGGCGCGTGTAAGCTCGCCCTTGTGTCAGCAGAAGAGCACTTGTGTTGTGCGCCAACTCGGGGAAAACAAAAACAACACTCCGCGGCCTGTGGAGGTTGCAGTTGATATCCAAAACCTGCCTAGTAGGCTGATCTTCTTGACATTGGCAGGATACAAATCACGCTGACTGCAACAACAGGTGACAAATGTTCCAAATCCGTTGGGGGACTTTGCTTAGAAGAGCGGAAAAGTGAGTCGCCTCGCACGGGATGGGGGCAGACTGACACATAACAACAGAGTCAACAGAGACAGGGAGCAAATGAGACAACTCCGTGGTGTGGATATGACGAGCAAAGTGTGACACGCCCACAGCGATGTTACAAATCTGTCGTGGACTTGTAACAAATGTGACAAATAGCGCAAATGTTACAAATGTTACAAATCCGTCGTGGACTTGTAACATTTGTTACAAATGCCGCAAATGTTACAAATCCGCCGTGGACTTGTAACAAGCATGCCACGGCGACTTTGTAACATTTGTAACATTTGTAACATTTGTAACATTTGTAACATTTGCGGCATTTGTAACAAATGTTACAAGTCCACGACGGATTTGTAACATTTGTAACATTTGCGGCATTTGTAACATTTGTTACAAGTCCACGGCGGATTTGTAACATTTGTAACATTTGCGGCATTTGTAACAAATGTTACAAGTCCACGACGGATTTGTAACATTTGTAACATTTGCGCTATTTGTAACATTTGTTACAAGTCCACGACGGATTTGTAACATTTGTAACATTTGCGCTATTTGTAACATTTGTTACAAGTCCACGACGGATTTGTAACATTTGTAACATTTGCGGCATTTGTAACATTTGTTACAAGTCCACGGCGGATTTGTAACATTTGTAACATTTGCGGCATTTGTAACAAATGTTACAAGTCCACGACGGATTTGTAACATTTGTAACATTTGCGCTATTTGTAACATTTGTTACAAGTCCACGGCGGATTTGTAACATTTGTAACATTTGCGCTATTTGTAACATTTGTTACAAGTCCACGACGGATTTGTAACATTTGTAACATTTGCGCTATTTGTAACATTTGTTACAAGTCCACGACGAATTTGTAACATTTGTAACATTTGCGGCATTTGTAACATTTGTTACAAGTCCACGGCGGATTTGTAACATTTGTAACATTTGCGGCATTTGTAACAAATGTTACAAGTCCACTACGGATTTGTAACATTTGTAACATTTGCGCTACTTGTAACAAATGTTACAAGTCCACGACGGATTTGTAACATTTGTAACATTTGCGCTATTTGTAACATTTGTTACAAGTCCACGGCGGATTTGTAACATTTGTAACATTTGCGGCATTTGTAACAAATGTTACAAGTCCACGACGGATTTGTAACATTTGTAACATTTGCGGCATTTGTAACAAATGTTACAAGTCCACTACGGATTTGTAACATTTGCGCTATTTGTAACATTTGTTACAAGTCCACGGCGGATTTGTAACATTTGTAACATTTGCGCTATTTGTAACAAATGTTACAAGTCCACGACGGATTTGTAACATTTGTAACATTTGCGCTATTTGTAACATTTGTTACAAGTCCACGGCGGATTTGTAACATTTGTAACATGTGCGGCATTTGTAACAAATGTTACAAGTCCACGACGGATTTGTAACATTTGTAACATTTGCGGCATTTGTAACATTTGTTACAAGTCCACGACGGATTTGTAACATTTGTAACACTTGCGCTATTTGTAACATTTGTTACAAGTCCACGGCGGATTTGTAACATTTGTAACATGTGCGGCATTTGTAACAAATGTTACAAGTCCACGACGGATTTGTAACATTTGTAACATTTGCGGCATTTGTAACATTTGTTACAAGTCCACGACGGATTTGTAACATTTGTAACATTTGCGACATTTGTAACAAATGTTACAAGTCCACGACGGATTTGTAACATTTGTAACATTTGTAACATTTGCGGCATTTGTAACATTTGTTACAAGTCCACGGCGGATTTGTAACATTTGTAACATTTGCGCTATTTGTAACGTTTGTTACAAGGCCACAACGGGTAAAATAGGTGAAAAAAGTGAAAAACCGTTTTTTGACCCAAAAAATGGCATTTCCTGGGGTGCGACCAATTGCGACCAGACCCAAATATGCCCAAAAAAACATATTTTTGGTGGGCTGGGTCTCGCATTCACCTTGTGTAATTCTAAATAATTTTTGTCTCACCAAAACCCCTAACGTTGGCACCCCTAACACATGCACAGGCGAAGCTTTTCGGAAGTGTGGGTGGTGGGAATAGGAGCAGGGGCAGTGTCAGAAGTTAGGCCCATTAGCAACGCACGCCACTCAGCTTCGGGGGGGAGGATACACCAGTGTTTCGTGTGCAACCGAGAAATTGTGTTTCGTTGGTCGCGCGAAACACGCAGAGAGAGAGAAATCACCCACAAGGCGCTGTGTCGCGAGTGGCGAGAGCACATAAGCTTGGGAACCTTAGCCAAACAAAGGCGGGCTGTGTCAAGACCACCCCACTACCCCTCCCCGCCCCAACGGGGTTGTCACCCAACTGCACTATCTGCAAACCCACAGCAGCAGGCACACCCCAACGGCACCTCCCCATCACTCGATGGCGCTGGCACTCGCACCTTCATTCTCGATGTAGAGCAGCGCCATTGCGACGGTGGCTGCCCACTTGATCTCCCCAAACTCTTTGTTCAGCAGACGGGTGATCAGCTGCGCACGGGTCAGTTTGACAACGGAGCGGGTCTCCAGGTCGTCATCGGAATGCCCCGTCTTGGTGGACCGCGCCCTAACGGCGAGAAAGCATGATATATACCCGCCACCCCTGTTGGCTGCAGTGCGGTAGGTCCCCAGGTCGACCCACTTCTCGGAGCGCATGGAGAGCTCCTCGGCAAGCTCCCGCTGTGCTGCGGCAAGTGGCGTTTCACCCTTCTCGATGATGCCCCCGATAACTGCGTGCGTCATCTGGGGGATGCCGTACTTCCTCTGGCGGAAAACCAGGAAGTCGCCCCCCTGTGTTTCGACCAGCACGTTGACCGCATCGGTGTCGTCAAACCACAGCCAGTCGCTCATGACACGCCCGCTCTCTGTCCGCAGGGTGTGCAGCTCGCAACGCCCGAACTTAGTTGACACCATCAGCTTTGAAGACACAAACCCCTCCGGACGCCACGGATCCCCTTTGTACACATCCTCCACTGCTCTGCTGAAGGTGCTCAGGCGGTACACCATGCCCACCCCGACGCATAAGGCAATCACCGTTGCGATGTGGGTGCGTGCCATCGCGCAAAGGCGGACCGCAGCAGAGTTCCCTCCTATCGCCGTGCGGGGGCGTGGAGGTGTCGTCAGCAGGGGAAAAAAACCAAAAGAAAAGAAGAGCCAACGCTACAACGACGTAGCGCACAACGTGGGGGGACGGGCACAAAGTTAAAAAAAATGCCAAAAGATACGGCGCTGTTTGTGTGACTGCGTCAAACCCGGAAAAATTTACTCCGCGCGATGGTGCTCAAAGGAGAGGGGGGCAGAGTGGCGGTGGGAGTCGGGCGGCGGATAACTCACACAGCGGGCAGCCCGTGGAGAGGGAGAGAGGGGGGATACGCTGGCAAGGCCTGAGCTAGGCTGTTGCCTGTCCCACCTCCACCCCTTCCTTCCCGCCTCTCTCTCTTGTTGATATTAACCAAGGGGAGAGACCCAGCAAGGAACTCGGCTGGAAAGCCGAGGCACGAGCCACCCCCCCCCCTCTGCTTCCCTGTTACCCCCACCCCTCCTCCCCTCTCCCGTTTCGGATTTTCCAGCAGCAACAGAAAGACGTCGCCCGTATGGCGGTGCTTTTTAGGAGTTACGGTTTGAGTCTTTTTCCCCGGTGTAGGGTGGCTAGGAGAGACAGAGAGAGAGGGGGGGGGGGAGAGAAAGAAAAGAAGGTGGTATCGTGTATGGCTTGTTTGCTGCGTTGCAGCGGCAACTGCAGCAGCCCGGAGGGGGGGGGGGTGGCAAACCAACAGTTAGAAGGGCAACGTTTTGCCACCGGATCATTCACCAACGTAGAAGCGAGACTTCCAGTCCTTCACAGCTGTCTCCGTTTGCTCCTTCATGATTTTCTCCTTCTCTGACTCGAGGACGCGCTTCTGGGCGTCGACCCGCTGTTTCAGGATGGAGTTGATCTCGTCGATGTCTGCTTCTGCCACCCCTGAGCAACGCACGTCGACAACGGAGAGAGATGTGTTCACCTTAGCGGCTTCCAGCAGTGCATTCCCGCCTTCAACCGCAAGCATGTTGCCTGTGATGTAGAGGCTTTCGAGAGTGCAGTTTACCCGCAATGCCTCGGCAAGGGCTTCGGAGGACTGGCTCCCCAGCTCGTTGTTGGACAGGTTGAGCTCGATCAGCGTGGAGTTCCCCTTGAGGCTGAGCACCATCGGGGCTGCCCCTTCGTCAGTAAGCCGGTTGAGGCGCATGTTCAGCGTCTCGAGCGTCCCGTTCATCTGCAGCGCCTTCGCAAGCGCCTTCCCACCCCCGACCCCGATGAGGTTGTCCCCGAGGTTGAGGTGTTTCACCTTGTTGCACCCCTTCATCAGCAGGGTCGCAATGCCCTTTGCCCCCTCGTCTGAAACCTGTCGCGGTGGTGGTGGTGTTGGCAAAACATGTCAGGCGGTGGCCTGCGACACAAGCCAACAGAATACGGCGGACAACAAGATTACGGCCCCTGCTACATCAAGCCCTCATTCTTCTTGGGTTTTGTCAAAACAAAAAAACACAGAATCGCATGGAAAAGTGTGGCATCCCCACCTACCCACAACCCGACCCCTCCACACCACCTCACCATACCTTGTTGTGCGACAGGTCGAGGCGCTCGACTGTCTGGTTCATGATCAGGCCGAGCAGCAGCCCCTTCGTCTCCTCGTCGCCTATCTGGTTCTCTGGGAGTGCCAGGGTGTGCAGGCGGCAGTGCGGGTCGCGTAGCACCTTCACGAGCCCCCGTGGCGGTGTATCTCTGTCGTGGTCGCGCCCGACGATGTCAGACTTGCGCATCCCGAACATGCTGAAGCGGAAGTGCATGCCGGCATCCAGCACGGAGAAGGTGATCCGCAGGTCCGACAGATTCGGCAGCCACGTGAACACCGAGACCCAATCGAGATGCGCACGCTGCCTGTCGAGATGCAGCTGCTGGATCCGGTCCGGCGCCAGCCTGCACAGCGCATCCAGCATCTCAAACGACGGCATCCCACACACCTTCTCGGGTGTCAGGCGCGACAGGTCTGCCAACTCTGCCAGGCGTTGCTCGGCAGAGATGCCGAAGGCGCCATCTTCCTCCTGGTCGTCCATCGCCATCATAAACTCTTCGATGTGGCGCTCAAGGTATGTCCGCTTCCAGTCGGGCTCCACCTTGGTCGTGCGCCCATGCCGCCCGTCATCAGCCTCTGTGGCGTTCTGCGACTGCTCGCGGTATTTAATGAAGGCAGGGAGCTGCCCCAGGGAGCGTGGCCATCGTGCCTCAGACCTCGCCTTCCAGTATTCTTCGGCGGTGACACGGCTGACGCACACATCGAGGGGCAGGTCAGTGGAGAGCTGGCACGTCACAAGCTGCAGCAACTGGTCCCCTGTGGTGCTGATGAGATCGACCTCCTTCTTCGCAAGGTCCTCCTCCTGCTTCGCCCGCAGTACCGACTCGATGCGGGGCTGCTCGGGGAACGTGTCGGCAACCACCTTGGCGCAGATCTCCACGAGGCTGGGGGTGAAGTGCGACTTGGCCCCCTGCACACCCTCCTGGTAGTGGCGCTCCTTCTCGCGGATCGCATGCAGCTTGTTGGCTGCCTCCTTCCGCCTCGCAGGCATGTTGCTTGCGCAAAGCCTGGCGAAGGAATAGGGTGTATGTGGGTGGAGTGCAGCCACAAGAAACAGCACAGCCCAACGTGGTGAATACGCAGGGGCGGTGGTGACTAGCCTTCACTATCTCAAACTCAAACTCTCAAATAGGTTTTGAGAGGATTTCACTTTCAGGGGAGGGAGCGGGTCAGGTGGGGGTCAGGTGTTTCCGGCGCCTGCCTGCACGCGTTTGTGCACTGGGATCGCGATCTAGGTGGGGTCGAGCGCACAACTTACCATTGCTGTGGCGGCAAAAAGTTGGCATAGCCAGCGCCCATTAGTGACCGGGGCCCGCCCGGCCACGTTGTCCTGGGGCTTGGCCTCTTGGCATCTTTGGTTGGGCATTGCGGAGCAGAGGGGGGGAGGGCAGGGGTAGGGGTGTAAAGGAAGGTTGGAATCTAACAAAGAAAAAGCTTTTGTACAGCGGGGTTGTCAGGGGGAAATAAGGCGACACACACACGTCAAGCTTTTTTTTTGGGGGGGGAAAGGTGCCGGTGGCGCTTTGCTAGGAGCGCACGCACACACACCATATTCCGTATCACGGGGTGCACAGTGCGCACCTCCCTGATCAGCAAAACGTCTGGGGCTTTTGACACAACATCTGGTGCGGGACAGCCACCCAACAGGGGGCACTGTTCCGCACCTGAAGCATAATTTATCAGGGGAATGAAGGGGGGGAGAGACGTTCCTCCCCGCCTCCAGGTACCCACTCTACATCTACAGCTCTGCTCGCCGCTCTCTTCCATCGACTCGCATTGCTGGCCTCCACTTCTCACATCCTCTCATATTGCTTTGGTTTGGGGGAATCGCCGCGACGCTTCGTTCGAAGAAACAAACACGTTGATCTGTCACGAACATAGAAACATGCGGAGTTCGATCTAAAGTACAGGGAAGTGAGCCTACCAGCAAAGCAGGGTCCCACACTGACAGCTTGTTGACAGTGCCAAGGCTTATCACATGCGGCGGGCACGCTGGGCCAGCATCTTTGCCTTCAGCTCTGCAAGCTTCCGCTCGGCACCCAGCACAATCTCGCCGCGCTCCTCCGGACGCCCACCTGCGGTGCTGAACCCCAGGCGGGGCGTCGTGGGGTTGCTGGAGCAGGGCGTCGACGCGCCCGACACATTCCCGCTGAGGATGCCAACCACACGCTCCGCCTTCTCATGCTCCAGCTGCTCCACGCGCCTCTCGAGGGTCGCGCTCCGCTCCTGCGCAGCCGTCGCGTCGCGCTTCAGCGACACAATCAAATCTGCGTTGTAGTGGCTCCCGCGCTGGCGCTCCTCCTCCAGCTCACGCGACAGGGCATCGACGGTGGAGCGAAGCTGCTGCAGCTCCTCGGGGCTGGCGGCATGCTGCTCGAGCTCAGCCCTGCGCGCCTCTGCCTGCTGCAGGGCACGCTGCACAGCCTTGTCGATGTCACGCTGCGCACGGACATCGGCATCAGCGAGAAGATTCTCACACACGGTGAGGGCCTTCTGCAGACGCGTGAGCTCTGCGTCGCGTGCGGCGGAGGGTGCAGCAGGTGCGGCAGCCCTCGCCTCCCGCAGCTCCGCCTCCTGCGCCGTGGCCCTGCGCTGCAGCTCCATCAGGTCGTTCTCTGTCGTGATGAGGTCGTCGTTGAGGATGGTGGACTTGCGGCGCTCTTCCTGCAGCAGGTGCTGCAGCATTTCCACCTCCTGCTGCGCCCGAAGCAGATCCCCCGTGCTTGCGGTGCCCGCTGGGGCAGCCTCTGTGGGGGCGTCGCACTGCACCCCGGTCTCCTTCAGCCCAAACGATGCGATCGCTGCGCCCAGCTTCTTCATCACCACGATCGCAAGCACAAAGCCCATCAGGAACACGAAGAGGTAGAGGTTCATCATTGCAGAGATACAGGATTGTGTAGTCTGCAATAATCGTGTGGTGGGTTGTGCTACTGCTGCTGGTGGGAGGGGAGGGGGGAGCGTGGCATGGGCACCCCGTCGCAATAAAACACACAAGGGTGTGGTGGTGGGGTGCGGGGGGGAAGGGGGGCCGTCCCGCCCAGCGGTGTGAACCGCAACGGCATCTACACACCGCGCCATCCAACAAAGGGGGTACAGGGGTACAATACAGCAGGCACAGTGTGCCCGCTAAGAGGGTGTATGCTGCAGGTTATGCTGCCCGGTAGCCTGCCACAGTGGAGGCGGAGCTCTTGTAGGGCGTCAGGGCATCGCTTGGAAAGAGCGGTGTCGGCGAGGGGGACGGCAGGAAGACATTCGGCTCACCCGGCGCCGGCGGCGGCGACGGCAGGGGCGCGATCGCATCCCTGCTCAGCGGCTGCCCGCTGGAGATGAAGGAGGGGGGCGGCACCGCTGGCACCGACTGTCCCAAGGCCGATACCGACCCTGCCGGCGATCGGGGCGTGGCAATGCGGGGTGACTTTGGCTTGCCCTTCCGCAGCGCGGGGGACCGTGGCCCTGCGGGGCGGGGCATGCCAGGGCGAGCTGCCAGAGGCATCGGCACCTTCGCAGGGGACAGGGCACCGCCGCGCCGTGTGGGGCTCGTTTCACGCCCACGCCCGCCAGGCGTCTGCGCCGCCTCTGCACGGAGCATCCTCTCGCGTGTCTTGTCTGCTTCCTGCTTCTTCTTCAGGTCCTCGTCTGCGAGCCTCCGGAGGAAGCGCTCCTGCTGTGCCTTCTCAAAGTTCGTAACATAGCTGGTCTTGCCTTGCGAGAGGCGCTCGTGTGTGCGCTTCTGCTGCGCGAGCCGGGCCTCGCGCTCCTGCTTGGTGAACTGCTGCAGGCAGTCCTTCTCGCGCTGGATCTCGTCGTCGAGGGCGGATGCCACAGAAGGGTACCTCCCCTGTGCGTCGCTGAGGCGGAAGTAGATCGCATCGACCAGCCCCGGGTTGCTGTCGGAGAAGAGCTGCCACTCGATGCCGTTCAGCTTCCCGTCGCGGTCCACATCAGAGCCGGTGAGGATGTCGCCCACCGCGAGGGTGCACAGGGTGATCTGCGACTCGTCGAGGGCCTGGCGCAGGCCCCAGTAGGACACTGCTGTGTCGTGACTTCGCGAGCAGATCATGGCGAAGGCAGCCTCGCGCCTCGCGGTGGGGTCCATCGGAGGGACAGCGCACCGTGTCACAGGCTCACACCCAGCCATCCAGGTGACCCGCTTCATGGGTGCGGGCACCAGCTCCTCGGAGTCGCTGTGCAGGTCCATCTGGGGCTGGAAGGCGAACACCTGGCTGCCGTTCACCAGCTGGAGCTGGCTGTACAGCTCCGCCCACTGGCAGGCGAGCAGGTCGTGGTGCTGGAGCTGCTGCACATGGAAGGGGACATCGGGGGTGCCCTCCCGCCGCCTGCTGCGCAGCTCCGTGTCGTACACAGCCTCGCAGACTCTGTTGGGAAAAGTTGGAGGTGGCAGTGGCAGTGGTATTGATGGAAAGCAAGATCAGTTTGCTGTTGGTGTGGTTGTCGCACAAATGGGGGATGTGAGACTGTCTGCAGTGATGCAGCAGTTCGAAGGGATGGCCGTTCAAAACCTCCAGCACCCAAGAGGCAGTGCAATGTTTCCATACGCAGCAAGCTCGCTCAGTGACGGACGCGTCGGAAACTCAAGCTGGGTGTTCTCCTTGCTGCCGAAGACATCCGCGGCGACATTGACCTGGAACACCATGCGGCCGCTGCCCCCCCTCCTGCAGGTAGTGTGCACGGGGTCTGGCTTCATAGTGAAAAGGCGCCAACAGCCGAGACGATAATACCAAGGCTCGTGGAACTGCCCGTCGGTACAAATGCGGAAGGGGAAGGGTGGGTGGGGGGCAGGGGCAGCACTGGCTCGTCAGCGCCTGACGTCAGCGCCAGTGCCTCGTCAGCCCACCGCAATAAGCCTCTAAAGGTTCAGCCCCCCTCCCCAACCCGCCTCCTGCATTGACACACGCGCTGACAGTATCCCGACTGATCTTCTGGGGGGTGATTGACTTAGTACTCAGACAGTACCCACCCCCTCGTGGTTATCCTTGAACAATTCAAACGACTTTGGCCGTACGACTCTTCAGCCCCCCCTCCCCGGCGGCTGAGAGGGCCGAAGCGGTGATGAGATGACACTCGACGGAACCAATTCCCACCACACCCACACACTCCCCACCCACCCCCCCCATTCGAAGGCTTGACTCGATTTTGATATGCACCTTCTGCTGATCCAGAGAACAACAAGAGTGTGTGTCTTGCATGACGAGTTTGCTCTGTTGCTATTCTTCAGGACATCAGCATCTGGCAATTGCTCATGTGAAGGGGGGTGGGTGGGGGGTCTGGGCATGACAGCATACAGCT
The DNA here is from genome assembly GCA_963210315.1 of Rhynchopus euleeides. Lineage (NCBI taxonomy): Eukaryota > Euglenozoa > Diplonemea > Diplonemida > Diplonemidae > Rhynchopus > Rhynchopus euleeides. The sequence goes on from OY723267.1 coordinate 1,430,067, forward strand.
ACGGAAGGCGTTGCATAGAGGCGCGCAGGACACGGGGAGGGTGGGGGTCAGATAAAGAGAGATAGGCTGCGCGAGAGAAAATACATAAAAACTCTCGAAAAAAAACGATGGGGGAGGCAGATTCCGAGAAGTAAGGTACAGAGAGAGGGGTGGGGGGGGACGAAAATGCGGGCCGGAGAGGGGTTAGAAGCCGTAAGGAGGCAGGGGGGGTATAGGGCTGCCCGACAGGGTGAACGGGGGGGGGGGTAGTGAAATCGAATTTGAAGGGAGCACAAGAATGATCACCCTTCACTCGTTATGCAGGACGGGGTGAACGGGGGGGGGGGGGGATTTCAGGATAGCGGCACCGGCATTTCTTCCAAACGGAATATCACGTACATCTGAAACGGCATGAGACAGTCTGACAATCAGACACTTCCAGATTTATGAAGTAAACAAGGCTAATGAAGGGGGGGTGGGGGCAGTGAAGTAGAAGAGAAGGTAACCTAGGTATGACCTCCCTTCACTCGACATGCAGGAATATATGGGGGGGGGGGGGGCAAGGTAGCGCAAAGGGAATGCAGACATTGTTTGTGTACCAACGGCCAGAAAAGGCTGATATGCGCAGCCTTTTGCCGGACACAAACGTTTTTTTTGTGCATGTATTTTTTCTTCACTGATGTTTGCCGGGGGTGGGGGGGGGGGGGTGGGTGGAAAAGAGAAGGGGTAGGGTGGGAGGGGGAGAAGCGATGACATGCACTCGAGGTCCCAAAAGATTGTCGTTTCAAACGACACAATTTACCTTCTATTCTGGATGTGCCTCGTTCTTACCCTCTCTCCGTGAATCTGCACACACCGCAGCAATATTTTCTGCTGTTGTGACAGCAATGTGTGTTGTGACAGCCCTGCCTTAGAGCATGAAGCCAACCGGATGGGATGCCACACACGCACACACATGTGTTTCGTCGAAAAATCTCGTGACTTTTCTCTTCGCCTTGCCAACCTCTTCGCAACGACCAGACAACGTAATTCCGTTGTCCTGGAGAGACGGCAACTGGGGGATGTGATGATGTAGCTGAAATAAAAACCCCCCAGCATCATTTGCATTCATTGGGGTGGTGGGTGGGGAGGGACCAAAAGGCATTCTGTCGCAAAAGAAATAACGTAGGGAGGACCAGAGCGAGCTGGTTTCAAGCGACACCGAGTTCAAACTGAGAAGATTGACGCCGGAGTCTCGGGTACATTTCCATCCCCGCCTTCCATTTAGTTTTCCCCTTCGTTTTTTTTGGTTTAGTTCGAAACAGCGCAATATTTTTCTAGCACGTCCAGTGCAGGGAGGCCTCTCTGGTGGGCAGAGAACCGCTCCTCGCCCCAAAGGCTCTTTCGTTCGAATATCTTGAATATTTTTGGCGGTATATTTTTTTTTACTCAGCCTGGGCTTATCCTCAGCCCATTCACTCTGCCAATAACTGGTTGCTTTTTTGTCACGGCCAGCCTCCCCCAAACCAACCAACACAAGACACCTCTCTGATCAGCTCAATGTGTCGCGCGCAGCATGCTCCCCAAAATGGCTTTCAGCCGTGTAGAGCAAAGCGGGACGCACCGGCCAGAGGGGTCATGCGGAGTCGAGCACTCAATTGGCAGGGGGGGGGGGGGTCGTGTGGGACGGGGGGTATTGAAATAGAAGCAGAAGTAGAAAATCACAAGGATGATCTCCCTTCACCCGTTATGCAGGGGGAGGGGGGGGGGGCGAGGATGGAGCAAGGCACTGCGCCCCTTCCACCCCCACTCCACCCCCCCCCCCCAAAGGGCTGCCTGACAACGATCCGTCTCTCTCAACCCCGTGTCTTCAAGGCATACACCACAGATGCCGGAGCACGGGGTGCATCCAGGGGGTGGGGGTGTATAACGGCGGAGCAATCGGCCCTCAAGCAGTTTGCTGTCCGCCGTAGGGATATCAGGTCCCTTCACTTCTCTCCGCTGGAGTATCAGCTCCAGGGTGGGGAGAGGGCAAGTGATGTGAAAAGGGGGTGGCGTCACGGCACCATGTTGTGAGGCCATAATGCCTGGGCACAACGATGTAGATGCAACACACACACACAAACTATTCTTTTGGCATTTTTTCAGCAGGGTTCCTACTATGTTCCAGAGTGTTCGGAACCGTTCGGCGCAGTAAAGGAATTCCAAATGAACAGCGCCCTCACAGTGGCCATCCCTCCCGCCTTAGGATGGCGTATGGTATGGGCGAGTCGACACTGCGTCACACCAGTTGAATCCCACGACACATCATTGAAGCGGTTGGGAGAACGGCATGGGGGGGAAGACCCACACCCACCCCTCGCCTCTTCAGCGAAAAGTCCAACAAGGTCAAGGGTCAGAAAAGGCTTTTTTCGGGAAGCACCCAGGAGCTGCGCCCGGGAAGGTGTGAACTGGGTCCGCTCTCTTACTTCCGGTTCAGCTCCATGTGTGCACGCACCAGGTGTCCGGCGCAGAGGCCCGCCCTGTGTGGGGAGGATGGTGGCAGCGGCAATGGATGAGTGTCGCAACAGGGAGTGCATAGTGCATCGAACTTTCAAAGAAACGTGCCCCTCCGATCGTGTAACCCAAAGCGGAGGCCTGGGATTTGGCTGATTTTTTTGCCGTGCTCCCCAGTGGAGGGGTGGCCAGCTGCTCCGGCATGACTCAGCAAACAAAGCAACAACGGCATGCACCGAAGCATACATGAGGGACAGCTCTGCGGACAGCACGGCAGCACCCACAACGCGTGCCAGGAGCTGTGCGTTCTCGCCGGGCTTCTCGCCGTTTGCGCCAGCGCACCCGATCATCTCCAGCACGCCGCGCTGGGGAGTCAGAGTGGTGCCGCCCCCGACAGTGCCGACCTGTGGGTGTGGTGTTGGTGTGGGTGGAGGGGGGCAGGAGACACCCAACGGGGGCTGACATGTTCCCCGCACGTGCAACACTTCCAGCAGGACGTATGCGGATCGTTCGAGGCGCTGAATGCCTCCACTGCGCTGACAGCAACCCGCTCCCTTCAGACCCACAACAAACAAGACCTGCAACACCACCCACAACATACCTCAATGGAGGGCATCGTGACGGAGATGCGGAGGGAACCGTCCGCATCCTTCTCCATGATGGTGATGGCGGTGGCAGACTCGACGACCTGTGCAGGGTCCTGCCCGCAGGCGAGGAACACCGCCGCAACCGCATTCGCTGCGTGCGCGTTGAACCCACCGATCGAACCCGCCATCGCAGACCCCACAAGGTTCTTGTCGATGTTGAGGTTCACCAGCGACTGCACGTCAGTCTTGAGCACCTCCTCCACGAGGTTCGCGGGGATCACCGCCTCGGCGACAACACCCTTGCCACGCCCCTCCACCCAGTTGATGGCGGAGGGCTTCTTGTCGGTGCACATGTTGCCCGACAGCGAGAGGATCTCCATGTCGGTGAACAGGGCCTGCAGCTTGCGCATCACGTTGTCAGTCCCCTTCGAGATCATGTTCATCCCCATCGCATCCCCGGTGACGGCGCGGAAGCGGAGGAAGACCTTCCGCCCCACCACACGCACCAGCACAGACTGCACCCTGCCGTAGCGCGTCGTCTCAGAGAACCAGCCCTGGATCTCGGGGAGGTGACCCTCCACCCACTTCTGCAGCTCGACAGCGCGTGCCATGTTGGGCATGCCCACCACAGGGGCACGTGTCATGCCGTCGTGTGTGAGGCGTGTCGACACACCGCCCGCCCGGCTGATGCAGCGCGCGCCGCGGTGTGTCGAGGCAACCAGGGCACCCTCGGTGGTGGCCATGGGGATGGGGTACTCCTTGCCGTCCATCAGGATCGGCCCCGCCACGCCCAGCGGCAGCGGGAGGTACCCGATGAGGTTCTCGCAGTTACTCCCCACCACCTGGGTGTAGTCGTAGTTCTCGAAGGGGATGGCGTCGAAGGTCACCTGCTTCTCCGGCGTCTGCGCCTCCATCATATACTGCTTGACGAAGTCGCGGCGCAGACCCACCGCACGCTGGTAGTCAGGTGCGAGGGCCCGCTCCAGCTCGTGGAACTTCAGCTTCTTGTCGGCGAGGAGACTGAGGATCTCCTCGTTGGTCTTCCCAGCGTGCTCGCTGGTGGTGATCATCCGCGACCCAGCACGGCACATGGCACGGGTGGCGGACTTCATTTTATCGAGGAGGGTGAGGAAGATGAAGATGAAGAACCGGTTTCGGTGGAACGGCTATAGGGGAAAGAGAAAGGTGTGTGTGTGCAGAGGTGACCTGTTAGAAGAGATGGGATCGATGATAAGGGTGTGGCGGGTGTTTAATCCGAGAATGGGCTGGGCGGAGGGGGGGGGAGGGACGGCGGAGGGGGTGCCTCGCTGTTATTTGGGGTTATGACCGCCGAGGTGTTGCCCACATGGAGGGATACTGCCTCACACACTGTTAAGGCTGGGGTGCAAAAGGCTAGGGCTAGGGCAGACGGGCAGCAGAGTCAGGAGGATCGCAGGGGGTCAGTAGACCTCCTTCGCCCCCCCCTCAAGCAACTCTGAGAAAGTTAGGATAAATAAAGCCACACGCATTGGCAGAGGCACAGTGGCAACTGCGCCTTTGCCGTTCACACCCCCCCCCCTCCCTCCCCCTCCCACATGGGAGGGGGGGGGGGAGCCTCTTCCTCCATCGCGCTGCTATTGTCATCGCGATTCCACCAACCACCCCCTACACCACCACATCACCCAGGCGATGCGAGAGCCTTCTGCACCGTGCCGCTCAGCGGGCTGAACATCTGGTAGTGCCGCTCCCTGCGCACCTCCTCCACATGGTGCCTGAAGTCCAGCACCTGGGGCCCGCGCGGCGGCACCGGCGACAGCGCCTTCGCCTCCCCCTCGCCGGCAACACCCTGAGGCAGCGGAACCGCAGCCCCTCCGCCATCGCCCCCCTTCTCCTCCTCCTCCCCCTCCGCCACCTCCGCGCCACCACCCCCCACCTCCTCCTCCTCCGGCTGGGCTGCGCGCCTGACGTACCTCACCGAGGGGGTTGCCAGCTTCGACATCCCAGCTGTGAAGGGGCGGGGCGATGCCAGAGCCCGCTGCCTCACCCCGCGTGGGCAACCCCCCGCAGTCTGCGACCTGGCGGTGCTTGGGGCATGCACTACACCACCACCGCTTGCCCCACCGCCTCCACCGCTCACAAGCCTCCCACGGAGTTCTTCAATAGCCTTGTTCATCCCCCCAGCGTCACGGAGAGCTGGCAGGCCCCGACCCTGGCTGTGATCCGAAGTGCTCACCCCAGAGGGAATCTCCGGGGTGTCTCCAGCAGGGGCAGGCGCAGGATGCCTCGCAGGCACGCCATCTCCGCCGGAAGTTTTTCTCGGCGGAGGGGGTGTTGCGACCGGGGTGGCGGGGCCGCCTGGCGGGGGGGGGCCCTCCGTTGAAACCAGCTTCCGGAGGCCGTAGAGGAGGAGATCTGTGATGAGGGACTGCATGTGGACCGTCTCCCGGGAGGCGAGGGGCCGATCCTGCGAGATGAGGGCGTGGCAGATCCTATCCTGCGCGGCAGGCACCACACCTGGCCTCGCTGCGGAGGAGAGAATCCCCCTCGCGCGCCTCTCCGCTCCAGTCGAGTGGGTTGGAGCCCCCCTTTCCTTTTCCCTCTCCCTTCCCCGCCTCCCCAGCCCAGCCACCTCCACGGCAAGCCCCACCACACCCTTCACCGCCTCAAAGGTGCATGAGAGGAACTCCACCATCCCCCTTGGAGACTCCACCTGTTGAGATTGCCCCTCTTCATCACCTCCACCTCCACCCCCTTCGCCTCTGCTCTCCTCCCCAGCGCTGCTCCACCCCGCCGGCCTCCCTGGGCTGGGGTGTCCCACTCTGCCCTCCAGGTGTTTTGGGAGGAGAATGCTGCAGGGTTCCGTGTCTGCGGTGTGGTGTTCTTGAGGGGGTTTTTCAAGGTGGGCAGTCCACACAGGCTGCAGGGCGACATCACCTCCTAACAGGGCCTGGAATGGGAGGAGGCCCTTTGGGATTGGACCCCCCCCAGGGGTTCCGAGGAGGGCAGATCCGCCCTCAACGAGAGTGAGGCCATCTGGGGTTTTTCGGAGGAGATCCTCCACCTGAGGAACGTCCTCCATGCCGAGTTGGGCGGAGTGCGATGCTGTGCAGGCGATGCGCAGCGGAGGGCCGCGCCACAGCACCCCTCTCCCTAGACTCGGCGGTGTCCATCCAAACCAGCTCTCTTCTGGGGAACCATTTTTCATTTCCCCCCCTTCAGGCAGGACAACCTCCACAGGGTACGGCTGCACCAGATACCTAAGGTGAAGCCACAGCGACATATCCCGCGCCTGCGCAGGCGATGCGAGAAAACATCTGAGGTACTTCGACGCCACCCCCACATCCCCCTCCGGGAGATGCAGCTCTGTGCAGTCAAAGAGAGACTTTGCCTCCTCTAGGGCAGACTGATGCATATCCAGCAACAGGGGAACCACCGGTGCGCCTGGCAGATCCACAGCCAGAAGAATGTCGCGGGTGTCGAGACTGTCCGCCACACCATGCCTTAAGGAGGGTGCAGCATTGCCCCTGCCCTGCGGTGTACCCTGCGTGGCACCCTGCAGGAAGCTTGGGGCGAAGCCCCAGCGGAGTGGGGAGGGGTACTCCTCGGATGGGGTAGCGGAGGGGTCGGCTTTGACGAGGTGGAGTGTGATGCCTGCCGCACGGCAGGTGAGGCGGTCGCCGCGGAAGTGCGCCGGGGCGGACTGCAGGACCGCAGAGGTGGCAACCGTGGAGCCCCACGGGCAGCAGGGGAGGAGGGAGCCCGCTGTTTGGATCTCTTCGGCAAAGGCGGATGTGCTTTCCAGCACGCAGCAGCTGATGGCGTTGCCGGAGGGGCGGGTGGAGGCGTGGAGGGTGCGGCACATCTCCAGGCCTGCGGAGTGGGAACGGAGGGCATAGGCAAGCCCCTGGCCTCCAGGTGTGGAGGTGCAGTGCGCAGCACCGTAGAGAGCGGCTTCCCGGAGGATTGCCTGGAAGAGGGAGAGCGGGGGGGAGGTGCCGCCCTCCTCTGGCGCCGCCTGCACCGCAACCACGCACGGCGCTGCGGCAGACCAGGGGAGCGGGGGGCAGGGGGTGGCGGAGTGGCACCCCCACAGCAGGTCGAACACCTTCTCGTGGCTCGACTCGCGGACCCGGAGGGCGAGCTCGCAGGCGGTGGGGCCCACCACGGCACGGCCCCCGGAGGGGGTCAGGGAGAGTTGGTCTGCGTTGGTCAGGTCGATGCTCTTCGCGAGGGGTGTGGTGGCGGCTGCGGCTGCGGCGCGGCGGGAGAGGAGGACGGAGTCAACCAGGAGGCTGTTGGCGGCGCCGGCGGGGCAGCATGCCAGGATGTAGTTCGCCCCCCGCCTGATCTCAAAGCCCTCCTTGGTGGAGACGGTGCGGGCGATGCGGGAGGCCAGCGGGGGGCTGAGCACCTCCAGGAAGCAGAGGGCCATGCCCTGCAGGGTGGGCCCCGCAGGGCTCGCCGAGCCCTCCGCTTCATTCGCCGCGTCTGCCAGGGCAGGGGGCAGCTCCGCCACGGCGTCGAGGGTGCGCGGGGCACACCCCTTGCAGTGTGGTGTCAGCACAAAGGTCGCGGTGCTGCCGCGCCGCGTGGCACGCACACCTCCAGAGTCCGGGAGGGGCACCCATGCCAGGGCATGGGTGCTGCCGCCGGGGAGCTGCTCGGCACAGTAGACCACGCCGCTGGGTGCTGCAGCGGCGAGGCGGAGTGCATGGGAGACGTGCAGGCCGTAGAGGCGGAGCCCCCCAAAGGCATGCTCTGTCGCGCAGGGGCCACGCGAGATGCCGCATCCCGCGCCACACCTCCGCATGGCATCGGCAAAGGCGACCGCACTGCCGACGGTGTCAAACCACGCGATGCCGCACACCCCTCCGTGGCGGGGGTGCAGCGCAACCCTCGTCCCGCTGTGCGCGTGAAGCCCTGCCGCAAAGGCATTCGCCGCAGCACCCACCGCAGCCACGATGCATATGGGGCGGTCCGCCAGCGGGTCGCGCGGGGTATACCCCAGAGCGCCGCAGCTGATGAGCTCCGCGGGTGTGCCGCACTCCGCAGGGCGTGCCCTGTGGAGTGCGGGGACCACGCAGTGCACGTCTGCCGCGGTGGGGTGGGGTGCGGTGTACAGCACCAGGGAGGATCCCCAAGTAAACCCCTCCGCGAGCTCCGCTGCGTCGGCATCCATCAGCGTCACACCGGGGGGTGCGTGGGTGTGCATCGCCATGCCTGACAGCGCAGACTCCCTGCACCGGGTGCGGCCTGCTGTGTCCATCACGAAGTGTGCGGCTGGGGCTGTCCACACCGCGGTGCGGATGCGGAGGCCCCTGAAGAGGATGCTGTCGCAGGCGGTGTTGGGGTCGTGCGCGCTGCGGAGCACCGTGCAGCCGTGTGTGTCGTCGAGGAGGGTGGCAGGCCACGCCACATCCACCAGGCACCCCTCCTGCACGCTGAGGCAGACGGCGGCGGCGGCGGCAGGGTTCGGGGTGCAGAGCAGGCACACGCCGCCCCGCCACCAGAGGCACAGCCCGCCCTGCCCGTGGGTGCGGAGGCAGCGGAGGACGGCGCACCGCAGCAGGGCGAGGCAGTGCTGCAGGTCGTCGGGGGGGATCTGCAGCAGGGCGGTGTCGGCGGCGATGCAGGAGAAGGTGGCGGTGCCTTCGGGGGGGAAGGCCGTGGCGTGCGGCAGGGGCAGCGCGGGCGCCTCGGGGATGCTGCGGGAGCTGCTGCGGAACAGCGACACGCGGATCAGGGTGGTGCGCTCCACCACCCCTGCAGGGCAGGCCACGCGTGTGCCAGAGAGGGCCTCGTGGCGCGACACTCCGGTGCGCACGGCGGCTGCGACGTCGCTTTCTGGCATGTCATGCAGGAGTAGTTCTCCTGAGGAGGCTGCGGAGGCAAGGGCGTCGGCACGGAAAATCATGAATCCGCTGAAGGTCGGTGCATCGTGGGGTCCCTGCAGCCCGAAGGGGTCTGCCCCCGTCACGCAGCTGGCCCCCACGCTCCAGGTGGATGCCCCGTTGACGCCGAGGAGGAAGGTCACCAGCGCGGCGACGTCTGTAAACACAACCCCGAGGTGTGGCCCGGAGGTGCGGACAAGGCATCCGCTGTGGGCCTGTGCGGCGGTGTGCATCTCGCAGCTGGTCTCGCACCCCAGTATGCTGGCGTAGATGAAGGTGTCGCCCCCGATGGGCGGGGTGGGCCGTGCCCAGAACAGCCCCCGCCACCACCCGCTGCAGGAGGAGTGTGGGATGGTGGCGGGGAGGGACAGCTCCGGGGCGTGGGAGCCGAGGGCCGCGCAGGTAACCCCTGTGGTGAGCTTCCTGGGGGGCAGCGCGAAGGCGGCGAGGTTGCAGCGCTCCGGCGTGCCTCCGACGGCGGCGCGGATGGGGGCGCCTGTGAGCTCGCTGCACACCTCCTGCGCGCTGCAGGCCGCGGGGTGGGCGGCGTGCGTCAGGAGGATCATATTCGGGGGGCAGTGCTCCAGCACACGCCCCCCCACATCCAGCTGCTCCGCAGCACCCGGCACGCCGCTGGCCTCGACAACGTCAACCGCCTGACGCGACACCGCCTCCCTCTGGGCATCGTGCACACAGATGTCCAGCAGCTTCACCGCAAAGGCAAACGCAGCCTGGGCACTCGGCAGCGCCGCGACATAGCTGCACCCACCCCCCGACGCCACCGCCTCCGCATTCCCACCGAGCTTCGCAGCCAGCGCATGCACCACCGCGACGTAGTGCATAGTGTGCTCGCCTGGCTCGCCACACTCCCCCAACAGGGTGCCTAGGCACACCCCCGGGTGGCGCAGAATGCCGCTGGGCGCCCGCAGGGCACGCGCCACGGGTGGGGGCAGGACCAGCTCCTCATAGACTGACCCCGATGGGACCACCATCATGCGCTGCTCATCCACAGGCAGCACCGAGAAGAAGGCGCAGCCGGGAGCGGTATCCTCCAGCAGCCCCCAGGCAGCGCCGGTGAAAGGCTCCAGCGACACGCTGCTCTTCCCGGGTTTGGCGTGCCTGCAGTCGGGTTCCCCGAGGGGCTTCTCCAGCACTACAAAAGCCTTCCGGGGTGCGAGGCGGAGGAGGTGGCGCAGCAGGCGTGAGTCGGCACGCAGCACCCCCTCCGCCACGGGGAAGGCGCATGGGACAGACGCGATGTACGCCGAGATGGAGTGGGCGGAGGCTCCGCCCCACCGGGCCTGCAGGAAGGCGGCAGACACGGTCGCCGCCCACACGCATGCGGCATCGCATGTCTCAAACACAACAAGGCCTTGCGGGAGGCCTCCTGGGCTGGCGTAATCCGGCACGACACAGCCACCCCCCTCTGCAGCTGCGAGGCATATGATACCCCACGCCACGCGGGCCGCCTGCGGAGCCAGGGTGGAGTCGAGGCGGAAGGCAGCCACGGCGTGAACCCACGTTGCTGAGGGCGGCACCGCCCTCCCCACAGGCAGAGGCGGGGTGCCGAGCAGCGCCTGCAGCCCGTGGGGCTCTGGGTGGAGCATCTCGCCCTGCCGGGGCGTGGGATATGCCGTCGAGGAGAGGAGGTGTGTAGCGCCATCCCCCAGGCTGCGGAGCTGCAGGACACCCCCCGACAGGCCGGACGCCCCGGGGAGAAGCGACTGGGCGTAGGAGAGGGTGGTGTGTATCCCCTCCACCCTGCAGAGCACGGCGCCCGGCGCGGCGCGGCGCGCCACAGCCTCCGCACGCCACAGGGCTGTGCCGTAGTGCTCCGGGACACCTCTCCGCATGTGGAAGAGGGCAACCCCCTCCGCAAGCCCTGCGCACCACATGCCGCAGGGGAGGGCCTCCTCCTCGCCGGCCACCTCATGCAGCGCCGCCATCGCCCGCGCCGCGCAGGCCATCGCTGCAGGGGGTGAAGAGAATGCAGAAGCAAGGGCGGCTCCGCCGCCCTCCCCCCCACCCGACGCGCCAACCTCCACGCCACCCGCCGCCCTGCAGCAGGAGCGGAGCACCAAGAGGCTGCTGGGGTGTGGGGATTCCCCCGCCCCTGCGCCAACCCCCCCCGCATGGAGGAACCACACAACGCACGCAGGCCCGGCGATGTGGGGCACCGCGAGGGTCTGCTGCGGTGCCAGGCCTGAAGGGGGCTCTGGAGGCGGCGGGGAGGAGGGCCCTGCGGGATCCCCGGCAGCAGCGCCTGTGGGGGGTGGGGTGGTGGGGAGGGTGAGGGCGCGTGCCCCGCAGCAGAGTGGGTCGGCGCTCTGCCAGTCGGCGAGGGGTTGGATGCAGAGGCGGCGCTGGGCTGCGGTCCGCTCGGCATGCCCTGCGACGGTTCCCGCGCAGAGGAGCTGGCTGGGGCCTGCAAGCTGCGCCAGGCGGCACACCTCCTGCACTGCGGGGCAGGGGTACTCCACACGCCCCGCAGGGGTGACGATGGGTTCTGCAGACCCGCAGGCCACGCCTGCGCGGAGGGGGTGTCCCGCAGCCAGCACTGCCGCAGCAATGAACACCGCATCGCGCGGGTCGCGCGCCACCACGGTGCACGCCCCCTCAGAGGGGAAGCCCGCCACCAGAAACCCGTGCCCCTTCCGGCATGCCTCGGCTGCGGCACCCTCCACATCCAGAGCATCTGTGTCGCTGCCGTCGCCCCCCTGAGGGGGCGGCAGCAGCAGCACCGCGATGCCCAGAGCAGGCCCCCCAGGCGGCGCGCCGGGGAAGCCGCTGCGGCGGGGCGGGGTGGAGGTGGAGGAGGTGGAGACGGCTGCGGTGGCGTGCCCCGTCCGGGCGATATTGATCGCCGCGGCGAGCGCGCCGGCGACGGCATCCCCTGTGGCGGCTGTCGTGGGGGAGGGCGGTGCCGGGGGTGCCTCTGGAGGGTCTCGGGCAGGCGTCGATGGCGTCGGGAGGGATATCTCATCCGCCCCGGCGGGGGGCGGCGGGGGGTCGGGCTGCTCCAGCAGGGCGTACTCCGGAGGGACCTGCATGCGTGCCGGCGGGGGTGGCTGGTGCGGAGGTGCGGGGGCTCTGCTGGCCGACGTAGTCCTGCGGAGCCTGCCGGCGGTGGTGCTGCGGGCCAGGCCTCCCTTCTCCCGCCGCGCATAGTCTGGGGAGGGGAGTGAGACGGTTCGCGGCAGGCCCTGCCGCCGCGACCGCTCATCATCCAGGGCATGCACCTGCCTCTCCAGGCGTGCGGTCCGGGCACGCGCCTCGACGAGCTGCTGCTGCAGGTCCCGGTTGCTGCTGCGGAGTGCGGCAGGCTCTGAGGGGGTGTCGCGCGACGCGCAGCTCCCTGCACTGCCGTTGCGGGAGAGGCGTGGCAGCGTGACGACCCTGCGGGGCCTGCGCCCCTTGCCATTGGGGGAGCCGTCGGGCGTCGGGGGTGGGGAGGGTGCTGCTGCGGTGTCCGGGGGTGGCAGGTCCGCCTGCACGGCCACCTCCGCTGAGAGGGGGGCGATGGCGCGTGTGGCGGCGGCTGCCGCAACCCCCTGGAGCTCCCGGTTCTCCGTGCAGAGGCGGGACACCTCCGCCTCCAGCGCCTGCTCCGCCCTCTTGTGCTGTGTCGAGGCGCGGCGGATGGCTGCCTCCTTGTCCTGCTCGTAGGCATGCTGCAGGGCACGCGCCTGCCTGCTGCCGCTGCCTTCACCCGACTCAAATAAGCTGAGGATCTCTGCGGCATCGTGCTCATGCTTGGTTGTCTTCAGAATCACGAGCTCCCGGTAGATAGTTCGTCTGATCTGCCCGATCTGCTCGTCCCGCTTGCGGAGTGCCTCCTCCAGGCGCAGGACCTGGTGCTCCAGCTGTTGGCAGGCCTGTGTGCTGTCCGACAGGCTCTGGTTGGTGGTAGCGAGCTTTCGGCACATCAACAGAACTGTTTGCGGGTTCCACTTCTTCAGCTGCGAGGATTCGTGGATCACGTCGGGGTCGAACTGCGGGATATCCGCAAGGTGGCGCTTCAGCTGGTGCAGGTGCTGCGGCAAGGCTTCCTGCAGTGCCTGCAGGGTGGAGGCCATCCCCTCCCGCGAGGGGCATGCGAGGGCTGCTGTGATGCTGCTGTCCACCAAACCCCCCACCTCCTGCAGGCGGTCCTGCACCGTACTGGCCTCCTCTGCGATATCGAGGCTCATGTCCATCGCCGCAAAGCTGAGGCTCCTGCTGTCCTGCCTGCGCGACTCCCACACCGACGTGCGGCTCTCCAAGTCGTCATCTCCGTTGCTGTCGCTCCCCTCAAGCTCGTGCAGAGGCACGGAGCGTCTCCGGCGTGGCGCAGATTCATTGCTTTCAGACATCGAATCCAACCCACAGCCGCGGCAATCCGCACAAGCCGCCGACCCGGGTGTGTGGGGAGACGGAGTGGCGGAAGTGAGACAGGGAGACTCAAAATGGAGATTCGGCGGCTCTGCTTACCAGTGGCAGGCATGTAGGTCGGACATGACTTGTGTGCGGGTGGGAGCCACACGCGGCGTGGGGAGCAGCAAGAAGAAGGGAGTCGGAAAGGGGGAGTCGGATCCTGAACAACGAGGGGTGGGCCTCTTCACCCTGCGAGGGTGGGGTGTTACTGTGAAGAGGTGGGTTTCATGTTATCGGTCAAGAAGACCTGTGTATTCGCTACGCAGAAGCGTCAAAAACACACTGCACACGCTCAGCAGGACTCTCGCTCTCTCTCAATGTGACAGGCAAGCTTGATTGGGCAAAATATAATGGGGGGGGAGGGAGGGAGTGGGAACATCTCTGCGTTCTCAACTACCGGCTTCTCTCTCATCCCAAATTCTTTCAAGAGATTCGAGTCACATACGCTCGCCAAGCAAGAAGGTACAGTGAGTGACACCAGGCGGCGACGAAGCCCCTTCCCTCCACTGGACTGGGTTCTGCAAAGGGTGGGACACCTCTCAGATTTTTGGACAACACGCGCTGACACATGGGTGAGGGGCGCCAGTTCCGCAACAGAGCATTCCGATGAAGAAGTGGCTGCCACACACCCACACCTCGATGTAAACACAGCGAAGATTCGGGTGGGTGGTGATGTAGAAACGGTAGAACCACAGAGGAAGGAGGGCGAGATGGATATAATATAGCATGCACACCAGGGCTGTTCCTAACTGGGGGGCTTGTTCCCCACTTTCAGGATTCCGAACTTTTTTTCTAAGAATTTTTGTAAGGGGAAAAAAAGTTTTTTTCTAAGAATTTTGTTAGGGGAATTTTTTTCTAAGGTTGTTTCGCAGAGGAAAAAACTTTTTCTAAGTTTTCCCCAGTCGACAGGGTGCGCACAAGGATGGAAGGGAAGTCTGTCCCACGTACCGTTCGCCTTGCTGGCCAACTGGAGAGCCAGACGTTCACTACCGTGGCCTCCGGCGGCTGGGGGGCTCCGCCCCCCAGACCCCCCTGTGGCGTACGTCTCGTACTCAAGTCCTTCGAATCCCATCAAGTCGGGGTCCAACCACTCCAGTCGCCTCTGAGGACGCAGCCAACTCGCACAGAATCTGTACGCCCACACGAACAGATGTTCGCTACCGTGGCCTCCGGCGGCTGGGGGGCTCACGCCCGCCCCCCAGACCCCCCATGTAGCGTGTGCCCGTCCATCTATCTCACTTCCCCGGGTCAGCGCCGCATCCATGAAGCGCTTCTTCGAAGCCTGACTGACATCGGACAGGAGGTCGGGCTTCCCCACCTGGGAAGTACACTTGCCGCGTTCGCGACATGCGTGACACGCGACACGCTACCTGAAACGTGAGTGTGCCTTGCTAACACGGGCATTTCAACGGTCTGCCGACGACCGTTCCCCAAACCCGTAAACCAGCAGTTTTGGAAAATCGGAGAGATCACCCTGCGCTGAATATGGTGCGCACCACTGCAAAATCCCCGGGAGCTTTTGGGCTTTCAGACCTGAAGGGGCCAGCAGGTGGGTGGCGTCGGGGGCAGCTTTGTAACTGTCCTCCAGCTGCTGGCATGTCCAGCCCTGCGAGAGTGCCAAGGTGTATTGAGTCCCTGCGGAGCACAACCCCCGATGAGAACGAGTGCCAGATGATCCTCATTCATTTTCAGCTGTAACGCGCATGAGGGGCACTCTCTGCCGCAAGCATCTCTGGGCATCACTCGAGAGCTGTCAATGATGACGCGGAGAGAAATCAGAGAAAAAGTCCCGCCTGACGGGCACGCGCCTGGAAACTGTGGGGGGGCGAGCAAAAATTCCCTTGTAAAAATTCTTAGAAAAAACCTGGTTCCCCGACCCAAAAAACCTGGAAAAAGGGCTCGTTCCCCGCCCAGGCCTGATGCACACCACACATTATGTTGTCACTGGCAAAAAAGAAAGGGAAAAATCAAACCAGCACACACGACTCACACAGTTTCCGGGTAGAAAAGCAACCGTGGTGTTGTCCTGCCAAAGCGGGGGATGCCGTTGCTGCATAACCCCCTCCATGGCACCACAAAAAACCACGGCTTGCCTTCGTTCTGCACCAAACTGTGCCGGTGTGCGGCACACAACTTGTTAGATGGGAGAGGCAGCGACGGAGAGATGATCACTTTACTGCGCGGCAGAGCGAAGTCCCCCAGCGCCTAGCATGAAAGGCAACCTTATGAGCAGTGCCTGAGTTGGGCGAGCGGGAGGGAGTTCTGAGCGTTTTTGCCAAAATATCCTGGGCCGCCCGAAATATTCCGGGCACGATGGAACAAAGGAGACACTCACCCAATGTGGGAGGGCCTATAGAAGGTTGCTTGAAAAGTGCCAGTCATGGTCATGGCGAGTGCGTCGTGGGCTTCGGCAGATCATGCGCACGCTGTGAGGCCTGCTGGATGTTTGAGACTCCCCGATTTCACTCCAGCCTGAGGCTGGGCCTCACAACAGTGTAGCATGACAGCAAGATTTTGAAAAGACATAGCGGCAGGATGGCTTCTGTCTGGCTGCAACATAGCAGGAAGAGAGAGAGAGAGAGAGGCAAGTCAGCAGCGGTGGTGGCGTACTTTCTTCCGCACAACGTTCTTTTGTTTTTGTGCCAAAACGTGGTTTTTGAAAACGGCATAACCAGTTCCGCTGGTTATCCCGCAAATAATCCCACACTTCGTGAATACTCTGTGTGCTGCTGTGCTTCAAGCCTTGCCGACGCAATGCCCATCCCTTCTGGCTTTGCAGTCTCGACGCCAGGCCTGACAGGCAGGCAAAGGACGGCCTTTGCTATTGGGCGGTGCACAGAGGCTATTCGTGTTTTTTTCCAGAAACCGTTTGATTCAGATAGTTTGTTCTTTCTGCGACTCTCTGCATATGTGAAGGTTTCTGCCGACGGGGTACCGCAGATCCTGGAGGTCATGCAACCCACGAGAGTGCCAAGCGGGGGTAGGTGGGTTGGCTTTTTCCAACGAGAACATCGCCTCCCGTCGTGCAGGACAGCCAACATGGGCCACTGTCAACAACGGGAAGGATCCGTCCTGACCTGCACTTGCCAATCCCAGATTCGTTTTGCATCAGTGGTGGTATGCAGACGCAGCCTGGTGACCAGACAGTATAATTCTCTGTTCCATTTTCCTTGCAACAATATCAATGAACGAACTGCCGTGAACGCGGAAGTTGGCTTTGTTTGTGCGCACCTGTACGTGTATGGGTGTCCATACGTGCGCTGCCAACAGTCTTTTTTACCGTGACCTGAGCAGGTTATAGCAAAAAAGACCTGGTGTCTGCTTCGTGTGCACAAGCGGCCCACTATTGACCCCCCCCCCCGCCTCCCTTGCCGTTTGCTCTGGCCCGTTTCTCAGCCTTACTCACTGCGGCTTCGTATCTCGTCACTCTGTTATTACTCTCCCGGTAGGCTGATCAGCAGCATTATGACCGGTCCTGTCAGGGGAATCTGGGAGGGGGGACGGGGGAATACTCTGTTGCACCGGCTCCCTTCCATGGGAGGGTGCGCTGGGGCTGTAACGCCTGGCACGAGGTTCCAAATCGGGGTCTCCGAGGGGCGGAGGAGAGAGTCCTCAGCCGAACATCAGCTTTTATAAACGCAGCAGGAAAACAAAGGGCCGCGAATTTCGACACCTTCACCGTGTTGCGTTGCCCGGAGTACCAGGGCAAGCCCCCCGGAGACTCCACTGTGGTGCCAGGCCCATCAGGGGCATCGCATCGCATCGACCGGCACACCCTGTGGTGTGACGTGGCTGTCTTCTCAAGGAGCCGGCATCCTTGCAGCGTTTGGAGGAGCCCTTCAGGAGGCATCACTCAGGGACCAACAGCATCTCAACCGCTTGCCGGGAGACCCCCTCATGGGGCTGCACCCGTGCACCGACGACCCAACACGCTAAGCGGGAGAACCCCTCAGGGAGACTCACCCCGACCCGATAGCACGCCGCTTCTCCAGTGGAAGAGCCCCATCAGGGGGCATCGTTCCGGACTTGCGTTTCCTCTGGTCCCCGCAGGCAGTCGGGGCACCCCCGGTCGGTGGCAGCGTCTGCACTTCGCTTGGGTCCGTAGGCACCGTGCTTCTCAGGGGCACGCGGCATCCCATCTCCCCCCGGGGGAACCGGGAGAACCGATCCGCAGGGTTCAACGACGTATGTACATATCTCGCGGCGAAGGAGCATCCCGCATTGCTCAATGTGGAGACGATCTGCCCGATCACTTTCCCTGCCCAACCATCTAAGGAGTAGCCCGCGTTCACTCCCTGAACGACAGCGGTGTTGTCGATGAAAAGCACAATGTGGCATGGCGTCTCCAGCCATCTGACACAGAAGCCGGCCAAGCGTGTTGCAGCGTGCAGCTCCTTGTGATATATGGGGAGGCCGGCCGCATCAGGCGGGAACGGCCCGTAGAAACCATGATTGTCGACCACACAGCCCCACCCGGAGCTGCTGGCATCCGAAAAAACCGCGACCTGCCTGGTCAGAGGGGGTTGCCACATCTGCCACTCGTTCAGCTCAAGCGTTGCCAGCTCGGTCCTCATGACTTGCCTGCATTCGATGGGGAGGAGCGCCGGAGCATCCCAGAAACCGCCGGTCATCTCGCCCGCCTCTGCTCGCCCGGCTCTCGCCGTGTCAGACATCCAACGAAGGATGGTTGTGAGGTGCGCCAGCCGGAGTCTGAGTACATGTGCCCTCCAGACCAGGCAGCCGCACAGCCGCCACCACAGCCGCATTGGGAGGTGACCCTCCATATCCAGTTCGCGGGCAGCATCACGCACCTTCTCGACCCACGCAGGGGCCAGTCTCCAGCATTTGTCCCGCAGGTCAAGCTCCATGCCGAGGAATTCCCCCCGACTGCGTATTGGGGTAGTGTCGCCGATGATCACCCGATACCGCCCGCACAGGGCCCGGAACGACTCCGCAGCTCGTTGTAACAGCGCCGCAGATGTGGAGGCGAACAGCACGTTGTCTACCCATGTGATGTGGTCCACCCCACTCGCTGCAGCCCCCGCCAGTGTTACCGATGTTGCCTGTGCTAGTTGGAGACTGCCCGTGTAGCCCATGGCCAGGCGACGCATGCGCAAAACCTTGTTTCCCGCCCTGAAGGAGAAGAACCGTCGTGACTCAGCAGGGAGCTCCAGCTGGAAAAAAAAATTGGCAAAGTCAAAGTCGCAGAAAAGGGTGTTGCGCATCATGGTGTCGATGATCTCGGCGTAGGACGGGAGGTGGCACGGAGGCAGGGACACAGACGCCAGACACAGGTTCAGCTGCTTGCAACTCAGGATAAAGCGCAGGAAACCCGCCCGCTTCTTTGCGACGGTGAATGCCCCCGAGTAGAGGGGCCTCGGTGAGGCTTTAGAATCCTGTCGAGGCGCTGGTTCGGCGATGTGCCCGTTCAGAAGGTCCGGCACCAGAGGCGTGAGGAGTGCGTTCGTGGGGCCCCGCATCCTACCACTCTGTTCCGTTGCATGCTGCTTCAGAAAGTCTGGGGAGATACATCGGAAGTGTCGGGCTAGGTCGGGGAAATCAGCGAGGAGGGTCGAGGTATCGATGGGGTCCAAGGGCGCAGGGCTGATCTGGCCATCATAACAGGCTTTTGGAGCGCGCGTGCCGCTAGTCGAATCAAACCAGGCCGCCGCATAGTCGTACCCCCGGAGCAGCCGGGTCAGCGTGACAGCCACTCCGTCGCCCCCGCTGACACCACCGTTGAGCCCCACGTGGTTCGATCCGTGTACTGCCGGGTTGTCTCCACGTTGCGATGGCGGCCCAGGGCCTGGGCTGCCTGCTCTCCTGCTATCTCTGCCGTGTGGGAGAGGGTGGCGTGTCGCACAAGGTGGGGCGTCACCCCGAGGTGGGTCTTCGTAAAGCTGAGGTATGTCCGGTACTCCAACTCGGGGAACACGTAGCCCTCGGGGGTTGTGCTTCCCACCCTGTTGAGGAGACTGCTCGCCACCTCCGCCGATCGGGGAAAGCTCAGTGTTTGTCCGAGGGACTTGCGATCTGTCTTGCCGCCCGCCAAGGTGATCACGATCCTCTCCCCCTGCACCCGCACATGCTTCGCCCGAAGCCGGACCAGGTCCACAAACCGTGCACCGATACTGACCTGAAGCAACAGGGCGTGATGATCGACTGTCTGGCCCGACCTCGCTGCACTGAGGATGGTAGCCACCGGGGGTGTCGCTGCCCGCTTGGCCTCCAGCCGGTCGAACTCTTTGAACAGGGGGCTCAGGCCCTTCGTGTACGCCGACACCTGACCCACCCGTGCCATTCTGTAGAACGTAATTGCTTGATTTGCTGACGAGGCCTGGAAGTGGCCCTGTTGCATCTTCCATTCCACCCACATCAGATACGCCATGTCGTTGCCAATGGTGGGATCGTGGGCCTGAAGGGTGCTCCGAAAGGCATCCGCCCTCTTCAGCACCGAGAGGAAAGGCTGAGGGGAGGCGTATGCGCTGCGTATCCTCTTCAACGTCAGGTCCTTCAGATCCTCGATCGCGTCCGGTTCGATCCCTTCTTTCTTTCGCGACTTGATACGGTCGAAGACCGGCCGCCACTGCTCGTACACAGGGGGAGGGGGGGGAGGGTTTGCCAGGGTTGGAGTCATGCACGGGGCGGGGGGATGGAGTTGGGGGGGTGGGGGGAGGGGTTGAGGGGAGGGGAGGGAGGGACAAGGAGGGAGGCACAGGCGGCTGTCACTTTCCCGCCTGCCGAGGGCCCCTGTTGTTGAACAGCTGGATGGGGCGCCTCTGCGGGTAGGGGTTGCTGCGGTGTTGATGGTGGGGCGGCGGGGGTGCAGGCTTCGCCTCCTTTGCCTCCTTTGCCTTCAGGTCGCTCGCTGCGACTGCCCGTGCGTCTCCTTCAATTCGAACCTGCCATTCCGCAGAGAACTTGGTCCAAGCCATGCGCTTGGCCTTGTCCTCGTAGTGTCTCCTCGCCCCCAAACCGAGCGAACCCAGTTTGATGGCTTGGAGGGTCACTACATTTTTATGCAACAGCTCCATGGCCGTGCTGTCTGGGGCCGCCCCGTCCCGGCACATCCTGAATCCCAAATCCAGGTTGTCGAATGCCGTAAGGCCTTCCCGCACATGGAAAGCGTTGGGGTCGCCATTCTGCAGGCCCGACTCGTTGAACGACACCGCACACTTGGAGCGCAGCATCATCCGGCCGGCCTCGCTCTGCACCGCAGACGTCCACGTGACAACCCGCTGGATGTCAATGGCACCCACATCACGGCTAGCCCTGTCCCGGCGCAGCTCAGCCTCCAGGTTGGTCACCTTCCTCACCATGAGGAGGATCACTTCCTTCAGCCTCTGCGAGTCCATGTCATCCAGGAACTCCAGGTTTCCCCATCCCTCAGTATTGTGGCCGGCACCATCAGGGTGCACAGTCACTGGTGGGAGGAGCCCCGCCTCCGGGCGGGGCTCGCTCTTGGACCCCTCATGGATCCAAGAGCAGACGGGGCACACACGCCTCCCGTCCTCCCTGGCCACCTGGAACGCCCGCAGCGTTCCTTCCGGGAGGAGCTGTTCCATACAGCTGGTGTACTCCCCGAGGCCACACACCGCACAGTTCCCTGCAACCGGCCCATCATGGGCGGTGGTGCATTCGGGGAACGCGCACCCTTCCTTAGGTGCCACCGGCTCGTACCCGTTCACCAATTGGAGGGGCATCAGGTTGTCTACATCGATGTCGCGCACCCTGAAGCGCTCGGCAGTCCTTGGGGCGGCCATCGTGTGAGTGCGAGTGTGTGTGTTTTGGGGGGGAAATGTGTTGCACAAGCGGATCATTTTGTTTGTGCGCACCTGTACGTGTATGGGTGTCCATACGTGCGCTGCCAACAGTCTTTTTTACCGTGACCTGAGCAGGTTATAGCAAAAAAGAAAGGGAAAAATCAAACCAGCACACACGACTCACACAGTTTCCGGGTAGAAAAGCAACCGTGGTGTTGTCCTGCCAAAGCGGGGGATGCCGTTGCTGCATAACCCCCTCCATGGCACCACAAAAAACCACGGCTTGCCTTCGTTCTGCACCAAACTGTGCCGGTGTGCGGCACACAACTTGTTAGATGGGAGAGGCAGCGACGGAGAGATAATCACTTTACTGCGCGGCAGAGCGAAGTCCCCCAGCGCCTAGCATGAAAGGCAACCTTATGAGCAGTGCCTGAGTTGGGCGAGCGGGAGGGAGTTCTGAGCGTTTTTGCCAAAATATCCTGGGCCGCCCGAAATATTCCGGGCACGATGGAACAAAGGAGACACTCACCCAATGTGGGAGGGCCTATAGAAGGTTGCTTGAAAAGTGCCAGTCATGGTCATGGCGAGTGCGTCGTGGGCTTCGGCAGATCATGCGCACGCTGTGAGGCCTGCTGGATGTTTGAGACTCCCCGATTTCACTCCAGCCTGAGGCTGGGCCTCACAACAGTGTAGCATGACAGCAAGATTTTGAAAAGACATAGCGGCAGGATGGCTTCTGTCTGGCTGCAACATAGCAGGAAGAGAGAGAGAGAGAGAGGCAAGTCAGCAGCGGTGGTGGCGTACTTTCTTCCGCACAACGTTCTTTTGTTTTTGTGCCAAAACGTGGTTTTTGAAAACGGCATAACCAGTTCCGCTGGTTATCCCGCAAATAATCCCACACTTCGTGAATACTCTGTGTGCTGCTGTGCTTCAAGCCTTGCCGACGCAATGCCCATCCCTTCTGGCTTTGCAGTCTCGACGCCAGGCCTGACAGGCAGGCAAAGGACGGCCTTTGCTATTGGGCGGTGCACAGAGGCTATTCGTGTTTTTTTCCAGAAACCGTTTGATTCAGATAGTTTGTTCTTTCTGCGACTCTCTGCATATGTGAAGGTTTCTGCCGACGGGGTACCGCAGATCCTGGAGGTCATGCAACCCACGAGAGTGCCAAGCGGGGGTAGGTGGGTTGGCTTTTTCCAACGAGAACATCGCCTCCCGTCGTGCAGGACAGCCAACATGGGCCACTGTCAACAACGGGAAGGATCCGTCCTGACCTGCACTTGCCAATCCCAGATTCGTTTTGCATCAGTGGTGGTATGCAGACGCAGCCTGGTGACCAGACAGTATAATTCTCTGTTCCATTTTCCTTGCAACAATATCAATGAACGAACTGCCGTGAACGCGGAAGTTGGCTTGCAGGGTGACGCCCTTCACTAAGCAGGGACAAAATGATGTCCCCAAGCTCGGTAAGGATACACAACACGCAAGCAACATTGGTATCTGCACAACCCGGTGTCGTGATGTGCAAAAAAAGGGGGTCCGGGGGGAGGGGGGGGGATACGTTTTCTGACTGAGAGCCTCCGACTGACCCAGTGTGGCCACGCAGACCCTTATGAAAATGCTGAGCGGGCTGGGTTCAGCTGGCGGGCTGTGCTGTGTGATGGCGCTGAGAACTTCTTCATTTGGCCTGGCCAAAATTGAGTTGGAGTTTTCGCCGATCGGAGCACAAAGCACATGCAGAAGCGCGCCGTGAGGCTTTGGCAGGCACAAGAGCTGCGTGTTTGCGGCGGCAAATCACCTTGGCACTTCCCCATATTGTTTGCATTTCCACCAGCTGCAGAGCTCCTTCTTGGAAGACAAGGAAAAGCGAGAAGCTCCTAAAAATGACCAAACTACTGAACGCCGGGCAACGCCTTGCCTCCCTTGATGGTGATGTTCTGAGGGGAAACGTTCTTGTGTGACCCATCCACTCCAAAACCTCAGTGTGGTTACGCCTCTGCAGCGCCAGTGATGCCAGGTTCTTGATTATCCCACCCTGCATGCATGGAAAATGCACTTACACGGCGTGGTAGTCGGGTCACCAACTGCATTCCGACTAGCCGAAAGCAACGAGTAGGTCCAAACTGGATTATTGAGCCGGGGACGAGTCGAAACTGACCAGTCGGCTTCCAAACACTGCGCCCGTGTAGGGATGGGGGGGGGTCCAGACGGACCGCCCCCAAGACAATTCATGCGTTAAATGGTTTGATGAGCAGTGAATAGAGAAAGAATCGACGAGGTAACACAAAGAATCCCAAGGGAGTGTCTTTGGAGCGAGGTGGGGAGGGGGGGGGGATATGAGGGAGGGCAAATGCTTTGATGGGAAATGGTAGCCAAAAAAAAGGGCGGGGCTGGGGCTGGGGGGGGGGGGGGCAACAAAAAGGCAGATGTATGGGTGGGTGGGCGCGTGGGATGCCAGACGGACAATCCCACCACTCACGACTCAAAAAGAAGTCCAGATGTTCGTTGATGCGGCAGTGGTATTTTTTCCGAGCCCCGTTGATGGGGATGGTGTTCCCGGCTATTGTGATTGTTCCAACACACTGCACGCCATCACACAGCGAAGCAAATTGACCTCTTCGTGGTAACAACCAAGTTTGCTTTGGGGGTACAAAAATCATATAACTCTTCTGCAAAGTTATGCACACACACACACACCCTTCCCTTCCGCTGAGACATCAACAAATAAAACACTTCACAACAGCGCCGCGCGTTTTCACCTTCAGGCTGCAGGGGGGTGGCTGGTAGGAGATGGGATGGGAACGAGGCCCAAAGCCCCCCAGAAAGGGGGCCACATCGTAGAATTGCCTTCCACACATCTGGGTTGACCATTCTGGGCTTCCCCCGAGCGATCGAGACAAACACGCTGGCCCCGCCGCAGCGGCGGTATCAGGTGCCCTCAGATCTTGTGAGCAGGGCTTCCGCTAATCGCCCACCTCCAAAATTTCTGTGGGCGATAAATTTCTTGCAAAAAAGGCCCCTAAAAAAAATTTTGCTCGGGCGCTTCGCGCCCTCGCGCTCCGGGCATTAGCCAGTTGATGCATGATGTTCCGTTATCCTGAGAGCCAGCTCAGGGTGGGACTGGCCTTTGCAACTTGTACAAAGCCCGCCTTGCTTTCTGACCTCCACTCAGATTGGATGTGAGTTGGGCTGCGTTTTGAGTGTGGCACGGACTCCACCGATGTGACGATAAATTGTCATCACAAGGACATGCCACATGAGGGGGTCTGGGGGGCGGAGCCCCCCAGCCGCCGGAGGCCACGGTAGTGAACATCTCTTGTGGGCGGAAGGGAGGGCAACTTTTTTCTAGGTTTCGACTTACGAAACCGAGAAGAACAGTGCATACCAGCCATACCTGGCACGAGACCAGTGCCTCCACTCCAGGCCAGCTTCCTCCAGCCAAACTTCCGGGGCGATTTCGCCCAAAAATTACTGGCCCAAAAAAAAAGGGGGGGGGGGGCGATTTCGCCCACTGAAAATGGGGAAAAAAAATAAAAAGGGGGTTTTCGCCCAAAAATCGCCCTCGCGGAAACCCTGCTTGTGAGGGGTGTGGCATTATTCGTATTTTCCGAATCCGGCTTCCCACCACCTCCCGCCACGTCCTTCTGCATGCACTTAGGAGAATAACGTCCACGTACACCATTGTAGGACACAATAGAATCGAGGTGTTGAAAGATGAAGGAAAATTCCTCAGATGGAGGAGGGCAACCAAAGGGAGGGGAGGGGAGGGGGGGGGGAGGGGGGGGGGGGGTGATGTGTGTGTGCACGACATCATCAGCGTTTCAACCCAGGTCGAACACTCTCGTGCTGCGGACTTTCGGGGCCGGAGTACGAAAGCAGCGGGCAAAAGAATAGGAGAAGCACAGGCCTGAAAGCAGTCATAACTTCACAGCCGTTTTGATCACCATTCTTCGGTATAAAATGTGTTGACAGCCAGGCTGGTGTCGAACGGGACAACCTCCATGCGGCATTGCAGCCACGTTTTGCCCCTCCGAACGGGATCAGAATGGTGATTCCCAGCCTTGCCGTCAGTTCCCAAAAAGAGGGAAACCGGAGGGAGTTTGAAAAAAGAAGAGGCCCACGAATGTCGGATGGAGGAGTCTTTCTGTGGTGCATCCCCTCCGTGAAAACTGGAACAACCGCCCCCGGCTCTGTCCGGGAGGGGTGGGGGCGGGTGATTGGGATGTCGCTTCAACCCCGCTGACGGGGGCAGATGCAATGCACTGGATGTATGTTACGAAGGGGGTGAGCATGGCTCACCACGCAGTGATTTTTACACAGCTTCAGTGATGGGTTGATGCAACCACATTCATTCTGCCGCATGTAAAAAGTTTGAGACGGCGCACACAGCCGGACAGGCGGCATCGGGGGTTTCACAAAGCCCTGACCCCAGCTTCGAGACGCCAACACCGAAATTCTCGAGCTGCCACCAGCTTTGATTGAGGGATGCCATACGAGGGCTAAATCTTCAACCGAGAAACCCTGCAGACTGACACCACATTCAGGATTTGCTGTTGCGACTGAACACCACGAGGCTCTCCAGTTCTGCCATCCCCCCCTCCCCCCGACAAGCATTTGATGTCGTCCCTTTGTCGAGAACAATAGGAGGGGGATACTGTCGAGAGTCCCCCCCCCCCTCTTGCGAACCAATAGGCCTGAGGAGCCTGATCAGCAACGCAGGAGACACGTTGAGTTCGGACCGGAAATTCGATGAATAAGACGTTTGATTATGTAGCAGCGTGTGTTTATTAGGGGCACACGATATATTTTGAAATAAAAAAATACAGGAAAGTGGGATGGTGTAGGCAAACAAACCTTTAAAGTATTCACGTGAGGACAATACTGCCTGGGATTGCCTACTGGCAGGAGAGGGAATCCTCTAATACGCAATCCCATGAGAAGAGGGTGCCATAATAACAAAGTATAAAGCTGGAACATATAGACGAAACCGAACTCGGGTGGGCGGTGCTGCCCCCGTCTCTCCTCCGAAGAAGCATCGCAAACTACACTACACGGTGGACTCCAGCGGGGGTAGGGTAACCCTTTTCGGGAGTCTCAACTAGGGGGAGTCCAACTCCCGCTAGCGGGAGTATAGACTCCCGCTAGCGGGAGTCTGACTCCCCCTAGCGGGAGTCTTTTCACCTATTTTCACTCATTTTTCCCATGATACCTATGCAATGTGGCACTCGTCACTGAAGTACAGCCACACCAAACGAAACGGACGTTTCCACCCATCCCAGCTCGCAGACCTGATTCACAAAAATGGGGAAGACGACAACGAAGCCGGCAGCGAAGCCGGCGGCAAAGTCGATTAAGAAGAAGAAGAGCGCAGAGAGTCCCGAGGCTGCGGAGGCGACGAACATTGTGCATGATTTTTGCACGGCCTTCCCTGTTAAAAAAGGGGGCAGTGTGCTGACACTGGGATCCATTAGAAGGCTCCTAGCAACGGTGTTGAGCAAGGAGCTCCACCAGCACAGCACCCAGGTGACCAACGCAATCATCGCCATGTCTTCCCTGACATGGATAAGTTCGCTGTCAGGGAAGTCGCAACGATGCGGAAGGAGGGCGCTCTCCGTCATATACAAGGTGGAGGCGAAGTATGGCAAGGTGCAGGATACAAACGTGTCGTCGGGGGCAGCCTGAAGCCGCGAATGATCGCGACACGGGCGAACGGCTTGGCACCGTGGGTCTGGATAGATGCTGGAGTTCGGCCGGGTGAAACCGGAAGTCGCAGCAAAATTTGCCCCCCCAGATTTCTTCCTCAAACCCACCCGTGGGCTGATCCGGCCTTGCACGGTGGACTCCAGCGGGGGTAGGGTACCACTACCGGGTTTAACCCTTTTCGGGAGTCTCAACTAGGGGGAGTCCAACTCCCGCTAGCGGGAGTATAGATCAGCAGTGGGCAACAATGAGGCGATGCGGGGGGCGAGGGCACCGATGCTCACTGTGCGACATCCCAGAAGAACGCTGGTATCAACAGGTGCATCGATACCCGCACCTGACTCTCTCTGAGATAAAAGAGGCTGGCTACCCCTCCCTCTTGGCAGGTGTGCTTCCCAATGCCCGCTACGTCACCCCAGCACTCCATGACTGCAAGGGGCTCGCCATGCGGCTGATCAGGGTACTGGATGACAGGGGTGGAGCTTGGGGGTTTTTTCGGGTCAGCTGACCTGATTTTCTGCAGGCCCTCACAAAAAATCAGGTCAGGGGTAAAAAGAAAAAAAATATAGATTTTCGGGAAACCGGAAAAGTTGGCTCCTCGCCTTGGTGCCTCAAGGTGACCAGGAGGCGTTTCGTGAGCAAAGTGACCCCAGCGACATGAGCACAGGCCTCAAACAGTCACAATAGAGGACAAATGAAGCTGCCCAACCCGTACCGTGCAACAGACGTTTACTACCGTGGCCTCCGGTGGCTGGGGGGCTCCGCCCCCCAGACCCCCCTGTGGCATGTGCCTGTCTTGTACCCAAGCCCTTTACATCAGGGAATCTCAGTATCCTCAGGAGGACGCAGCCAACTCACACAGAATCCGTACGCCCGCAAGTCACAGATGTTCACTACCGTGGCCTCCGGCGGCTGGGAGCTCCGCCTCCCAGACCCCCCCTACGGCATGTGTTTGTCTTGTAACCAAGTCCTTGCGCGTCCGGGGCTGCATATCGGTTCCGGTACCTCGCGGGAGGCTGGGCCCGAGCACTGATCTCTGAGACGAACCGGGGGGGAACCCAAAATCGTACTCCTTTCGCTTTATTATAGACACCCTGTCCAGCAACTGTGGGAGAACAGTTCCGGACTACTTTTTGTTGAGCGCACACTCACGAGGCGGAGGCGGGGGTGTAGTCTGCGAGGCTTCCTTGGATTTTGGGGTCTTCTTCTTTCTTCCGGCCATTGTTAAACTTGAGCGCACACTTGCTGTCTCAAGGCTGTGTTGAGGCCCTGTGAAGTGGCATGAGGTGCTAATCCAAAGCTTCAGTCGTACGATTTCCTTCGTTACTTCGCGACTTCGCTACGCTTCGTCGCTCGTAACTAGTAATAAGAAAAAATTGGCTGACCCGATCTGACCCGATCCAGCCCGCAACCCCATATTTCAAGCTCCACCCCTGCTGGATGAGACAACAAAAAAATATTCGACAAGACCTGTACAAACCTTGCACTGAATGTGTCGCAGCATGGGACAGGTGCTCAGTTCCGGAAGGTCGTGCTTGCCTGTCACAGGACACACCTACAAGGGCTTGTTCCGCTACCTCTTTGTCTCCCTTGCAGACCTCATGCATTTCCGGTATGCAGACATCCCCTGGCGCTTCTGGGGATGCAAGGATGAGTCAGCCCGGATTCCCTTCTTGCGTGCTCGGATCTCAGGGCATATATTTCACTGGTTGATGGAGCATGCCGAAAAGGGATCAACGCGCAATGCCTACGTACACAGTCTCCATCATTGGTGGGCTCCAGAAGATGCAGTGCCTCTGCAGAACAACGACGAATTTGAAGAAGCAGAGAACGGACATCGCAAGAAAGATGCCGTTACAATCGCCAGCTCCGCAACTTACGAGAGAGATCTTGCGATGGCAGAAGAGAAGCGGCGCGCATCGGGCATGCCTTGGAAGGTTGCGCACCTGTCGCAGGACGGGATCCTCGGGTATAGAGAAGTCATCCTGTGTCCGTGTCTGCACACCCGACACGCTCATAGATTGGCTGTGTATGTTCTTTGCACACAGTTGACACAGCTGCAGAAGGGGTTTGTGCACTGCAACACACAGGACTTCGTTGAACCCATCAGCGCGCCCTACTTCCTGTTCCGGTTCCCCGAAGGACACCGCAAATTATCGCTCTGCTTGTGCAAAATGCCAATCCCGCTGGGGGCGACTTTCACACCATTCGTGTCATCCGAGGCGACTTTGAGCACGCTTGACCAACGCGCACAGCAGGAGGGGGATGACAGTTCTGACGAAGAAGATGAGGCCTGCAGGATGGCTTGTCTTGCCCAAGGTGTAACACAACTACGACAGGCGATGGCCGCACTTTGACACCTCAAATTCTAACCGCTCACCTCCGCAGGTGTAGCCGCTACCAGGAGGATAGGTAGGTAGTCCAGAGTCCGGGGAAACTGACAGAAGCAAAACAAGCCCCTCCCCATCCCTCTTCCACCATGATTTTACCCCCCACGCCAGTAGACTGTAACTATATCATGGGAAAAATGGATGAAAATAGGTGAAAAGACTCCCGCTAGGGGGAGTCAGACTCCCCCTAGCGGGAGTATAGACTCCCGCTAGCGGGAGTCTTTGACACCCGCTCAGACTCCCGCTCCCAGACTCCCGCTAGGGCCGCTGGAGTCCACCGTGTAACTAGGCATACATCCCCCCCTTTGGACAAGCAAATCCACCCAACTGAGCATCGAAACACGGCTGAAACGACGGCCACGGGTGGGAGACATGAATACACCGGGGGGAGTGGTTGTGGGAAGAGGAAGAGTTATGAACAGCAGAGAAGGCCACTGCCAGAATGGCCGCCCCCTCCCCACCCCCCCCTTCCATGACAAGCTGATGGGCTGAACAGAGGACATGGGCAGCATGACGGACCTGGCACACAGGTCACGACGAGGCACTCACGGGCGCAGCAGGCTGCATGAGGCTGACGTGGTGCATCATGTAGGAGATCACCTCGGACACACAAGACACGTGGTAGTCGAGGTCCATCTCTGCATGCTTTGCACGGCTCTGGCGGTAGAGAGCTGCGGGTGGTGTTCGGTGGGGGTGGAGCAAGATGCGGTGCGGTGTGGCATGTGGGAGAAAAGCGCAACAACAGTGTGGTTTCCAGGCTGCTGGCGAAACACCACGCAGGAACAGTGAGGGTGGATAACACCTTCGTTGACATTTGTGAATCCGTATGCAAAACACCAGACGCTTCCTCAGCATACCAGCGTACACAGCAGTCACACGCTGCATGATGTTGGAAATCGGTGTCTCCTGGAAGGATGCGATCTCCAGGGCAGGGCCATCCCGCCAGCTGCTGACGTTGTGCCCAGGCAGGTTCTTGTCAAACTTCTTCAGGATCTTCCGTGCTGCGGTTCTGTTCAGTTGAAGGAACAGCTCCATCTCCTTCAGCTTGAGGTATGCATCCTTGAGTAATGCCTTGCTCAGAACCTTGTTGCTGGTGTCCTCTTTCTGGAAAGCTGCCTCGATGCTGTAGGGTTGGTGGAGGATAAACAGGCGCACAACACGCAACACTCGAGAGTCCTTTGTGCTGATGGAATGCGGCCCTGTGGCAGCGCGCACAAAATGGCTTATTTGGCTTGCACAACCCACCCACTTTCTGTTCCGTTCATCTGACACTCTACACCACAGCCGTCACTTTACACCATGTGTCCCCTGATCACACAATCAGGTGTCGGGTGTCAAACACTGCAGCTATAGCATACGCGGTGATATCATCAGTGAGGCAAGCCACCTCCTCAAGATAGTAGGCGTCGAACTTCTGAATCTCCTTCAGGAAGCATGCCATCCACGCCTGCACGTCATCATCCGTCAGGCTGGTGTTCTGTGACGTGAGGGGTGTGTTTGCAACACGCACAACAGAACTGCAAGCACGGCTGCACCCTCATTTCGCCTGGCAACCAAGCTTGAATTCCCACAGAAAGGGCCTCTCCCCCAGGGCAGATCGGATTCAAATGCATTAAACAGACAAACTCTGGCACCTGCCCTTGTGGTGCCGGACATACTTCCTTGAGGCTTGAGATGCGCTTCTTCAGCATCTTGTAATCGAGCACGCTGTCCATCACATCCGTGCCGAATGCCTCACGCTGCTCCCTC